>CACRXP010000057.1:1335641-1350508 GCA_902702965.1 Spirometra erinaceieuropaei | reverse complement strand
ACGAAAGGCAGCAGTTTTCTACCAACCCCACAGTTTTTTGAATGCAAATTGATGAGATAGGAGGAAGCGGTTAGACACTGACATGCCGTCACGCATGTGTGCAATAAGTTGACAGTCTGAGTGATTGGATTTCCAAAGGGAGCCTTGTCGGAGATAGCATCTCACTGTTGTCCCGCACTCGCACTACTTGAGACTCATCTTTATCTGCCCTCCGGATTTCCTGTTGGTGATTTGTCCGACTTCATCCGACTTGACGCATTTTATTCAATTCTCAGCTGATGATGATAGCATTACCATCTACAACTGCTCTTTTCCTCTTACCCCTGCCTAGGGCTCTCCTTCAGCGCACAGACGAGGTCGTAGGCCAGGCCCCAGACGTGTACGAGTGGAATACATCACCACCTTCGGCGGTGAAGACGACGAAGGCGAGGGTGGAAAAACAACAGGGACAGCGGGCGGAACCGAGCAGACTCGTCGAGCGTCTCTGGATCCCCTCGCTCGTCGCCCACTGGGTTCTACAGCCTCTGCACTAGCAGCTTCTGTTGTCTCCTCCATGCTCTCCAAGCCGACTGCGGAACATACCGGTAGAACTCATCTATTCAATCGCGCCCGTCCTCGCAACAGGTCCACATCTAGTAGTAGTCACCGGTCGGTTTCACCCCAATCTCTCTTTTTCATTTTGTCTGCATTCCTATTTATCCGGCCCCCGAATATTGCCGCAAGTGGCCTAACCAACCGTCAATAGGTGTTACGGGGAAAGACAAGGGAGATTTGAATGACGGTTTCTGCATTGTTCGCCTTCGTCATACAACCGTACTGTATTACAACTGGTGCTGTAAACCTGAGACTTGAACCCGGATCCACTTAATAATTGGGCCATTTCCTATATCAATTGAACCGCGGATTCATGTTGTCATCTGCGATTTGGAATGTTCAGTCACTTGGAAGTGTCGTCCACCGATTTGCCCTCATGGAAAGACGGAACAGGGCTGTTCCGTTCAATCGTGGGGCTCCTTTTACAGCTCTCAACGGCGGTTGCATAATGACGCGCTACCAGCGAGAAAGACTGTAATGGTCATCTCTGGTCTAGCTACTGCCGTCAATCAGGCACATCACTCCAGGTTGGTGGGACCTAACATTTGAACTCGGACTCTGACGTTCATTGATCCAAATAATTATAGTCATCCGAGACTGACTGGCTGTCCACTTCATTACTGGTTAACCTTAGCAATGACCTTGCTCAAGGGCTTCTAGGTGTCCGGCGTTTGCGCTGGACAGTTTTTTGTCTCAAGCTTTTAGAACCTAATTTCCTTCCAGTAGAGCTGTGCTGATAAAGTGCTACGTTTATCAGTTTCGTCCTTCCACGGCTTATATAGATGTCTGCGTTATGCTCCACCTTGACTTCGTCCTAATCAAGTGAGTGTTTGTTATCTATTGCCCATCAGGCCTCAAAAGTTTTGCTCATACCCACTTGTATACACGGTAGGAGGATTTTTGGATGCATTACTCATGGAAACCGAAATGCACTGACGGATCTCTGATAATAAAGAGGCGGTCTCCATACTCCAACTTCGTCGGTGTCAGTCTTGGGAGAACTCTTGTGTGTAGTTTTGTGATTTTTATTTCATGTCATTATGCTGGAAGATCGTACTTTAAATTGAGTTAATCGTTTTTCTAAATTTTTAGTCGTCGACGATCATCTGAGTTTTCGAGACGACAGTGTCCAAGCGTCTCATCTTCTTCCTCCCGCTCCTCATCAAGACGTGACTCACGACGATTCGGTCGATCACGCTCGGGTTCCCGAACCTCCTCCACCTCCCACCGGCGTTCTAAGAGGGTTCGTTCAGACAGTACTTCTCTCTCTCCTGCCTCCCGTCGTGATCCAGACCGGGCCTTCCGTAATCGTTCCCGCAGTCCGTCAAAAAAAGGGTCCGTTTAATAAATTGCGTCACCAGTCTACCGGCCATTGGAATAAAGCATAATAATTCAATTAAGTGCTGCCAAATTATCTGTTTATTCATTTAGTCAAGAACTTTCTGTTCCTGTCAAACGCTACTATCGACCGGAGTTGGAATCGGACGAAGAGAAGAGTGTTCTTTCGGCCTTAGATTCAGACTCAGGTGATTCTCAAAAGGACTCAAGCCCACGCAGTGGCAGCTTTCAGCGAACGTCTTCGTCGTTTGTAGAACCAAATAGGCGAAGAAGGTTAGAAAACGTGCCTCATCTTCTGCTCTTTTTCTTGATGATATTTCTTGAGTGCTCCCGTAGAAGGCCCGCACTGACTGAATTTGAGCATATAAGCCACCTACTATTAGCCTTATTACCGTCCATAATGTTTTTTCGTGTTGGCTGTTCAATTGCTGTTTGTTGATGTCATATTCGGCATGATGGACTTCTTATTTACCAACTCTGTCGGCTTAGGTTTGTTTTCTGGTCGCTCTGTGAGCCCTTTCAGTAAAAGATTTTCGCAGACCTGATATCATATTGGAATTATTTGTCCATTTAGGAAGTCAGTTAAGTGTTTGTCTCAGTTATAAATTACCGAATTCTGTCGTCGTTTGTCCGCTCTTTGGTCCCATGTGATTCGGTGGTCAGAACAGCCTGCTTTTTCCCCAAATCCACTCCACATCCGAGGTTTGATTCACAGCTAATATGAGTCTGAGACGACGGTTTTATCTCCGGATACGGAGAGGGGTTCTACGGCCCTTTGCTTCAGAATAATGATTTTGTTGACTTCGGTGGTATTGCCTACTATTTTATATTGCTTATAACAAATAATGTGCCTCGACCTAGTCCGGTTTTTAGTTGTCTACCTAGTCTCAATCCATCTGCGCCCGCAACCACGCTGACTTGATTTCTGTAAGTGGCTGGAAAGTCAATGTGCAGTGATCAGCAATAAGACCTCTCTCATCAGTCTTTATGGAGCCCTATTGTCGTGCTGGTTTATGCTTCGAACAAGGTGTATACTATCGTTAGTCTTTTTCATGACCTAGATCACTTTTTCCCGAGCCCAATAACTTGTGCATTGTCAGACCAGCACTTAACCATCGGCGTGACGGAAATCTAAGTCATTTTACTATGGGTCTCAACCCTGGAGTCGTGCTGGTGTTTGTGATCGGCGCCCAGGTGGCGATCAATCAGTGGCTCACCCATTTCTCGAAGGTGGTCATCTGCGTCCAGCCAAACGTTTGCTGTTTAGAACTTTTCTGTATTTCACAGATAGCACTCAATCTAACTTTGTCAACTCACCACTTGCTGAGCGAACAGAGTGGGCTTACTCTCCAGTTACGTAGATCTTATCATTGTCGGTAATTTGTAATCAAAAAGGTTTGACCGGTGCACGAATTTATTACGCATGCAGATCGGTTGTTAATACCACATTTCTTTGTTTCTTCCGTTGTTCAAGGCACTTTATCGAGGCTAATTTTGACTGAATAAATTTCTCCGAATATTTAGTTTATTTACTTTGCATTTTCATACACATCTGCAGCGGTGAGGTTCCTCATCCTGTCCCCCCTCCAAGCTCTCTCCACATGGTTTGTTTTGCCTAACAAACACCATTTACTTATTAGTGTTAAGTACAACGTATTTCTACATTTTCAAAAGGTACTTCAACAACTTGGGCGAATCTGGAGACTTTTTCAGCTCCGGTGGTAAGAAGTCACTCGATGAAACGCGAAGTGACGACCGCTTTTCTCCAGCAACTCATAGCTCCCACACCTCAGCCACCACTACTACTCCATCAACTCAAGTCAGTTCAGTTTGACTCCTATGCGAATCAAAACTATCTGTGCACTGCTTGGCCGTCTGAGATCTCCCCTGCTCGAAACACAGAAATTGCTCTCTTTTGGGTTTTCGGAGTAATTCTAATCTTCTAGTTTCCGACTGAACTGCTGAAACCGTTGGTTGTACTTTAAACGGTTTTAGGAGTATTCGTTGAATCAAATGATATTATAAACACGTTGTACTTTGAATGCACGCGGAAACAACCTACTTAAGGTGACCTCTTAAAGATTTTGCCTATGTTCACCCTGACCCATGAAGTACTATCAGTTTTACAGTAACAGCATATAGCGCTTGTCGTTTGGGAAGGAACAACTTGACTTATTATCGATAAATCCTGAAGTTTCACGTCTCTAAGTGTGTTGGGTGAAACCTGATTGCCTCGTGGTTATCTATTTCAAAGCGTCATCAACGTCAAGATGCTTATGCTCAGTCTGGTAAACGGCTCAAAAAACATTTATGCTTAGGAAGGTTCGACGCAACATGAATTGGTGAACTCCCCTTCGGTAGGCTAAAACGGACAAATAGCACATATAAGAGTGGGTTTTACTATGTTTTTGCGCCTTTTACATAGGATTACTTCGTGAAAAGTATTTGTAAACTGATCTTTAGTCGAATTTTCGACTACTGAGGTGTGGTACTGGCAAATAGCCCCGCCCTACCGGTCTTTGTCGCTAGAACGTTTTAGTGACTTACTAGCCAATCAGCTCCCAACTCCAGGCCTGCATAGCTCGGGGTTCGTACTTTTTATTGAGTACTCGCTTTTTATTGAGTACTAGGGCGAACCTTTTACCACTAAAATGGGGTGCAATTTGGGATACTAGTTGTTGACTGACTTGGGTACATGGCGGAATGTGGACACACACTTACCTGCTTGACTTTACAGAGCAAAAAAACTCCGACTAGGGTAGTAGTGGTCCTGAGTTGGTGACCACTTGACAGGCCGCGCAACAACCAGGCGAGCCATAGCTTATATATGACGGTGGAGATGCACGGAGATCCACACAGCAGCTATCTCGGGCTTGTTTATGTCTTATTCGGTTAGCCGTGGCCCTGACCAAGACCCGCAACCTGATAGAGAGAAGAGCAATGCTACTTTTGTTGGCAGTGTGTGCCTGTTTCACCGATGGCGTAATTGTCAACTTTCTTTGTTCACCTAATGGTTTTTATGCTCACTTTTTCACCGCCTGTTTGCGTCCTTTTCGCTCCTGTTTTAGGAGGCCCGCCCGTCCTCTGGCAATTCTATGCTCAAACTGACTCCCCAGGAGCTACTTAAGCGTCGTATGCAGGCTCAGCTTAATAAGGCCTGTGAGTATTTGGTCGTCATTTTTGTTTACATTTCAATATTATGCCCCTTATTATTTCCTCAAGCATTCGAGTGGGAGTGTCTTGTCCGTCAGTGCCGCCCCTTTCTTGATGGGTTGCTAATCCAGCTTTTAAACTGGTGCCCATGTGTAATGTACGTTGGGCATGGTCGACATATTCGACCTCTAGAATGTCCTGCACGCAAGTGGAGATCCGTCGCAATGGCACTACCTAGCCTGACCTACGCTCTCCTCCATCGGCGAAGACCGAGGGTCCCGAGGCGACCTTAGGATCTTAGAGGACCGTCTCAGCTCAGGATTTTAACCGATTGTTTTTTTGCGATTGCTGGACGGAGACTTTTGATTAAGGGTATCAGTAGCGAGCATGAGGCGGACCGTGGCGAATGTACCCAAATCGGTTCGACTCTCTTTCTCGGATGGTTGATGCATCCTCGGTGTTATCTCGGCAAAATTTGATCCCCTCGCTGGGTACAGTTTCTGTATTTTGTCCGATATTTGGTGAAGAGCATGTGGCGACTGGAGGTGGGCATGATCGCAGACACAGTCACCGACAAAGCTAGACAGTTCATCTACGTGTGCCACACACAACCAGTTCCTAACACCACTTGCACCATAGTCTGTTAGAGGGGATCAGACCTTGTGTATGTGACAATACGATAAGGACTCCACTTGGAATGTGCCACTGCGACCAGATCCTCAGTCGTCAGTAGGACCGAGTTCTCATGTCAGTTGGCAATCTTCCGAGTCACGACTGTTGACGCGTCGTGGTAGTTTTAAGATGCGTCTGGATATCCATTGTGAGGAGCTCAGGCGCCGTATCGATATCTCTCTCCCTCTCTCCCCCCCTCTCTCCACTTCCTGTCTGCCACTGGCCTGTCCGAGTCAAATCGACTAAGGATGGGACTGGGCGCAGGTATTGACGTGGCGTGAAGTAACCATTGAAAGCGTGTCACACGTGGGTGTTTTGCACTTAAGGAGGCCAAGCTTATTACTCTCTCGCCTTGGCTTATTCGAGTTTGCCATTACGTACTTCCGTATACCAGCAAACATTTCAGAAGAGGACCGCCTTTTCGGTGACAACTATTTGGATAAAAGCCACGAAGCATGCTTATTTCTAGCAGGCATTGATATCTTTGTATATCACGGCTGTATTGAGAGAAAAGGAGATGTCTTTACAGCGCCTAAATTCCCCACATTAGATGCCCAGACGCATTTTAAACTACAACGACGCGTCAACAGCCGTGATTCGGAAGATTGCCAACTGACAGCGGTGCGCAAATTATAGCGGGTGGTGCTAACCTGAAAGTTCGAATAATAAGCAGGCTTTAGCCTCCATTTATTTTTTTTCTACGAACTACCACCTTTCATACAGCTGCTCTGTTTCTGATAACTGTATGAAAGATTGGATCAAATATAGGTACCCAATCTGTTGCACAAAGGCTAGTCATTTCGCAAACGTCTGCTCACCAACTCTCCGTCTTTTCAAAAGTTGGATAAGTCATATTGAGCCAACTGTTAACAACTCGATGCCTCTGTGGAGTGCGAACCCATGACAGCAAGGGGAAGTATTTAGTACAGTCAACGCTCTAGCTACTTGAGCTACGAGGCCCCACCGGGAGACGTGAGTTTTATCACATTTGGGTCAAGTTACCTGCCCAGCCTTCTGCAACGTCTGGCACAACTCTCGTCACTATTCCAATCGCAGACTATTCACTGCCTGTCCATTAGCTCTGCCGACCAAGAGGATTGAGCCACTCATTCCTGTTTGCGTGTCTACATGAACAGTTCTGTGTTATGGTTGCTGTTGTCTGTTGGAGACCCATACGTATTAACTCTGGCCAACGGACCGTGCCGGGGGGGCGGGGGGGAGGAAAGGCGACGCGGGAACTCGGGACTCTAAACCACTCCTTTCAAGTTTTGTACTCGCGTCCCCCCCCTTCAGCCCTCTTTACTTCCTCGTCGTGTGTGTGTATGTGTGTGTGTGTCCGCTACCCTTCACGAGACGGTTTCTTTGTTAATCTTCTCTCATCACGCGAACAGACGACAGCAGCGGTTCTTGCCAAATTAGCCACAATCAGCGCCTTTTGAACGTACTTGGAAGTTCGCTAGGACGCGCGCGCTCGGTGTGACCTCCCTTTGTCATCATCCCGTATCGCGTCAATCATCTCTTGGGCCGTAACGTCTGTCTCGTCTTTCCCTTTTGCCTGGTTGGGGTTGCCGGCTCTTCTTAAAGACAATGGTCTGCTTCCGATTCACGACCTCTCCAATGATGCCGTCCTCGCTCCCTCACATCATTATATTCCTATAGACCCTCCGGCCCGTTCAAGCCAGAACGTCCGAATAGGTCTTCTACGAAGATGGGGATCTCGGACTCCCTGAAAGGAAATATTAAGGTTGGCCGCCTTCAAGCACGACGTGGCATGACGAAGTTATAGTTGACGTTTGTATCGGCGGGTATATTACGAAAACATTATGTGCTAAATGTAATTTCGTTTAGCCGTCGAAGGCAGACTAGTCATTTCAGACGAAATTACTAAGTTCACGTTAAAAACTGAAACACAAACCAGAAATCACATTGGGGGAGCACTGACAAAGCGAACCCCTCTTAGTTGCTTCACGTAATCGTAGGAAATCGTCAAAACACATGTCGGATTTTATCTGGTACCTAAATATATTGATAGTCTGCTGAAAAAAGTCCGCGACTCATATAAAACTAGTCCCCCCAATGACTGAGGTTCGTGGCCCTTAAGGGTGCTAGGCCGCATAGACTCAAAGACAGGTTTTACCACTGATTCGTGCCTACGCATGTAAATATTGAGCAGAAGAGAAAGCCTGACTGACCGGGGTTTATCGTTGGAGCCTCCCAAAGGCCTCCATCGACCACTAAACAAAATTGACCAGTATATTTACTGCTGTTGCGTACTGGCTGGGTATCCTGACGCACGACGGATAAACACAAGTAGCGACTCTATTATCTTTCCTCGCTATTTGATCTCCTCTCCACTTGGCCTCCTCCAACGCCCATCCCGCTCTAGTAGCAAAGCTAGGTCAGGACGACTGGAGATGAGCTTGGCCCCGGTGGCTGGCCTCGCACAGAGCCCGTCTGCGCACGCTATGCAGTTGCTGGCGCCTGAACTTCGGCCCGTGGTCTCACATAAGTAAGGGTGCCATAAAGACCTTTCTTGGGAGTCATTGCAGCCGGACTCCTTGTCCTGATTAGAGCTGACTTATCCCATCAGTTAGCGAGATTTAAGCCCTGGGTGTTTGTACAGCGTGATAGAAAACGCGTCTACTGCTCATGGATCTTAGCCGGGTCGATCTCACATTCTCTCAGCTCTCCTATATGCTCGTTACCTGTCGTGTCCTTTACTTCTCTTAAATGCCTTTGGTCTTTCTCCTTCCTCAGTTGTTGCTGATAAGAAAGCGGAACAGGAACGGCAAATGAAGTTGGAAAAGGAGCGTCAGGTACGTTACTATTTCTTTTTTCCTCCATCGTTTTTCAACCACTTTCTTGGAGTTTAATGACAGTTTAAGTTAGAACGTAGAGATTCTTTCAGCGCGGTTGCGTTAGGTGGTTTGGTGAAGGGGCGATCTCCTTGCACACATCAATTTTTAGGTTGACGTCTCTGTCCCCCCCCCCCCCTCCCTCTGACACATCAAATTAAGGTCCTAGGATTGTGCTGAAGGACCGTGGGTGAAGCCTCATTTGACAGTGTATAACATTCTCCATCACGCGGTATCGCTATGGTGTTTTATTTTATATAAATTGCTATTTTGTCAGATAACTGTCCAACCGCGCCTGAAGGTACTACTGTTACGTAATCCGTGACAGCCTCTTCGTCAGACACGAGAGCCCGTTTTTTAACGACTAGCTCTTGTTGTAGGCCTTTCCACGATCCACCACCTGAGGCTAATAGGCGCACCCATATGCTCACTATTTTTGCAGTCAGGCCTTACACCAACAATGTCAGGAACTAAGGCGTATGCACTATCACCGCCGACTTTGACAGCAATGCCTTACATACGAAGAGGCTAGTAGTCTACTAGTCTGGGTAGAAAGTCACTGCGGTGAGACACGGAAATATGGACCCCTACATACTGTAGGTGGCCTTACGTTTAATTCCAGGGGTTGTCTATTCCTGTGTCCTGAATTTAATTAACCCCCAAGATCTAGCGCAAGACCCACTGTAATATGAGAGTGATCCATATTCCCGCGCCCTACAGTCTTTGTTATCCAAGCATTTCATCATTCTACGTGGTTGCTGACGGCTATTTTGGCCGAGTGGCGTCCACTGGTCTGACTTGATTGCAGGACGGGATTCGGACGTTCCATCTTGCCTTGGAGCTACGGCCTCGAGCCCTCGCTGGCAGTCGCATGCTGGCAAGTGATCGTTATCTCGCAAATAATGCGGAAAAATTAACTCTGTACGCATCATTTAGAAGACTGAAAATTTCTAAAAAAAGATGAAGCTAGGGTTTGTGGGCATGACGGAAATCGAAGCTGACTCGCCAGTTCCAGGGGATCTCAAGGGAAAGTTTTAGAATGCACACGCGAACCAACCGAGTCTCCAATTATCTGGAGAACCAGTGTCGGAAACTCCGGCCAACATCAGTCGCACACTCCTTCTCAGCTAGTATGCGCCCTGAGACCATTACGACGCGCCAAGAGTCTTGACTTGGAGGGGGGCCAATTGACGCAGTAACTTGACAACTGGGAATCTGGCTGCAGTGGTTCATTCTAAGTGTGGTCTTTGTCGCACTGTCGCATACCCTCTAACGAATCCTGCGTGTCTGCTGTGTCTTGCCTTTGTCTTCCTATGAAAGTTAAATGGGTGTTGAAAGAAAGTGGAGTAGATGCTATGCAAACCCGCTTCACTGTAAGTAAATGCACATGCGAGTCATAGCTGCGCTCACCTCGTGGGACAGCAGTTGGTTTCATCGTTCGCGACGGTCAGGCTATCGTGTGCGCTTGTGCCTTCAAGCGAATTTATTCCAGTGTCTCTGCCCGAGACCCTTTGCTTCTCGGTAAGGGGGCTAATTAACAGTCCAAACTCCCCAGCTATGTTTCTCGCCCTGATTCTGTTTCATGTCTACCATCTTTTCGTCGTTTGTGCAGGATCGGGAGCAGGGTCTGCGCAAGTTGGCTGAGAAAATTCGTCAGCGGGAGGCCGACCGAAGGCGCGCGGAGCGTCTGTTGGATGTTGGACGACGTCGCAGGGGACCTGGTGGGCTTTCTCCTGACTCGCCTAGTCGGTCTGTTGGCGGTGCCAGTACTACCAGCCGCAGCTGTTCCCCCCGCTCCCCACCAGCACCGCCGCAGCCCCCTCGACGGGAGGTAAATAAACGACCCTCGCCATCCTTCGACAGGGTTCGTGGCTATGACCGAGAAAGGTTTGCTGATGACTACCGTTCCCCCGCCTCCTCGTCTTATCGCGGTTCGGATTACACTCGCTGCAAACGAGGTTGGATGACTTTTTTCTTCACATTTCGACTCCCTAATCTGTGCCTCCTCTGCCCTACGTCCGCGTAGTGGCATCATTCGCCTTCCGTCTCTTTTCTCACCACACTTTCCCAAAAGTTCTTCTTACTCTTATTTTTCTTTCATATGACCTTCATCTTCTTCATTTTTGATCTCTCACCATTTTCTCATTCACCCTTCTCCCTCACTCCTTATTGACGCCTGTCTCTTCCTTTCACGTCTCTTCACTCCGCCTCGCTCTTTTTCTTTCTCTATTTCGTAATTTATTCCTTTTTTCTTTCCCTTCTTGTAACCTCTTGTCTTGCACGAAGACGTTCGTTTTCATCCACTCTGTCCTTGTGCGCGCGATTTTCCCCTTTTTGCCTGCGTCTCGGCTACTCTCCTTTTGCTAATTATATAAATTATTATGTGCATGTACAGAGATCTGTGCGAGGTGTTACCAAAAAAGCCAGGGGAAATGGAGTGACTTTCCGGCATGTCCGCGCTCGCCAGCCAGATGCCTTATCATTTGCGCTGCGAACCCACACCCTATGGTCTGCAACGTGTAACGTCCAGTCCGGCGAAAGTGACCCTTCTTATCCCCGAATATACGCGCGCGGATCGGATTGGCGTTTCAGAATAAGCTAACCTCCCCTACTGATAGGATGGGTCTCGACTAATTAAATAATCTAGAGAGTATACCTGCTAGGACAGAAGGAAGATGAACATTACTTGCTTCAGGTTTGTCTGTCCCCTATTCAGTCAGACACACCTCCGACCGGACGCAACCGCTGCAAATAAGCATTGCATGTAGTCCCCACAAGTGAGGGTGTGAAAAAGTCCTATGGTACTGCTGTTTCCGTCTTCGTTGCTGAATCTACCTATTGTTTGTCACCTACCACTTTCGTTAATCTTGACTCCTTGTCTCCTTAGAAGCGACGCTCCTGTCAAAATCCCCCTTATTATTTCTATTTACAGTCAATCTTTGCGCTCTCGATCAAGCTGACTTCGTTTTTTCTCCTCCGTCTGGCCGAAACTGACAGATCAGTTGCTCAACTCTTTAAATTCGCTCATTTAAATAGAGAACAAGTTCTGAGGGAGGAAGGATATAATCTCTCATTATGTATAATGGCACACTGGTTCTTAATTGAAAATATTCTTAGTCACCTGGACCAGTAACGTTCGTCAACAGATAGCAACTTACAGTAGATGACGTACCACATGAAATATTAACCAAACTTCAGAAACGCGTTTTCTGTTAGAAAGAACCACTTAAGTGGTGTCGTAAAGTCGACTATAGTGCAGCATAACCCCCAGATATTTCTGTTACACCAGGATGCCAGCTTCTAACTGAATTTATTTCTGGCCGCCCGCAAAAACCACACTCGGTAAAAAAAATGACTACTTAGATAGTACATATTTTTCCATTTATTTTCGGTGTCTTCAAAAATTCGAATATGAAAACATGCACAGAAATGTCCTATTTTGTGCTCATTTGGTAGCAGATTACTTTTTCAAATTTTATATTCTAAAAAGCTTATTCTTCAGCTTTTTAAAAGGTTCCAATTTTCGAACCCTATTTGCCGTTGTATTTGCGTTTTGAGTTTATAAATCACGGGCTGTCTGCCTTCCATGTAAGGAAGATCATTTTCCTGTATGCCATTGAGAAGACAGCATCAAATTTTCCAATGGATGTGAACCGTGGTTGTATACTTCATAAGCGGCATTAATAACCGGATAGGTAGGATTGCGAAGAGACGAGTCCCAGGAATCAGTCGTGAAGAAGGAGACACGATCGCCCGGCGTTTCGGATTCCTGCTCTAAACCCTCATCAGAGACAATAGCAGATACGGGTGGTTCATACACTATGGGTTGCAGTATTTATAGGACGCAGTCGCCATGCCACCGCATGCCTATGAGAATTCACAGCTTCCCCCTTCATCGGAGATTGTTGCGCTTTGCCATCAGACAGTCATCACACCAAGTGCAACAATCCCTGATGAAGAGGTGAGCTGTGAATTTGCGGTGGCATGGCGACTGCATCCTTTAAAAACTGCAGCTTCCTGTGCATGGACTATCCGCATCTTGCGTTGTTTCTGATGGAGGGTTCGAGCAGGAATCCGAAACGTCGGGCGAATAAAGCTCTTGTCTCAGCGATCATGTCTCCTTCGAGATAGGTAAGTTGCTGTCTAAATGGACATTTCAAGGCCTTAACCAATCTCAGAACTGTAACTTTTAGGGTCGAAGCTGTCTTTTTTCTGAGTACGAAATTTTAGGAAGTGGTTTGCAACAAAATGTGAACAAGATAGGATATTTTGGACATTTTTTCTATGAAATATACTTGAATTTATGAGGGCGTCGAAAATAAATGGAGAAATACATGAGATTTAAGTAGTCATTTTTATCGAATGTGGTTTATGCAGACGGTCGGAAAGAAGTGCATTTAAAAGCCAATATCCTGTCGTGACTGACATGTCTTGGGGTTATACCACACGATAATCACTTGCACACCCCCGTGTAGGTAATACCTTCAACTCGAAAACATATTTCTGAATTTCATGCCACACGTCACCTACTATGAGTTTTTGATACTTTTCCATTGCTTTTTAATCGTTATTTATTGGAGGTCACTATGCTGCCTCCTGTGTAGGCCCTGAATCTGGGGCTCCGAGGTAAAGCGGTTGTGTGCGTTCCCGTCGTGCCATCAAGATTGATCAGCTTACGCCACATTCGTGTGATTCGGTATGTTCTGAGTCCGGCGGCCCAAGTAGTACGAGCATTTAGCTCGAAACTGCTTCATAGTTTATTGGACTCGGGTTCAACCTTCATGTTTGCTAGCCCCTGGGACCAGAATATGGTTGGCAAGGGTCGCTAAATTGTGACACATTGATTGTGTCGTGTGCCTCAGTGGATAATCGCCTTGAATTGGATCTATTTAAATGTTCTGCAGTGCACCTATACTCGATACTTTTGTGCTAATATTTAATCTGTCCCTCCAAAATCTTCATTCTATCCACTCTTTGTGTTTTCCAGCTTACGATGATCGCCGTCCTTACAATGGCCGAGGTTATTACGGCCGCTCAGATCGATACGCGGCGGACCGTCCGGGCCGGGGACCATCTCCGCGACGCTATGAGCGTTCGAGAGATCGACGCTAATGTGTTCTGGTCCTTAGCCCTCCTGTTTATGTACATGTTTGGGCCCTTTTCCAACCCTCACCAACTTAATCCCTTTTTCACCTTTGGGGACTGAGATGCCCCCACTCCTCTCCCTTTCCCCATCCCATCGCATTAAACAATAAATGAGGTTGCATCTTTTTGCCCTGTATGCTCAAAATCGCTTACACAACAGCCCATGCCACAAAAGCCTCCTCTTATTTAAGATGGGAATTAGGTCGAACGCGTTTCTGTCTGTCAGCAAATAATTTTCAGTGTCAAGCTAGGCCTAGTCCCTCTAGTCGGGTGACAATTGACCCGATGATTCGTCCTAACTCGAATAGAACCAGCAATGACCCACAGGACCAGCAGTGATTTTCACTTGGACTAGACTAGAAGGAGAAGGACATCTGGGCCATCAGCCGCTCCCTGTTTGCACATCGATCCAAGACCAGGTTGATGCGACTGTAGATGCTGTTGTCGCCGCAGTCATCCATTCGCACCCTTCTCTCGAGTCACATGTGCCCCTCCCCCGACCGACACTTGCTTGTGTTTAGTGCGATTGTGGTCATACCTGACCCAGCTGGCTTCGAGGATGTTGCAGATGGTACCTTTTTACGCATGAGGACCTGCGGCAACAAACCGGTGCGAACGATTTTCGCTCACTCGCCGGGAGTTTTCACAAGAACGTTGCAGCTTGCCTCCGAGTCTCCGAAACTGAATTATCTCGCCGATTGGTAATCTCGAAAATTGACTTAGGGCGCCGTGATTGTTCAGTGCGTCGAATTTGTTATAACTGGGAGGGGTCGTGCAATGGTAGGAATGAGTCGAGACCCCTCCCCTAGCTCGCCTTGTGTTTGGGCCCTCTAAATCTGACGCGGCGTAATCCCGTTTTGTGAGCCCAGCTAACTGACCTAAACAAATACTCCCTCTGGTTGCACCCACCTTCCTACAGCCGCCTCAATTGGTGAGCTAAACCGTATGGGGGTAAATAATGGAGGACCCGAGATCTAAACCCGACACTTATTTGTCGAATATTGGATTCTAGACCCCTAGTACCTAAGTCATAGACCCACCTACTGTAGACTGCGAAAGTATGTTTTTTACTGTTGTCTCGGCGACAGGACGTATCTGCCGAAGGAGGTA
>CACRXP010000057.1:1315088-1333400 GCA_902702965.1 Spirometra erinaceieuropaei | reverse complement strand
TTAGGAGTCCGCAGCGAATTCAGGAACCAACAACTAGAGCCACAGGCAGGGATGATTTTTGTCGAGTTCTGAAAGGAATTAAGTACATGAACTACCCCTGCATCGGTCCCGAGTGTGCCGTCAAAATCCTCGTAATCGTTTTTCTAGGTGGCTTTCGCCTGTGTATCTACTTGCGGAAGATACAGAACGTGACTCGCCAAGTCCCTGACTGCCGTCTCCTACCTTGGCTTTTCTTCGCTGGTATTTGTAGTTGACCCTGTTTCGTTGCAGCATAGCACGCAGTATACTGTATTCATAGTAGGCCGACAGAATGACTCCAAGTAAGCAACGACGAAGAGCTGTTTCCGCCAGTATTACCTAGGACCGTTGCCAGTATCCTCTAAGGTTCTCGATGCGTGCTAGCACACAGCCCAGACCATTGTTGATGCACAAGGTCTCTTATGCTGATGAAATAGCGGCGCTAGCGAGCTGCAGGTAGGTAAGAAAGCATTTAACGTGAGTTTTAAAATCCCACTGGGACATGTGTAATCACCTAGGGTTTGTACATTAGAGAAAGCGGTAGGACACGGGAGTAAAGATTCTTCTTGTAAAGCAAGTGGCCAAACCTTAAACTGCGGAGATATTAAGTCTAGTGTTTCGGTTAGGACACGGGATTAGTTAGTTTTCCTAGAATCCACCGAAAGGTCGCCTGTATTAGGGAGGAGAGTGCCTATTTGCATATCTTGCCGAGAAATCTGCCCCGTTACGAGACTCGGCTATGCTCTAAAACGAAGAAATAAACTCTGCTTCTCTGAATCAGGCTTTCGGTCCAACGAGCAACGTAGAAATTTAATTCGCATTAGGTCCAGCTAGAATCAAACCAACCTGGCCGTAACCTCGAAAGTAAACCTAATGTTTAACGTAATTATAAACCTAACGCTAACCCTAAACTTAACACTAAACCCAATTGTAAACCTACCACAAACCCTATGTCTAACCTTAACCCTGACCCAAATCCTAACCGTGACCCTAACCTTAGGCATAACCCTAGCTTTAATCGTAGCCCTACCCTAACCCCAACTTTAGCATTAGACATAAACCTGAACCGCAATCCAGACCCTAACTCTAACCGGAACCCTTAAATTTAGAACAAACCCTAACCCTCAACATCATTCTCAGCCTGACTCTAACTCAAGCCCTAAAGCTAACCCTATCTGTAAACCGAAACATCAGGTTGCCCTTTTCCGTTTCATCTTCGGCTACTTTCCCACTTTCAGCATCCCCCTTCCGCTTATTTTACGTGCACTGCTCAAATTACGCTTACACTTAGGGTCAGGACAGCGTAACCGACCTCTACCAACTAATTTTATGACCGGCGTTAAGACATATCATGGGTTTGCAACGTATCCTAAGTATACATTTAAAGGTGGGGGCATTTTGAGTTTTGATGTTGATGAGGAATCCGTCGCTGCGGCTGGTTGGAACCCACGTGGACATCAAAAAGGTGAGATTTAAGTCGCGGCAGTGGCCGATGAGACGAAAATGATAGTTGAGGTCAACTTGAATTAATTCAGATTTCGTAACTGCTCTGCATTGAACACCTCACTAGTTGCCTTTATTTTGGGGCTATACATGTCGTTTATTCATATGACCCGAAATGATCTGCTCCATGATGGGTAAAGTTCTAGCTGAGTTCGCATGGCTTCTGAGTTTGGAGTGTTGTGAACTCTGGTGGCGAGATTGAGTGGGGATCGCACTGACTCTGTCGAGGCAGTCAATGAATTTTTCAGCTAGGCCTATCCTAGTGCGGAATAAGCCCTCACAGTACGTACAAGTGTGATGCATTGGGCATCGCAGGAGATTTACCTCAAGGAAGTGTTCACGTTGCTACTTAGTTGTCTTAAATTAGTTTTGTTCCTCTGGACTCCCGCGGAAGAGCTCCAATTAAGATTTGGATAAAGTATCTTGAAGCGCTGGACGGTGACGTGCGCACCAAACCCTACTTACGTGTCTCGTCCAGTCACATTGCTCTGACGTTTTGCTCTCTCCCCTGTCCCGCAGGGCCTGTTAACCATTAGTGTTACCGTGTTACCTGTGCCCTTCCTGAGTGGTCCGCTTACTATTCTCTGACCGCTAGTCAGTCTGCCTGTGAGATGCGCACGCGTGCTAATTTCGCACCATTCACCTTCATTGGCCAATAGGTGTTGAAAATATGCAGCTGCGACAGCACTGCCGCCTATCTTTCTACTTCCAATTCCTCCACCCACCACTCATTCCTCTGATTCTAATAGCAACCAAAGGGCGTACCCGATTGTGAATTGCCCCTCACGAACCGCCACCTCTATGACTGTCGCCTTTTGAATTGATGTGTTCCCATCGACGCATTTGATGTCATAGCAGACGCAACCTCTTGCGAATCGTTATAGGGACGTATGTCGGCCTCGAGCCGGCATACGTAGACGTGTTGCGAATACTTGTATCACGTGTATGGCTGGTGGAAGCATGGAGTTACTTTGTAGATCACTCAACGGCCCGTGGCCTTGCCAGAATTTTTAGGTCCCGAAACCTCGCTGATGCTTCCTTGCGTGAGTAGAGTTTGATGTGACCCCATATGCCAGAAAGGCAATAACAACATCTCCCAAATAATCGATGTGCTCAATTCTATACGCGTACAGTCAGTCGTGCAGGCAAGATAGACGCCCTTGGAAATGTGAGGACATTGGGATCACTATAAATATTTTGCAATTTTAATCGACCGAAAGTGGGAAACCAAGAAGAATCGACAATAAGGTAGAACTGGAATGCCAAAGATGAACACACTCTGTGCCTAACTGCTTCTTTTATGTCCCAATTGCTAACTGAAATCCGGGGTCTGCACTGGCGATTTTGAACACCGTCGCATTCACCGCGGTAACAGCACACTGGGAAGTACTGGAACGTCAATAGGTCTCTTTCATTCACCTATTCGCACAATGAACGAATGTTTAGGGTCTGAACCATCTTAACTAAACAACTTGTTGTCCGTCTGCGTAGGGCTGTTACTGCCAATCTGAGCCGTGCCTCCACCATTGCTCAGGACACTTCAAATCCAGAATTTACGTGACCCCAGTCCACCAAATTCGACCTGCCCGCCTCTGTGGCTCTTGTGTCTGCAATGTACAGTTCGGCGGAATGAGTGCTTGGTATGGCAGCTACGAAACTTTTGCTTACGCTCGTAATTCCCAACTACCATTTCGGTACGTAACCGAATACCGAAACTCCATTCTTGGCCTTTAATCTTCTGTTCGATATCCACCTATACACAACGGCTGTTTTCTGTTCATCAACAGAAACAACACCTCAGCCTTTCCCGCTGTATATCAGCATGCAGAATTAAGGTGCAACTGGCCCGGCAGCCATGGGTGCGCTGTAACACTGGTCACCAAAGCACCCATCAACCGGACCAGGAATGGAATTTGACGTTTGGCAGCTGCAGTGTGTGAACTGTCATTGCCTTGGAATGTTCTTCTCCTATGTTTTGCTTTGAACAGTCATACTTGCCGGTAGAGATGATGTTGTGGTCAGAAATTTTGTCGAACTACGCCTCTCAAGGTTCTTTGTTCTTTCTGTGTTTCTGTGTGACAGGCTCAGCTTTAATTTTCGCAGTCCGTTCCGTCTGTAAAGTATTTGATTTTAAATTTGAAACCCCTCCAATCTCTCTTCTCCACACGTATAACAGTCTATCATCTGGACTGGTCAGTCGACTTACGCAGAGGACGGACACACTGGGTAACAAACCTAATACACTCCGTCTGCGCGTGCCGCACACGGCCTGTCCCCAACATACCCACACACAACTGAACATGAGGACCCAGTAATCTATTCGATTGGCAGCTTTCTAGGCCACAATCATTAGCGCGTCCGGGTGGATTTAAAAGTGTCCGATATACTGCAGCGAGAAATACGCTGATATCTAATGGGAATGGGCTCTTCATTGTCGGCCTCTCACTCTCTCTTCCCTATCACATGCACCACTCGCCTGTACGAGTCTTTTAACCATATGGTGGTGAAATTGGGCGCAGCAACTGACAGAGCTACGCAGCCCGTGCCAAACAGGATTGACAATTTTGCTTACCGGAAAACATCGAAAAACATGCTTCCCACTTGCGTTTAGTGTACGTATTCTAAAATGCGACGTTGCACCGGCCATACCGGCAACAGCGAGGCGAATCACATGCTTGCCGACAGAAGGAGGCATTTGAAGACGAAGACAGGCTCTCCGGAAGAGGTTTATTTAAGTGCTGACGTTTCAAAGAGCTGGGTCGGCTCTTCATTGTCAAAGCGTAAAATGCACTTAATCGATCAGAAATTTAATTTAAAGTGGCAGTTGTGTTGGCCGGCCTCATGATGGTCGATTTTTCCCTCCTCTCGCTGCCTCGGCCTCTCGGGAGATGGTTGACGAGCGTAACGACATCTGCGTATCAATTCCTCGAACGCACAAAACATCTGAGGTTAGAGCCAGACGAATCCATGGTATCCTTTGATGTCGTTTCGCTCTTCACCTCCATCCCACAGCAACTAGCGATAGATGTTGTGGACCAACTACTGGCAGAGCGTTATGAGGAGAGAGACAGGCTTCTGAAGTCTGAGCATCTGCTCGAGCTTCTGCGATACTGTCTCAAGACCTATTTCACTTTCGACGGACAAATGTACGAACAAATAAAGGGCACTCCTATGGGCTCCCCTATATCAGGCCTAATTGCTGAAGTAGTACTTCAACGGGTAGAACACTTGGTGTTCACCAAATATCAACCATAGTTCTGGGCCCGCTATGTCGATGACACCTTCGTCGTTGTCAAAACAACTGACATAGAACACCTAAAGGGACTACTGAACTCGGTTGACCCTGATATACAATTTATGATGGAAGCGGAAACAAACAACCAGCTGCCCTTCCTTGACGTACTTGTGCGCCGGTGTACCACTGGACAGCTGCAAACTACAGTATTCCGAAAATCCACTGACACGAGACAGATCCTACACTTCAACAGTAACCATCCACTGTCTCACAAACGTAGTTGTGTCCGCACTCTATTCCAAAGAGTCGAAACACACTGCAGCACACCAGAAGATAAAAGGACCGAACGATTGTACTTTGTGAACCAATTTGCAGCCAATGGTTATCCCAGGCATTTCATCGAGAGAAGAAGACGTTGGGCGCCCAGACAACGGCCAAATGAGCAGCAACCCGAAGTCTGGAGGGCCATTTCTTACGTTAAAGGGGTCTCTGAAGCGGTCTCGCGACTGTTACAACCCACCAGAGTAGGCATAGCCCATCGACCACAAGCAACAATTCGACGTCGCCTGATGCGACCTAAAGAGCCATTGCCACCCGCTGAAACCTCAGCAGTCATCTACAAAATAAATTGCAATGAGGGCGACTGCAACTATGTGGACGAAACCGGGCGGAAGTTGCAAACTCGCCTACAAGAACACAAATCGGCCACTCGGAGGTTAAACCCTAACTCTCAACTAGCAACACACGTTGGAGAAACAGGGCATACTTTTGACCTCCAGAGAGCTACCATCTTAGGCCGAGGCAACACAAAAACAGAACGGCTAACTCTCGAGGCGTGGTTCTCCGATGCCCACTCTATCAACAGGCATCTGGATCTTCCTGCAGCCTACAAAGTCCTACGTCAGCACAATCGTAGAGCTCAGGACCAAACAACCACACCGGAAATAGCCGGACGCTGAGTTTACTCGGTGAGGAAGAAGAAGAACCGCCAGACCGACCGCCCGACTAAAGTTCAATCAGTTCCCCTCGACGGAGTGGTAACTCACAAAGCACACAGGCAAAACGCTCGTCAACCATCTCCCGAGAGGCCGAGGCAGCGAGAGGAGGGAAAAATCTACCAGCATGAGGCCGGCCAACACAACTGCCACTTTAAATTAAATTTCTGATCGATTAAGTGCATTTTACGCTTTGACAATGAAGAGCCGACCCAGCTCTTTGAAACGTCAGCACTTAAATAAACCTCTTCCGGAGAGCCTGCCTTCGTTTTCAAATAATCAACCCGGATATCTCAACTTTACCAATCTAAACAGAAAGAGGCATGAATGCTTCGAGGTGTGATGTGTGATGTGGGGATGGTTTATACGTGGGGTAATGATGATTTTAAGCATAGGACTGGTAGAGTCTTTTGTGCTAGCGACAGATGAGATTTCTGGTGTAGGAGGTATGTTTGTCGTGATAACATTGCGGTAAATTCCGTTATCGTGGATACGCATACAGTCGATTAGAACCTTGTGGTTTTTGGATGTCTTCGGGCACTGTAAGCAAATGAATCGGGCATGACGGTTTTACATCCGAATTATAGACCCGGGTTCGTCTGTCTCAGTGCGTTGGATTCGCAAGTGACCGACCAGGCCCATGCGCGATGCGAAAGTTCGATCGCTATGGAAACAGGCCGGGATTAAGTCCATATTCTTGATGGGGAGAGCAATAGTGGTACTACTTTTCAGGACGGTAGAAATGCCTTAACTAGTGTTTCCAATGATAGCGGTAGTGAAGGCGTTTCGTGAGAGGAATGGAGGGTTGGTCGTGTTGACATTGCCCTCAGTCCGCAGATGTTCACCGAGGCCTATTCATTTCTGGAATGTCCGATGATAGTGTGGGCACGATGGCAGGGTTTGGCGGCCAGCGCCAATCGTCCGTGGCACTTGAGCATTGTGAACTTGTCTGTTTGTCTTAGTCGCAACTATTCGGTTGGTTTTGAAGATGGCTGATTCAGTCTTTGCGGCAGTGCTTCATCCTGTCGATCTTGAGCGACGTCCTTCAAGTTCTCCGGATTGATTTACAGGTGTCTGTGGGAGGTCATCAATGTGTCCTTATAACGACGCTTTTTTCCACCTTGTCAGCGACCACCCGAATAGCCGCGTGGCGCTCTTTATCAGTCCTCACGTGGCAGTCGGTCCATCGCAGTTTTATCTGTTTTAGCATGACATGGACACTGAGTAGGCTGTCTGTTGCTAGGATCTTCTGTCTGGTTTGCATTCCTGACAGTCCCTCTTCAGCATCTTCCGGTGGCAGCTAAGGTAAAGATGGCTGAGTCATTTTGCTCGGCCTTCATAGACAGACCACGTGTCCCCCTGCAAAAGAGCATTATCAATACAACAGCTCTGTAATCCTCAGTTTTATGCTGTGTAGGATGTCGCGGCGGTTCCAGATGGAGTGTTTTAGCCGGATGAATATTTGGCCGCATTTGCAGATCTGAAATACGATTCTGTCTTCGATTTTTATGTTTCTTGGAATTGTGCGTCCTAGTTACTCAGATTTCTCCAGTGTTGTGGGGACTTTTACTCACGATACGAGGTTCGGTGTAGTCAGCATTTGACGCCGGTCTGAGCATGACCACTGTCTTCTCCGCGTCGATGGTCAAGCCGGAGTTGAAGTAGTTGGATAGAGAGACGTCCGCAGGTCACTGCGTGCTCTTTTCCGTCGTGGTATTTGGCGCGCAATCATTCGCGAACAACAGGCCGTGGACGCTGCACTTGGAAGTTCTCGAAGATGCTTGAGCGCAGTAAATGTTAAGCAGTATTCTGTCGGCTTGGTAACTGGTATCGACCCACTCTCGGTCTTCACAGTAGGCATCCATCAATGTGAATGCCTTAAAGACTGCGTAGTTGTCCGCGATATCCGTCACCGTCTCCTCATACTGCTGTCCTACCGTTTGTGTGAATCTATCCGGGCATCCGAATTTCTATATGATTTTCCAGAGGACACCGCGATTCGCTGTGTCCAAGGCCTTCGTCACATCGTCGAGGTTGGTGTAGAAGCTGTTTCTCATTTCCTGGCGCTCTTACTGCAGTTGGCTGATCGAGAAAATCATGTTTCTGGTTCCGCTGTGTTTTCGAAGTCTGCACTGTCTTTTTGGAAGGAGTCTCTGCTCCAGATGTTCGTTCAGACGATTGAGTAGAACACGAGCCAAAATCCTCCCAATGATGTTGGGAATGGGGACGCTCCTGTGGTTATCACCCACTTGCCGTGCACTATGGTAGCATCCTTGAAGTTTTGTGGGGTATGCTCTTATCTCCACATCTTCTGGACCAGCAAGGTAAACTATTCCATCAGTTGTAGGCCGCTGTACTTATGGACTTCGGCTGGAACCGCCTCTGCTCCTGTTGTTTATCCCCTAGAAGTTTTTGCAAGACTCTGTTTCTCTTAAGGCAGCAAGGCAGACGGTCAAGGTTGTTGTTGGTGTCCACTTGGGGAAGTAGTTCGATATCAACTCCGCATAGTGTCGACCGGTGATTGAGGGTGCACTGGAAGTATGCGGCGCAGTGCTCCAACATCCGTGACTCTTCCGTTAGGAAGGTTGCCCCATCTTGACTCAGCGGCGGCGCAGCCCCCTGGCTTCTGGGCCGTTGAATTTTTTGATGACGGTAAAAAAATTTTCATCTTATCATGGCCGACATATCGATGAATATCTTCAGCTTTGTGCGGTAGCCAGTCGTCCTCCATCTAACTCAACCTCTGTTTGACTAGCTGTCAGCATGGAAAGTGTTCTGCTTTGTTAGTGTCGATGCTGTTGATAGTGTAGGTCTTATGTTGTCTGTGTTCATAAGGGGGCAAATTGCGATCTTCCTCGTTATTGCCATCGAACTGGACCTGGTAGATTCAACGTTCGCAAACACGAACTTCTATGCCAGTGATCAAAATGACATCCTACGACCCCTTTCACTAAGTGTTGGTCATAACACTCATCCCCCAGATCTCGCACTTGCTCAATGCCGCTGCTTGCATTCAATCGTTTTCAACAGCACTTAACTTACTTGACGTTGATTTACCTTGCGGTGACCTGCGGGGTTGGGGCTGCAGCCTCGTCTTCGAGAAGACAAAGCGGCGTTCCGTAGTGCAGCAAGTTGCCGGTGACGCAAACGAGAGCGCGTCCACATTGTCTACTTCCGGATATGGGAACGGATGAAGTTACCAATCAGAAGACCGTTTTCCGTGTAGGAGAAAGATATTGCTGCTGCGGCTGCCGATCTACCGCTGTCTGCCAGGTAGTGTTGTTCATGTTGACGCAGGAATTCATACGATTTGCCCAGCTTCGGCATAGTAGGTAGGATGGCACGTCAACAGAGCTGGGTGTGCGTTGACGCCGACGCCGGAGGCGAAATTCTCCTCTCAGTGCGGCGGACCCAAGGTCATGGGATTATCGTTGATTTTCTGCAGGGTGCAGGAGAACCGTCTCAGGACATCGTTCCCGAATCGAAGGCGATTCCAGCGTCTCGTTGCTCTGTTGTTGGAAGTCCGTCCAAGAAAAATGTGTATTTGTCATTCGCATCCTCCACTTGTCTTTATTCGGCGAAATGCTTTGTAGAACCAGAGATGACCGCTTGGTGTCGAGACGGAGTGTGACAGAAGTATGCACCAGGTTCGGCGACATCTTTGACGAGGACTGTTCGTGCAATCCTAACAAGCACTTCCTACAGCCGCAATCGTGCTTGCGCTAACCGACCCGAATGGTCTCGCGTATGCTACATCTTCATGTGTGGCAATTGTCGCAATGTATCTGTGACAGAGTATCCTCGTCAGCGCATGGCCGTACAACATACACCCAACCCCATTTGCGACCCTGGAGTTACCATACAACTGCAACACCGCTGTCCATCCAAGAAACCTCTTACATCCCAGTCTGAAACCCATGCAGGCGGTCGCGTGGCAAAGAGTAACAGGTGAGAGAAGTCACTGCTGAAAAACGATGACAGAACAAATCAAATTAAAACCTTGCTTACGCCAGCGCCCGAGTTGGGCTGTCACTGTCCGGATACGGCTGTTAAGCTAAGAATGTCCACTGCAGTAACTAGGTGTTTGCTGGCGCCTTGCTGGGGTCCGTGGATAATCGGCCTTAAGACAAAACGAAGATAATCATTTCTGTCTTACAATAATGACAAGTTGCTTTGCGTCGCTACCGCACGATCAGAAGACAATTAGTGGTACAAGAAAAAGCAATGAGTTCTTGCTGAGATGGAGCAATTACGTGTAAATGCATGATACAAAGTTTAATCGTTTCAAGAACTTCAAGATAATCGGACAAGAACCTGGAACATTCTAAATCGAATTCGGAAAAAAGGACAATAAGGATATTTCATTCCGCAAGTTAACGGTTAAAGGCATTCGAGAAGCACGTTTACATGTCGTTCGTTTCAAAACTTTCAGAAAATGAACTATGTAGAATATACATAGCACAAGTTTTCGTCGCCCTCTCGGAAGTCTTAGTAGCGATTTATTCTAAATAAGGTGATCACTGGAATACGGTGTACCTTTATTAACCTAGCTGTGTCCAGTGGGTGGGCTAACTCATTAAATGTCAACCAAAATTCCGAAATGCGTTTTCGTTTCGAAAAGATTAATTAAGTAGGGTTGTAAAACTAGTCAACCTGCAATATAATTCTATAATATTTTAGTTACCTCAGGATGTCGGCTTTCGAACGAACTTCCTTCCGGCTGCATTCAAAAACGACAGTCTGTAAAAAATTACTGCATAAATAGCAGGAATTTTTCTCATTGATTTTTGATGCTCCTAAATGTCCAATTATTTTTCATAAAAAACTTGCACAACAATATCCGTTCCTTCACTCTTTCGGTAGAAAATCACCTCTTCTTCCAGTTTTATACTCAAAGGAGAGATTTAATTCGATTTTAAAAAAGTTTCTAACGGTGGGACTTCTAAATACCGTGCGATGGCCATTCATAAGTCGTCATGTCTCTGCATTTACCAATGTGGCTTGTAAAGTTAACAATATGGATCAAATCCACTGCTAAATTTTATGAACCCCATATAGTCCCCTTTTATTATCGTTGAGAAATGCGGGGTTTTCCGCACGCGGAAAATATACGGCTTGTAGTTTGGAAACCCCGAACCCAAGTGTGACGGTAGAGCGGGCTCAAAATTATTCGGGAATTGAAAACGTTTTGAAAACCGAATTCTGCCGTTCCTTCGAGTATAAAATGGGAGAAGACGTAATTATCTACCGAAAGAGTGAAAGAACGAATATTGTTGTGCAAGTTTTTTATGAAAAATAATTGGACATTTAGGAGCATCAAAAATCAATGAGAAAAATTCCTGCTATTTATGTAGTAATTTTTTACAGACTGTCGTTTTTGAATGCAGCCGGAAGGAAGTTCGTTCGAAAGCCGACATCCTGAGGTAACTAAAATATTATAGAATTATCTTGCAGGCTGACTAGTTTTACAACCCTACTTAATTAATCTTTTCGAAACGAAAACGCATTTCGGAATTTTGGTTGACATTTAATGAGTTAGCCCACCTACTGTAATCTTCGGTGCGTCGATATGTGACGGATGGTGGCATGACGTTCAGCTAAGATTAACAGCGAAATAAGCAGGCTCTCGGTTTGACGAATATGCAGTCAGGGGTCATGCAACTATAGAACCTTCGCGGATGACTGGTTAGGGGTCTGGTGAATTATCTCCTTACAAGAAGGCTGCAAAAAATGACGGCAGTTCGAGGTTCGCATTGTTTCCCGCTATGGAACAAAGATTCACCAGCAGTCGTCTTGTGCATCGTTGAAATCTCCAACTGTATCCTGTAGAGGTGGATGGGTACGTCCATGTAGGAATCCTGGAACTACAGGAAACCTCCCTCAGCTAGGCCGCCGCACACAGCAGCTGTCCGACGAGCCACGGCCTTATGGAATCTTAAACTCAAGGAGGGCTCTGCTCTATACGCATTCCGGCTAAACTTGCTGAAGTGTCGATTAGATAAAAGGAACGATTTCCCGCCTGTCAAGAACATAAAATTCCGAATAGGACTATGCGCAGAGATGGTTTCCTGTCAAATGACAACGTCAATTTACACTTGGACAGTGCACTCTGGGCGTTGCTTCACAGAATAATTTTTTATTAAAATTTTCTCTGCAGTTTGAGATTTTCCAGAAGGATATTTTATGAGGTCGTGCTCGTTGAATAACGGACCAAACAGGCCCGAAAGTATATAAGATAATCCCTGATTTTTGCACGTCAAGAGTGATCTAATAACCTCACTTTCTCTACTGATGCGAACGTGCAAGTTGATATGGCTCTCTCCGAGGAGCATTACTGACAAAGACTGAGGTTATGAGGATGGCCATTCCTGTTATCGTCAACCAGCCGTGCCCTAACTGTAGGCTGGGAGGGCCTGCGATTTCTGCGCGTGTTTAGTTCCACCACTCTACCGACCGTTCGGCGGCCGCTAGTGACGACGTCCGCCGTGTGCTCCACGGAGTGAGCGAAAAACGGGTGACTTGCGTGTGAATCAATGTATATAGCCAGGCAGACTTTCGCAAAGTCTACCGCACTCTCTCCTCCCCCACTCCCCAGGCTCGGATGGCAAGATAATGTCAAGACGACCGGAGGTGGGCGTGGACTGATAAAGCCAAGCGGACCGTATTACACACTACCTTGTCCCTACTACAGGTGCCAAGCTCGGATGTCACATCAGTGGGAATGCCATGGTTCGACGATCTCTCGACTGAGAGTAGTGACATTTATTGTAACTAGGGGGTGCCGCTCACCAAAGTAAAGCTTGACTAAATTAAAAAGGCCACTTGGTGAGCATACGTCGGCCTTCGATAAATTCTGTTCGGGCCTGTACATTTATATGGCTGAATGGCATTACCGACAAAGACAAGGGAGACTGGAATGGCCATTCCAGTCTCCCTTGTCTTTGTCGGTAATCTCATTCTGCCTATATATCATGCGCCACTGTGCGGCTGATGGTTGGGCTCGAGAGAGAGCCCTTAAGGCACAGCGGAACGAGTGAGTTCCGTATGAAGGATCGGTGAGCGCCCCCTACCATTTATATGGCTATTAAAATAATTCATCAAAAGATACGGACACGTAAATAATTATGCTGTAGCTAGGGTTTAGGAGAGGGGAGAGGGAGAGTGGAACATTAGGATTCCAGTCAGGGCCAGGGAAACGGTGGGTCCCGGGAAAGCTGGTTATATGCGGGTGGCTGGTTTGGTGGCTTTGAGCCATGGCAACTGTGGGACCTGTACGAAGTTCTTCTGTGCATAAGACCGGTTCGCGTAGCCCGATTGCAGCCATCTCTGTCGTGGCAAACAGGCGCTGCCCAAGTAGTTTTGGATAGCTTGACTTTGTAAATCATTCTGAAGGCCTCTATGGCGTCCACACGGCGGTCTGTGTGTACCACGTACGCGAGAATAGAGCTGTTGATGTTTTTTGTTTGGCCCTTGGAAGAAGTTCTTTTACTCTCTTGGACAAACGCCGGCTCGTGCGACCAATATATTCTGCCCCACCGGAGCAGGTGAAGGAGTAAATACTCATAGTGGTGGCCTGAGCTGGTAGTTTGTCCTTGCCCTCTCGCATAGGATGGGATTGGTGGAGAACTGCATACGGGTCTCAGTTGCTGGAAAGGTCTACGATACACCTTGAGTTAGATGTCTTCTTAAAAGTTCACTTGGCGCGCCCCCTTGAAGTGGGATTTTGTTGAACAGCCTTCTCTTTCCTGCCGTCAGTATCGGGGGCCTTGGTGTTCTTTCGACCATGTTCTTAGCAATGACATGATCAGGATACCCGTTCTGGCGAAAAGGGCTTTCGATGCTTTTAAGCTCTTTCTCGATGTTACCAGCTTAGCAGATTCTTTTCACTCTTTCTATCAACCAGTGGACTAAATTACGTCTAACGCTTAGCGGTACGAAACTCTCAAAATGGGTGTATTGTCCGGACAACGTTTTCTTAAGATAGACGCTACGTCGAATACTGCCGTCAGGCCTTCTACTCAGATGTACATCCGGAAAGGGAAGTGCACCGGGCTGTTCTTCTTCCAGCGCAAATTTGATTGATGGGTGCGCCTGATTTGCATCATCCAGTAGAATTGAGATGCCATTTTGCTTCGGAGCAATTGCGAATATGTCATCCACGTACCACCCATAGTATTTCAGACTGTTGACCTGGTGACGTAGCTGGAAGGCTCCTAGTTTGCCCATGAATATATTCGCCAAAAGCGGGCCAAGAGGTGAGCCCATAGCCAGGCTGTCCGTCTGTCTATACAGATTGTTTTCAAATAAGAACTGCACGTTCAAGGTGCACCTCAATAACAATCCCTTGAGGACATTCACTGGCATTCCTATGTCCAGTTGATTGTTGACAACGAAATCGCAGAGTTAATTGACTGTTTACGTGACCGGTAAGTTCGTCAAAAGGGATAAGACATCTAAAGGAAACATAACCATTTCGTTCAGATCGAGGTCTTTCTCGATAGATATGTGGCTCTATTTGATACAACATAGGCTTAAATTTCTCCGCTAGCCATTTTGTTATTGTACGGTACGGCGAGTTCCTTATATCGAGGATTGGACGAACCGGTGTGCCATCTTTATGGATCTTCGGCAAGCCGTATAACCGAGGTATATGCGTGCCGACGGGTCGGAAACGCTCTACGTCGTGTTGGCTTATGTAACTGTCCGCCTGAAGTCTTTTCAAGCAGTCAGCCAGTTGTGCTTCAATCATATCTGTACGATCCTTCCCCTTTTCTATCTTTCTGATATTTTCCTGATCCGACAGAATTTACTGTATTTTTGTAATGTAGTCTGCCCTGTCCATCAAAACAACGCCAGTTCCCTTATCTGGCCTAGCTATCAGAATATTTTGTTCCGCCAGAGTTGCTTTAACTTCTCAACGTGTGACTTCGTCAGCAAGCCCCGACAGTTCTGACCACTGTTCAGGTATTTATCAGAGCAATTGACTAACGCAGACTTAAGATGTTGTACGCTCTCTGTCGAAAGTGGCTGAAGGTCGTGTGTTTGATTCACGAGGCTATCGAATTGTGTTTCTAACTCTAGCTGGTTGGGTTTCTGGCGATGACAGCAAAAGTTAGGACACAGCAATAAGGCTTCGATCAATGTTTCATCGAGAGCTATGGACGAATTTGCGGAGCACCACTATACTCACACACTTTTGCAATGATTCGCCCGAGATCTATGGGCGAAGTGTGGCACTTGGTTAATTGAAAATGAAAGAAATATAAATTCACTGAGTAATATCTGAGCCCCAGCTACCTTCGAAACGAAAGCACGCTCGTTAAGCTGCCGATATTTACCTGAGAATTTAGTCTCTAGGAAAGCCGAGTTCCTTGCTGAATTTGAAATTATGGACTGGCTCCTGTTTTATTCAAGCAAACTACAGTTTGTAACCAGCGTTCTGGCATTATATTTTCCTGAATGTACCGGAAGACAAACACGTAAGGCTCATGAAGACCCCTGGCTGTGAAAATGGAAATTAATCGTCAGGGGAATCGTTTTGAAGTGAAGACGCCGGCCTGCTGCCGCAAAGAATTACTGTCAACTCGGTTGGGTGGCGGGGGGTGAGGGGTGGAAGGCGACACGCCCTTTCTAGCAAAGGGACACACTGGGTGGCACAGAAGGGACTGTCGCGTTGGTGGGCTGAAAGACGGGGGACCGGGGTGTCTACACATTATGACACATCAATGCATGCGGCGTCACTTTCAGCTGTGAATCTCTCTGCCTCTTGCGGTTCTGAGCCCTTCCCTTGTTGCTTATTCAACCTCTAATGTTAGCTCCACGTCTGCTTCCTTCCATTTTCTTTCTATCCACTTAACCCCGCGCGCCATGTCTTTCTTATTCCGATTTCTTACTGCACCGTGCTTTTGTCATACTCTTGGCCATTCTCCTTATTTTTATCTTTATTTTGTCCTCCTTATTTCGCCTTCATTTTCTGCCCGTTATTTGTGCCACTATTCCTGTACCGCTCTCAAATCATTATCTGTAAGTTTTCGTCCATATCTGCATTAACCGTTCGGTAAGGATCGGATGAAGGGCCCCAAGCATCTGTGGTTTACAAAGAATACCTACTATACTTATTTAAGTGGGTTTTAGTCCGACACGATTAACTCAGTTTGGTGTTTCATCGTGCAAGTTTGGGCCGTTTGCTGTAGACAGTCTGATGCATTATCTACAATGACCTCAGCTCAGAGAGTCGAGAAGCGATCGTTGTAGACACTTAATGTTTATGCTTTTAATTGTCCAGTTTAATTTCGGTTGCTATATGTCAATGCATTAAAACTTCTGCTGGTCAATGTATGTCATCAACAAGCTAAAGCCCGAGTTTTCACACAAGCTCCGTTGATTTATAACTCCGCATTTTGATACTGGGCCGCCGGCCCACGCTTTGTCGACAGCAGACGAAAGTCTCAACGTGAGTATTTTCTGTCTGGGCTAATGTTTTTCAAGATTTGTGGTACAAGCCCCCTTAACGTAGAGTATGGGTCATCTAGAAGCTACAATTAGCAGAAAGTTCTTGCCGTTAAATGGACATAACCAGCCGTATTACTCCCTCACCTATGTGCCCCGAACCACCTTAAACGTAGCTTCTTGCACATTCCCAATTAGGCTGATAGGGATGCAGATAACTAGCAGTTTTGAAGTGCAGCCGATTTATTAAAACTGGAATCATTAGAAGACCACAGGTACGGTTATATGAAGATTAAAAGGGCTTTATTAGAAGATATTTATGGTACGTGACTGAACGCGAATAATGCGTGGATATGTTAATCCAATGAGCAAATACCTTCCGATGTAAGCGGGACGGCCGCTCAAGGGTTTAGGCGGGATGGAAATTGTGCTTAAGAATAAAATTTTTCGGCGTCTCATTCGTTTCTGTTGAATTAGGCCAAAATATTTTTATATTTCCTGGTTATAAAGATGGTAGCGAAAAAAGTTGTCGTGAGGTCTGACGTCAGGGCCTGCTTGCAAACTAGAAATATTGGCATAAATGGCAAGCATGAGTATAAAAATGTCCTTTTCAGACTACGAGCAGTTTTATTGTTAAATATCGGTAAGATGTGGTTTGGTGGCCCCACCTGATGGACAAAATACTATTGGGATTGGGGTTAAGGGTTATGGTTAGAGGTTAGGAGTCATGGTTAGGGGTCAGGGTTAGTGCTAGGGGTTAGCGCAGATATTTCTCAACCATTCGAAGTACAAGCGCGCATTTCCAATAGTTTTTCTTTTACACACAACTACTTGACCTCGTCTCCTGTGCGTTCCCCGGTCCCACCTGCAAAAACCCCTATTACCACCGGTCCCTTATTAGAGGTGACTGGGGTTTGTTTAATTCAGGTGGGACCACATAATCACATCCGTCCCAAATATTTTACTTCTGGTCACGGTGAGGCCCTTAAGTTCCATGACATCCCTAAACTATACTGTTTTTTGTGTCCACAGTAGCCCGCTAGAAGTGACGCCGTCCTATGTTAATGCCGAAATTAGTGCATGAATAAAAATCTTAAAGTTGCGCACTGATAGAGTTTGTTCTTTGAAAAAGCCTTTTTTTCGGCAACTGACTGATTGTGGCGTATTTACTTAACGGCCTAAAATTATGCATCGTCTTTGAAGAAAGATGGTTTTCATTCTAATGACTTGCGATCAGCATGTTTTAACGGCACGAAACAATTCCCTGATAGGCTTAGTATCCAAAAATCCTTGTCGTGGTGTTTCACAGATTAAGGATAACGCACTTTTTCCTTTCGTGAAGAAAGTTCTACGAAAAATTAATTTTTCTGTACGCATGCGATTCTCTGATAGATGCTAAAACTGGTTGTGCGTCAGTCAACGAAGTTCCCTGTTCGCTTCTCTTAAGGACATTCTTCACCGTCTCCACTATTGTTTATGTGTCACAGAGCGGTCCCATAAATGTTGAATTATTCAACGCGCGAGTCATATAGCACCCGTTCTACTGTTAGCCATTCACAAGCGATGTCCCGTAGGATCTTGCAATCATTTCTGTAAAGATTCGATACACGGTTTAACGATTATTTCTAAAATATACGAATATGGTTAGAAGCATCTGGGATGTACGGAAAAAACATGTTTTCAGGATGTATTATCAATATTCAGGGTATACAATTTCCTTGAGTCAAGTCAGAATATTAAAAGCGGAAAGCGCTACTGCTTTCTTCACAATAAATCACTTTTAGACATCTTGTTTCAGCCGATTTACAGAAAGGGAACGTTAGTTTTTAAATACGCGGAAACCACTTGAGAAACGCCTTCCTACAGATTAACGCCTTCCAGCAAAAGGGTAAGCACAAGAATGAACGCCTTATCTATAGAAGCCATCAGCACGTGAAATCGTCTCAATAAGAATGCACTTTGAGTTGCACCAGAATGTTCTGTTTTGATTGATATCATGACTTGAAGTCATAGTCTGCAGAAAAGAAGGCCTTTTATTATTTACTAAGGTCTAACTGATAAAATCGACAACGCCCTAGGTGCCTCAGCTTCCCATTTGGATTTCACTTATTA
>CACRXP010000057.1:1295332-1311606 GCA_902702965.1 Spirometra erinaceieuropaei | reverse complement strand
TCATATATATGAAACATTTATATCGAAACATTTCGCTATATGTTTGGTTTAATACTGGATGATTATAGTTCTTCATGATTCTGTGAATAATTTTATCATGACAGACACTATTGCCCAGTTGATTTCGTATGCTTTGTTGATCCTCCTTCCGATCCTTGGAATAAGTACCCGACCGTGCAGCTTTTGTGAAGAGGGACGTGGCAGGTTCTCATCTAGCTTGAATGGAATAACAACAATCGAATGCAAATATCATCCACTGCTAGTTGGCCTGTGGTACATGGTCATCTTCCGTGGGCTACTATTTGTTCAGTGTAGTGGGCAAACATGAGTTTGACCCAACACCGCACTTTATGCTTGGAGCAAACGAATTTAGTATAGTTAGGAAGCATGCGACTCATACAGTATTCAGAAGTGCTGTCGACGTAGCGCCACGATATGTTGGATGGTTGTACAGTGCTTAAGACAGATACGTCATATTTGTGTTGGATACTCGAAAAAGGAGTATAATTAGGTTTTAAAAATGGTTTCTTCTTCCCGAATAATTTTGAGCCTGATCAGTCGTTGCATTAGCGTTTAGTAATTCCAGTCTACAAGGTGCATGCGTTCCGCGTAGAGGAAATCACATATTCTTCTATACCCCTAAAAAGATACTATATGGAGTCTATAAAATGTTGCAGTGGATGCGGACTATGTTGAGACAAATGATGAGCCGTGCTCATAGGTGTTGATAATGCGTACACCACGACCGCCCGACGCATGACCCTTCTCGTTCTTCTTTCCCTTCTTCTAATATGTCACAAATGAAGTGCATTTTTGTATCCATCAGACACACTTTCAGTGACATTTTAGGCGAAGCTGTGTTCGGTTTCAGATGGGTGCCCAAAAACGAAGGATAGGGAATCATGTCAGCGGACTGCCCCGTAGAACGTTTTAAATAACCGGCTTGTCTGGTCGATGACATTCGTCTCCCGATGCAGTTTATGATGACTCATATGTACAATTTTTCACCCAAATAAGAAATTAGGGTAAATAGAAATGTACAGAGGATGTGGAAGAGATGAAGGAGGAAGTGACCTCAAGGGAATTAAGGAATGAGAAGAAAAACAAATGGCGAGGTATAGTAGCAAAGCTATGTTATAAAAGTAGGGAGGGCCAGGCTACAAAACAACAAGTGTGCAATAGGGACAGGCTGAATGGAAAAGGAGTGAACTGCACCACCGGTCAGGGATAGGGAGAGGAGAAATGGATAAAGAAACATGTGGGGTTCATGAAATAGCAAACAAAATGTTAAAGTTTGCGTAGGCCATCAAAAAACGAGTACATAAGGAAAAAAGATGCATGGGGAGAGTGAAGAAAGGAAAAGGCAGAAGAATAAGAAGGGCAACTTGATGTCCCAATCAAAATGAGAGGGAAGCACGTGAACCAGAACTTTCCTTCCCACAACTGCAAGTCTTAGAAGCCATTATACAGTCGAAATAAAAATACTTCTTGGGGACTAGGTGAATTAAACAATGGCTAAACGGAGCTCAGAAAAACAACGATTTTCAAATAGTTGGTTGCTCGGAAGTATCCAGCTGTTTTTATGGTATCTGGCTCTGACGAGCGGGATTTTGATATGCAGAATTATGTCCGCCCTCACTCCAACAAACAGCTGCTATTGGATTTTTGTATCTTATTTAGTGGCAAAATACGAAATATGGATAGGCATGATGCGATGGAAACACTTCGTAATATTAAAGCTTGCTAATGTCATTGTTCGGACGGTGTGGAACTCCGTCCGTCGGTTCAACTATGGTGGCCATGTACTGAGAATTAATCCACGGTTCCCTCTGTGGCCTCCCAGTTGTGATTGCGCTCTCCCTACCCTCTTAATTCAGCGAGTGGCTATGTCGCCGGAAGTGTGTGTGTACGCCACCTTCGGTTACGCCAGGCACCGGTTCATGCGCGCTTTCCTGCGCCTGTTTTGAACTCTGCTTGTGCTCTCTTTCCCTTCCTAATCCAACGAGTGGCTAAGTTAGATATATTAACTACAATTGTTTTAGTTAGCTAACTGTATGATGACAATCAAGTGGGGCTGCAGGACCAAACTACGCCGGAACTACTTCAATTGGTTTGATTTCTCAGCCTCATTCACGACTCAGAATTTACACCGGGAAATTCCTAGGACCATTAATGCAGACTCAGGATCGAGGTCGAAGTACAACAAACTGTGGGTACAGCGATCTCTGTTGAACCCTCTATCTGTGGGGCTTCGCAGCATTACAAGAGATGGGTCGACCAACCCCTATCTGGGAAATTGTTTAGGGCACACCGATAACTAGTGGTGGCTGAATGAGGGCTGCTCATGGACGCAAAACTGACGTCTGGTGGTGAGGGCGCCCTAGGCCGACGGGTGGATCACGCCATCCCTTTCCAGCGTTACCTGCGCCCGAAAAGCCCTCACCATAAGGCCCTTTTGCCGCGCGAATGAGTTAACGAGGGTCGACTGCCAGCTGTGACCCCAGGAAAGGGCGCTTGGTCCCAACGACCGAGCAGTCCCCTGCCTCACAGGGGGGGATCATGCAAGCCCCACCCCTACAGTCTTCTCTTACTGAGACGAAACCGGTGCGAGGAGCACGCGAGGGGGTTTTTTGTTTTTTCCAGCGCCCCTAGACTCATCATCGGCATTGTCATTATGTGACTGCAAAGAGTTGGAGGAGGGGGAGGCAACATCGACGCAGATGCACGGCGTGGACCTATGGGCTGAACGCCCGAACGCAACGGAAACTCGCTTCTCCGTGTTAGGGCAGGAGATGAATTGACCCCGTCCCGTTCCCCCAAACATCCCTACTCCCACGCGGCCGCCACCCATCTCGCTGATGAATCTGATAATTACGTCCACACAGAACATAAAGAAAAAGCGGTAGGATCAGAAGACCGAGGGAAGGGTGAAAAATTCTGATTATAGATAGTGAGCACAAGCATTCTGCCAACGCCACCGAAGGACGGGACAGGATACCAACGGTAGCATTTGAGTACAAATTCGAGGCCGTGGTAATTCTGATCTCCTCTTTGTCTCTCGCAAGCGGTTTTTCGTGTTTTAGTTACGCCTCTAATTTAAGCTATATATGGACCCATTCGCTCAGATCGCCCAACTCCTCTTCTGGGCTGGCTTTAGAATTATCCACGTTCAGAAAGTCCTAACACCTTTTTAGTCAGTGTTATAACAACCTCCCGTGGAGTCAAAAAGTGTTTATCAGGACAAATCTTATGAATGGGCCACCATAAGTCCTTCTTCCTATTCTTTCTCTCAATATGGGAAGAAAATGGGTAGTGGACGACAGCGACTAGTATGATTGCACCAAACTCGAATTTTATTGTTCATACGCGGGATGATGTATGCTTCAGCTGGGCACCCCGCGTCAGGTTTCATTCGCTGATAGTTTAACCGTCAGAAACGACGAAATCTACTACTGCATCACGAGATCGGTACGGCCATAACTCGCGTACGAATTTGTTTGTGGGAAACCACACTTGCGTTGCATCTGCTTCTGTCTCTTTCCTCTCGGTGGCAAGACAGAGTCAATACGACCTGAGGTGGACGTAGATGCAGTGGCAGATAAAGCTAAACAGTCCGCCGAAATGTTCCACACACAGTTCGGTCCCTGACTCCACACATACCAAAATTTAACGAAGGTCTGGGTTCTCACTCGAAGTAGGATGCCATAGACGCCACAATAAAGAGGAGACATTGTGGTCAGACCCTCAGTCCAGAGTAAAAAGACCCAATTCCCTCAGTGCATGTTCCGAACTGCGGGGAGATGAAGGATTTACGCTTAGCCATCAAAATAGTTAACTATTCCTAACCCATCGAGGCTCACTGCTGTTCAGCTATGATAGAGTAAACTACTGACGAAGAAGTTACGGATCCCGGAGCGCTGGGTCGCGCATTTCAAGGACGTCCTCAATCACCCGTCTACAATCTGCGTGAAATTCATCAATTGTCTTCCTTACGTGAACTCCAATGACGACCTCGACCGTTCGCCTTCCCGCCAAGAGCCAGTCAGCGTGGAGCAAACATTTTCCAGTGGATGAACACCGGGAGCTAAGACAATTTTATCCGAAGTTCGTAAATACGGCGGTCATAAGCTCGTGGAGAAGAGAACCTCATTTATTAAGAAGATAGAGGAACAATGGAAAGTCCCCAAAACTCCGAGAACCCCATTCATGCAAGTGTGAGGGAACCAGCGACTATCACAAAAGCAGCTACCCTATTAGTATTGCCGACAATATGGACGCACTCATGTTACTCAGCCACCTGAACAGGCACCCGAAGCAGGGACTCCTCCCAGAAACACAATGCGGGTTTCGGGCACATCAAGGAACTGTATATAGTATCTTCTCAGTACATCAACCACAGACAACGTGCCAAGAAGCGCGAGTGGCCTTCACACGGTCTTCGTGGAACTGACGAAAGCCTTCGACACAGTAAATCGCGATGAAATCTGGAAAGTTATGTCGAAATGCGGATTCCCGGAGCAGAGTTGTTTATTCGCTTCACTATATCCAGCTTCCTGCTCTTCACCATGCTGCTGAACGCTTGCGGTAAGGAGCGGCCGGAGGTCGACGCTGATTACCGAGCCAAACGACAACTTGCCAACGTCCGGTGTATGTAGGCCAGTGTCACGCTCCCTTTTCCGCGATAAATACCACTACAGGCGTAGCGATGCAACAGCTGCGCAACTGTTGAATTTAGTGACTATACATCGTCTGGCACCATCTGACGGTTGCAAAGACCCAGGATCATTGTCAATGAGACGGGCCTCGCATCGGTGACGAAATTTGCACACCTGAGAAGCACAATTCTAAGACACATCAAGATCGAAGACGAAACTGCCAACCGGACTTACAGAGCCAGCTTTTGCGGGGATTTCAGCCTCTTGAAACTTAAAATCTGGCCGGGTTCCGTGGAATGAGTCACCACCTGGGAGCTAGCGTCTCCCCGCCTCACTGCTGCTGCGTGTTCGGCCATTCACGTCCGAAACATTCTTCCAGTTTTTTCGACGTAGTTGCTTTGTCCGCAACTGTACCAGATCCGCTAAACTATTCCTGATGTTTCCTGCCATGGCGGCGGGTCTTTAGGCCTCATGACTTGGCGCCTGATGGTTGCTTCCGGCCTGTGTGCAACGCCAACTCCAAGTGGAGTGAGAAGGTGGCTGACGGCTTCTGAGACGTTCTTTACGTACGGAAGAGCTCACTAAAATTTGGGGCCGGTTGGATTTGGTCTCTGGTTTCGTTTGCGTACACATTGGCTAACAGAGTTGCGCGGATAGCCGTGGGCTCTCAGTATCCGTCGAAGTTATTGTAATTCAACAACCTTGTCTTCCGTCCCACTGCAATGCGTCTCAACGCGCCGGTATAGAGCCATTACGCAACTGCGTCTGTGACTGGCCGGCTGGTTACTGTTGAAATTCAGTACTTGCGTCGTGTTTGTCGCCTAAAAATTAAAGTTTGTGCCTTCATTACCTTTATCTGCGACCGTCTCTGATGATGGGTTCGAATGAAAATCCTAACTGTCAGGCCGATAGACTTCTTGTTCCACTTATCTCATTTTCTTCTGTACAGACTATCTGCTTAGACCTAAACTGTAACTTTAGCCAAGTTGGGGAGAATTTAGAGTAATTAGCTCCCCTCTGTTCCTATCTGTCAAGTTTCTCTGACTTATCTTTCTTAGATGATTTTTTATGAAGGAGGAGGAATAACAAGAGAACTTCCATTTAACAGTGATTTGTCTCATGCCTGAACTTTAGAGGTCGCTGAGAACCCGGTATCTACGTTATATTCTTCCGCGATATTTCGTTGTAAATGTACCCAATAAGACGGAGTGCATTCAAAAATCGCAAGCCCTTGCCGTAGTCTCCCAAACAGACACCAATAAACCAACCGCAGATTCCAATTGCCGTCTAAGCGTGCTCTTAAATGAGTGATAGAAAATTTAGTCCCCTTAAAAATAAGGAAGTTCTGCAGTCAAAAACGTTATTTTCATGAGTGGATCAACCAAATTGGCAGGTTGATGCGGAGTAAGCGTGCAGTCTAACTGCCGACATAGTGCCCGCAGCCTTTGCGTCAGTGCATATTCGCACAGCGAAGAGATGAAGTGAGCGGGCGGTGAGACGCTTAGGGAAAACGATGCACAGAGGGGTAGTGAGCTAGGCTGGAGTAGAGTTGGTGGAAGAGGAGGGGATTTTGAAGTGGACTACCAGCCGACAGATGTGGTGCCAGGTTCTCGAGCAAGGAGGCCGCTCCGGGGGAGGTGAGGGCCGCACTGCAATTCAGACGACCCCCGTTAGGCAGGAATGCATTTGCAGTGGTAGCAGCAGTGAGCTGCCTGAAACCGCAAGCCGGTGAGAAACGCGACATCGGAAATGAAGTTGGTGGGCGGAGAGTTGTTTCGGTTGGTATTCGCTGCGAAGCTCGGGGGAACGCCGTTTCCCTCGCACGGCTTTCTCCACTGGGTCTCATAAAAGCCTGCGGTACTGGACCCCAGTTCCCTGCTATCAGCATTCCATCAGGGGATGGCAACTTTGGTCCTACTGTTGTTACTGGCACGCTCGAAGGAGGTGGCGGAGTGGCAACTGTGCTTTGGAACGACTTCTCACCCAGTAAAGGGGAGGCGATACGTCGCAGAAACCCACGGCCATAGTTACGGGATGCAGCGGCAGCTGCGGCTGCGACTGCCCCTGGTAGGGGCTGCACATGACGACTCTTCATGCACTTGCGCATGTGTTTCTCCAGTGTCGAGGGCACGATGAAGGGGGTGAAACAGTACTTGCAAAGGTGGCTCGGTCGCCCGTCCTTACCGTGAGTTTTCATATGGCGAGTTAGTTTGGAGGACTGGGCGCAAGCGTAATTGCAAAGGCCGCATTTGTAGGGCTTCTCACCGGTGTGGCTGCGACGGTGGACGGTGAGGTTACTGCAGTTCTTAAAGACCTTCCCACAGTACTCGCACGTATCGTTCCGGCGATCACGTCGAGCAAGGGCAGCGGCCGCCACGACCATTGCCGCAGCTGTCTTCGTGGTGAGAGCCATAGAACTGGGCCCCCGTAATACTGTTGCCGTTGCAGAGACTGTTGGAGAGGAGGAGGGGGAAGATGAGGAAGATTCGGGCTTCTGCTGGAAAACTGTTCCGAGGAGAGGCTTCTGTGATCCTCTTATCTCAGTGGGTGATCGTGTCTCTTTATCCAACAGCGGCGCGGTCTGGTACTGAACGCCATTCACCCTATCTCCAGTCACTGGGACTGCTGATAGCCGCTTTCGCTTTATTCCCTCAGACGTCATCTGGTGATCCGCCGATACGGACATGCACCGCTGGAGGTAACTGAAGTACTGATACAGGTAAGTTGCATAGATAACATCTTTAGGATCTGGAATGTTTGATGACCCCCTATCGGATGACTGAAACCAATTTCCACTGCCGGATAAGTCTTTGGCTGTCGGCAGCACCCTCGTTACCTTGGGGCTAAGTTCCGTTGAAGACGACGAACCCATGTTGGACGATAACGGGCACCTCAGGACAGGCTCCACGGTTGGTGGGAGTGGTAGTTGCGATAGTGGCGGCGGCGACGGCGGTGACGGGGACGATGACGAAGTGGGAGAGGAGGAGGATAGTGGTGAACCAACTAACTTCTGGCTGTCTGGACAGTTTAACTGCAAGACGGAGTAAGTGGCGATGGAGACCTTCGAGGCGGTTTCTGTGACGGATACCGGGGATACGGGAGAGGAGTTCGAGTTGTCGTCGGAATCAAGCATGTCGCGCACAGTGAGAAGGGTGAACTTTTTCCTTTGAGGTCGATGAGAACGAATAGGGGGCTTCTCTTGCATATGCGAGTGCCCAAACGTATTTGCCATTCTTCAGTCTGATTATGGGGACGGCTTCCTGCAAGAAAGCGAAATATGAAATGATTTGAAAATTCCGACTTGTCTACCTCTCCAGCCGAGGCAAAGAATACAAGACAGCAGTGTCCATTAAGTTGATAAGACGAACCGCGTTATTGAATTTTTCACCTAACTAATAATGATTTCCCGAATAGAGTATGGAACGAAGTTTTGAATGGGTCTGACATTTGCTGATATAAACAAGCTGCGGAAAACAAATGAACTAACCTAGTTGAAGTGTAATATCAATAAGACAGTTGAAGAGTAAACAGATGAGAAATATAGTGAACGATGGCTCCCCGAAAGGACAAACTAAGCTGTAGCTAACAGCAGTGCTGAAGGTTTTATGCACTTACCTGTCTCGTTACCGTACTTTTTATTGCAGTACGTCAACTGTTTCAGTATGCAATTCGACTACCTTCTTTCACCATGAACGTAAACATTCGACAAGAAGATATGAACTGCCAGCTGGTTCCGATGCGCCTGATGTGACATATCTGGGAATTACATCTTGAGAACTGTTGCCCACAAAACTTAGGAGGCCAGGACTTGGTTGCCACTGTCAGGTCCATGGCCGAGAAATTCTCGAACTCGAATAGTCTGACAGTTATAACGCCACGACACAGGCTCTAGTATTGGGGACCAAACTACAACGTAACTTCACACAGAATTCACCGAGGTTTCTGGACCGGTTGCCCTGGCTTCTATGGTCTTTTCAATATTGTTTTACTATTTGCTGGGACCGAGCAGTGGTGCGGTCCCAGCGGTAGTATCCTTAATACGTGAAGTACCTACGTAAAAAGGCTTCGATCCGTCGAACTTGCGGGATGGCTGGCCGTTTTGGTAATTTAGAAGTTATGCAGACAAGAGAATAGAAGAGGTTATTTTCCGTAGTCATTAATTCAGCCAGTTACATCCAGACGGGGCACACCTAGGACTTGAGTTTAGTGGCCATTTGAGTGGCTCAGTCGGTACGTTAGAGGAAACGATTGATTAGAATGGGATTCATATCTCAGACCCCCTGGCGTGACTTTAGCGTATGGTCATCCGAACGTGGCAAATATGTCAGAAGCTGACATCCCAAGTTCCCATGGCCCTGCCAGTAATGCTTTTCTATCACTACTCATTCGTCACAACGCGACCTTCTCCAAGGCTCTAACCTGGAAATCCAACGCAAAACAAGACACACTTATTCCCTTCTGAAATCATACCAGACAAGGAAAGTTATTCAAATGTGGATTCGCTAAATGGTGTGCCTCGGTCAGGTAATAGGGGGAGGCCGGAGGGCGACTACAATCATGCATCCCCTGCTACCGCCGAGAACTTCCAGAGGCTCAGCTCTTTTGCTCCGTAGGAATGCTAAATTTTCCTACTTGCCCGGGCAAGTGCTCTTTCCTAGCGAGTGAATGACCCAAGAGGACTGAATAACGATCAATTGCTTCCTTTTCAGGGACGTGAACTGTCGAACATGCCTACCGTCGGTGGGGGGAGGGAGGGAGGGGAGGGTGCGTGGGAGTGGGCGCGAATCGGGCCTTGTCTTTCTGCTCGGATCAGGGTTAGGTGCATAAAGACATTAACAGGGCCACCGCCCGCGATGTCAAATTACTCGGTTGTCCGTGAACTGCTCTTTTTATGGGCATTACCTGCCCTAGCTGCCGCTCTGCATCAGCATCCGGAGAAGCCCACTTTTGGTTTGTTTACGTTTGACCCTTTGCTGCGGAGACAGGCTGCCAGGGGACAACTAGCTCCTGAGGATGTATGCGGGTCCACAGGAGTGACAGACAGCGTCAAGGGGTTTATTGCTTTTTAATGCATGTTCTGTCCCTCATTTAGGCAAAATAATACCCCAGAAGTATTATTTCTGGATATTTTTCTAGGTATGAATCATTTGGCAGCGGCAGTTTGCTTGCATCACTACTGATACTAATGCCATATAAAATTATGAGAAATGTCAAAAAAGTCATTTTAAAAATGGACTGGGGCACATAAACAGCTTTGACTGATTTGCACTACTAACCGGGTTTAACATTGTAAGAAAACTGTGAGATAACCCTGGGTACGAACTTTGGAGTATGCGTATATGTGTAGGGACCTTGTCAGACGCTGCATCGTGCCCTCCTCCGTTCGTTCTGACGTTGTCTTATCGTCGGAGCCAGACGTATGAGGGGGGAGAATGCGGCAGATGATGCTGGAGTCTGTCTCACTAGAAACTAATTCATGTACAAATTACCGCCCTACACCAACTCTATGGGGAACACGGTGGACGTCATCGTTCGCGATAGTCGACCTATCACATCGAACGCTCACCTACCTAAGTTGGCCAGATTGTGATGCAGCTACAGTATGAATGACAAGTAAAAACTGGAAAATGAGAAGGGTTAACTGTCAAAAGATTCGGAACTTCCCAACAGAACTAATAAAAGAGGTGTACTTTTTCCAGTCTGGGAAGTACTTGCAACGCAGAGGGTCTTCTTTATAGGCTGGGATCACAGAGACGACTGGGGACCTTTTCGACCGGCGGTCGACTTGTTACTATGCATGACTGAACTCGAAATAACGCTCCAAGCTTATATGAATTGAAACCCAACTTCAGTTTTCGCTTCTAGTTGAAAGAAAATTTGACTGCTTCAGTCGATTTCACAAGTTTAGATGCATGCTACGTCCCATGGAATAACGGCAAACTGGTATGTCTCTTGACTACTGGGGATTAGGGCTGACGGTCAGCGAATAAACGAATTGCCATGAATCAGTTATCCCGCCTGTATGTGCGCTAACTAAAGCCATAGAAATTCGTCACAGGCTCAGGCAAAGAAAAGGAGAAGGTTTACAACCAGTCAGATAGCAAGTTACGGTCGACGAAAGTTTGGTGTGCAGATAGGCCAGGGCGGCTCACACTCGACCTGTTCTTCGTGTCGCCGGTTCCATTCGTCAGCTCCGCACCAGACGACCACCACTCCCGATCACCTCGAACTGCGTCTTGACCAGCACTAGTTGGTGACCACCGCCGCCACCACAGATGCGCAGAAACAACCGCCGCAATTAGTGCGCGGTAGCCGGGCTGGCGGATGGACGGAGGGCCAGCCAGATTCATTTGCTTGTGCGTCTCTTCGCGCGCAATTCGATTACACACACACAAGAGACCGCCTGGTTTGTCTAGGGGTTAGTGTTACGAAAAGACAAAAAGAACCGCACTGGCAATCAGGCTCAAACTAGCCCGGCGCAGAGAGCACGAAAACGGCGTCTACAACCGCAAAGGCAGTACTGAGATACTGTGGTTTCAATTAAGACCGTGGTAGGTTCTCAACAATGTTTCGCGGTCCGTTAGGAAATTTAAGCAGTTTTGCCAAAATCTGATTAAAGAGAGCGATGAGTCAACAGCGTCAGCAGTTGCTTTAGGGTCCTTGGGTGTGCATGCTCTAGCTAAAGCAAAAAATTCGTGAATCAGAAGTGTGGTTGGCCACCTTCAGTGACCCGGCGTGGTGTAAAATTCACAGCACCACTACCTTGTCCTTCCTGCTTCACGCCAGGATGGGGTTAAGCTGTAAAAACCGAACTTTGCTTATACGTTACCAAATGGAAATGACTTTTGCCGCCCCGTCGTGATTAGAGAATGGGGGGTGAATGACCTCGTTTGGCCTTAGTGCTGTGATTTGGGGTCCCCACAGGCAGTTTCAGGCAGGGCTGATGTATGGCCGTCCGACGATGGACAGTAACAATTTTGAAAATGGGATTCGGTCGTAACCAATACCCAAAGCCTCATAGTTACTCAACTTTTAGTACTCCTCAGTAGTCCTGAGAGGTTGAGCCTATCTGCTTTCATACTTTGAGAGGGGCGGAGTCCTCTGGGTCCTCGTTTGCACTGTAGGTGTTTGCACCTACTCTTTTAGGCCGGTGGGACACTTTGGATTCGAAATCCACTGGGATATGTAAAGAGGAACGGGAACCATTGGGTCTGCAAGTATGAGGCGAGGAGGGGGTTTGCGAGCCAATGTGGGATTCTCTGTGCAAAAGGGAACGACGACAGTGCGCGCCAGTCTCGAGGTCTTATCATCACGCTCCGGCAGCGCACACGGCTGTACGCACTCGAGCAGGGCTCGGGGGGACGGAGAAACCTCGCGCATGCCCGAGCGTCTGCTCCACTGTTTTCAGCACTGCACAAACAAACCGGCCCTCAGCTTCCCCTAATCCCCGGCCTGGATTGTGCGATATGTCCTCGAGCGGAGGGGAAAGTTGTTTATGGTTCCGGTCAACCAAATGCTAAATGCCGGATCATTGCGCTGGCTTATCATCCATGAAAATTAGTGTCCTCGACGTAAAGACCTTAGTTGGTCAGGGATACCTCGACGGACGGTAAAAGCTAGATGATGAGACGTAGTTATCCGGTAGATTATTAGGAGGCCCATAGTAAGTCATCCCGGAGGACGAGGAAATATGGGTTCTCGTCTAGGCAAAACTGGCTGATACGAGCAAGGTAAATATTAGTCGTTTAATGAAGTTGGAAATTTTCGCGTAAACATCACCCGACGGGTCTTTTCTGAAGTTTAGTTGTACAGGACCTCCACTGTTGAAGACAAAGATAGGAATTATCTTGTTAAATAAGGCATACTTTCGGTCGTAAATGCAAAAAGAATACTGCCTGAAGTTAGCCCTCAATGCCATGTTTTAGGCATTGGCATAAACACTGTACATTCATCAGTGATGCTTTCCCACGATTCAGAATTTCGATCATGCAGGTATTCCATTTGTTATTTGCCACTATAAGAGTCGACTTACTGGGTATCTTTAACTTCTTTACATATATCAACAGCGACGCTAACTCGTCCGTGCGTATTACGCAGACCTAGTTTACTGACTGCACCTGTCCTAGTGAACACAGGATGGATTTCTATTCGGGACATATTTTTTCGGCAGTCACTTCTTAAAGAAGTTAATTGTCTTAGATTGATAATTAAGTGATTCAACTGCAAATACTGGGAATTTGGAGCATTACCAAACCACAGAAAGAATCGACTTTGTGTCATTTACGAATATAGAGAATTTACTAATTGGTGATGGAGGTTGTCATTGTGCCACAGTTTTAAAGGCAAAGCATTCACACATCTAAGCGAAGGATGATGAGACGGGAGCGAACCGACTGCCCCTGAATTTCTGCCCAGTTCTCTATGCCTGAGCTGTCGAACTCACACCTGCCAACTATGCAAGCTAACCGGTATTTCCGTCTTCCTGAATTGACTAGCTGGGGGCCGCAATTCAGCCCCCGTCATGAAGTGAACGTTTCCTGACTATGTGATGCCCAGGTTCTCATTCTCTCTTATAAGATATGTCCAAATTGTTGGTACAACGAACCATGCCAAGTGTCTGTTGTCAGAGGTTTCTAAATTTAAAAAATGCGGGATTGTCAGCCAGTCAGATCACTGAACCGAAGTGTGTTGGTTGGCCAAATAATTTTTGTAAAATGCGACTGATGAGAAGCTGTTGTTAGTCTCCTCACCTCGACAGCAATGACTGACTGAGTTCTGCGTGATTCCTGGTAGTCCTCCAAAAACACCTTGTTATGATCTATTGAAGACCTGCCAGAAGCTGGAAAAATTGCGAGTGATGAATTGCCTAAGGTCCCGCAGACTGGGGTTTGACTCTCAGGGACTGAATAATGCTTTATTGCAAATTTTATTAACTACTTTGGGAGACAAATGTTGATTTCAATGATTACCCAGGCCACCCGCAAATTCGCCTTGTCGTTGCTAAGTTGCATAAAAGGCGCCAAATTTACTCATTTCAGTTGCGAGGCAAAACTATAAAAAGCCCAGCAGGACACCGGATTAGGAGCCCTCCGTAATGTAGGTGACCCTGAGCTAGACGCCCGGACTAGAGTCAAGGCTTGGTTAGGGTTGGATAGGGAATAAGTAGCCTCCCTGGAATTTAGGACAAGGCCACCTGTACTACGAGGGCTGCCTATTTCCGCACCTTGGCAAAGGCTCATATGAATGGGATATTCTATTTAGTATAAGTGACTGTAATCGAACGGCCAAGCTCTGAACAGACTTCATATCTTAAGAACGACTGTTTTGGTTCCTATAGTTGTAATTGTAATATCCGTTGGGATTTCGGTCATAAAATGTTAACTGACCAGGTGCGTCTGGCGTTCGCACTTGCGGAGCATCAAAGAAGACGGGCCTTTCCTGGGACCAAAATAGCTTACTGAATTTCTGTGTCAAGTCAGCACCTTAAAACTAATAAGGAAAAATCGGCCAATCTGCGCCAATGACAGACGTGGCTGTGGAACTTCAGAGGCAGAACAGCGGTTCCAACCAGTTTCGTAACAAAGGTTTTTTGGTTGCGCTAATTCCTTATTTCCCATTGTCTACCTTAAACAGTGTTCTAACTCTTCTGAGCGTCCTTTATAAAATAAATTAGTTGCATTTGAGTACAGACGGTGATTACACATAAGATTCGAGCTGTCTGTGTTGGCGTTCTAATGATATAGTTTCTACGAGCTACGCTCTCCCACAGCAAACCGTTTTTAGCCACTAAAGGCGAAGGCTTGACTCGTATCTCCGGGCTTCTTATAACACGTGGTGAAGCCCCAGTTAAGTCGATGATTAATAATCTACGTTGTTCCGATACTCCATTTCAAAGAACAAGGAAGTTTCACCCCGAATAGGCTTATTTAAAATAAGCTGAACGGTTTCGTAACCACGAGCCGGAAGCTCGGTCTCACATGGAAGAGTGTCGCAACGCATAAGACGTATGATTACGAATCACGAGATTACAGGAGGGAATTCAGGCGTAGTAGAATTGATAGACCACAATCTTGTGCGACGCTTTATGTTGTCTTGCCCACCATATTGCCGGAGGTCAGTTTCGCCTCGTCGATCTTAATTTTTTGACACCCATCGGTTCCTACTAACCTGAAAATCATTAGTAGTAACTTGCAACTCCCGAAATAAACAATCTCGTGAAAAGAAGGTCCCGCCTACACCTCCGCCAGTAATGTAGTCGATAAAATTCCATATAAGATACTCGGCGTGACTCCGGGAGGTGCGCACAGTCTTCGGCTTCATATCCGTATAAGTAACGTAGAGCGAGCCTGTATCTGCCAGGCCTCGAAACAATCGACAGAAACGTCCTTCCGATTGGGCCGCCAATAGAGGGGGCCCGGATTCACCGACATAATTCAACAAGAAACAAACAAATAACTACATTCCCACAAGCAAAAATGTAGGACTGAAGAAAGCGGCTGAGTTCCACCGAGTCGAAGCGGGGTGATATCCTAGTGATCGTAAAAGAGGCCGCCTTCACAGGTCTGAGGAGAGGACGGCGTGCCGATTACGATTGGTCAACCAGACAAATATACAAGCAACATTCCCTAATAATGGCCGTGCCGAATATTGTCGAATTCAAAGCGGGGTATTTAACAAGGTGTTATTTGGGGGGTTTGTGCTAAGGAAGAGTAGGATCTTCCATGTAGTCTTAAATAAGTTTGGAGCTATTGGGTGACCCTAGGACTTCAATTAGTGACCGTAGCTCCCTGGTACGGAAGCGATGGCCGATGACTGAGATGCGTTTGGGATTATGAACGTGCTGATTACATGGATTGCTTTACGTCAAACTTCCCGCGGTTAAGCCGCTTGCTGATTCTAATTCTTGATGTACCACGGCATATAAAATGAATCGTCTGACTGGTTTATGCTTATCTGAAAACTAGGATGATCATGAGAACCAAATGTGCTCTATAGTAGTAGTAGTAGTAGTAGCAACATAGTTTTCAATTTTGAAGTGCAACCCCAGTCACCTCATATTGTCATCCACCTAATAGTACACATGTTTCTCAGTTACTTTAAAATCTAAAGACGCATTTGCGGTTTTAAAGGAGGTTCTGCATCTTTTGCCATATTTGTAGGCATCGTTACACACTTGAACTTCCTCGGCCGAACGTTGCCTAATTTGGCCAAATTAATCTACCACCGTCATACTAACTAAGACATTGTCTAATCGCACAAAATTATGTCAGCAATATTAAGATGGTCATTGAGTTATCGAAATCTCGCAAAAGTAGATGCTTTCTCATACCAAAATGATCATACGGGGAAAGTCTCTTAGAAAGCCTAAGTAGCTTGTCCTTGCCGTTTTAGGGACTTTCTTTACCCTAAAAGCCGGAAAGGAAACTTGTACTTTAGAAGAGTCGCAATCTTGTTCAGCCCTTATTTGTACATACTCATCAATGCAGGCAGAGCAGATGACTCGGGGATTGACCTATTAAATAAAAGCCACTGTGTTAAACAGGGTGAGGAGCGGAAAAAACTACGAGAAGCAATGCACACAATTTCGCTTGTATTGTAGGTTGGCAGGGAAGAAACTCA
>CACRXP010000057.1:1269685-1284547 GCA_902702965.1 Spirometra erinaceieuropaei | reverse complement strand
TTGGGGGCGCGCCCCAAACAACTTCGTGGGCACGCTGGAGAGGTAAGCCGGGGGGGAGGGGGCAGATGGCGACGTCAGGAGCCGAGGCCGCAACAACACGCAAGCGGACGCCCACAGGGCCGGACAGGGTGCCGATGGCAAGGCCTGGTTTTGCTCGACCACTCATCGTTGACTCTTACAGCTGTGGAAAGTGTGAACACTGCAGTCGGTCTGCCAACCAGAAGGACAGAGAACACAATTAGCAGCGCACGCTGCCACCTCACCCCCTTCCGGCTCCCTCTGTCCCTCTCTCTCTCTCTCTCTCCGTCCACGTTTCTTGCTCCGGTCTTTCCACCGTAGTCTGGTCCGGTGTCCGGTGTGGTGAGAAGGAAAGGACCGGCGGTGACAGAGGCCAGTAGCCAATCGTGTACTCGACATGCGCATCGGACGCCGGTAGAGACGAAACACGCGACGGCGGCGTCTTGTGGACAGTTGCTCGTGTCTGCGTGGACGCCGATGGTCAGCACCGACCAGCTGCACAGTCATTGGTGGATGTTACCAAAGGTGGATTCGCAAACAGCAGTCGGACAATCCTGCATCCGTTCACACGCCACCTAAGAAATCCCCATCCAGCGAATAGACTGTGGCTATCTCTCACGGCTAATAGGGCCTAGTCAATAGTCTCCCCTTGTTTCCGTCATCCTAATGGGTCTTGCCCTATCTTGCATGAGGTCTCACTAGACTTTAAAGATCGCTTAGGGAGGCCAATACCACCTGTGTGAATACATAACCCATTATTGCGGCTTGTTTGCCCCCTAAGAAGAACCTGTGTTCTGCAATTCAGGAGTAAGTGTTGAATTTTGAATTGCCTAGACTATGAAAATTAGGGGATAAAAGGCAATCATATTATCGTGAAAATCAAACAGGCCACATCGTGGAGAAGCTAGGATTGCAAATTAGTCCAACAGACTTCGCAAAGACAAAAATACTGAAATTGAGGGACTCGGCCAGAAAGACTGCGCCACCAGAGTGGAGCGAACCCCTGGCCTTTCAGTTTTGCACTCTTCGATAAACGTTTTCTGACTGCTAGGCATAATCGTTCTAACTTCCCTGTCAATTATGAATCACATACTGACTGCATGCCGCATTCAAATGACTATGCGCAACCGACTGAGCCACGAAACCCCCACCATGACATCTAGTGAACCAGTAACTTTCAAACCTTTCCTCCTGTTTTTGAAGACGAAAATTAATCATTTACATTCTATAGGAATTTTGGGTAAGAAGTGCCTTAAAGGAGTTTGAGAGGAAGCAGTTGTTGGGATTCGACATGCGAAACAGCGCATTCTACGAAGGCTGTTCCTCTTATACGCTCGATACCTCTGCCTACTGTTTTCCTTGCTGAAGGATCCGAGCATGACTCCGAAACGAGGGTGACTATAGTTCTTGTTGCAGTGACCGAAGTATCTTCTTTGAAGGGAAATTCCCGAACTCGCTTTCTCACCCGTATTAGAACTTTCTTAGGACCAAATGTGCTCTGATCGACAGAAAATCTTCACCTCTAGAGAATTCCGTACATATGCGCAAATCCGGTGTCAGGACGGAAGTATCGACTATAATTTCTCTCCGAGATATGCCTTATATAAAATTTTAGTAACCATGAAATTGGCAAGACGGGCATTATACCAACTCGACAGGCGAACAATACGCGTGCTGTTTGAAGATTGTCATTAGAGACTTTTAAAGTACTTAAAAAAGAATAAACAGATGCTGTAGAGTCCTTGGTAAGAATGATTCAAGCTGGGGGTGACTGAACGAACGTTTGACCGAAGGTGCTACGCGGCACAACGCTGGGAAGGGAGAAAAACAGCTTATCTCAAAGATTTTCATGCTGTCTTAGGCTGCTAAATTCATTTAAGACGCAGCTGATAAGGCGCCAGAATTTAAAATATTTATTGCAGTATTATAGCCAAAATTTTCCCTAAAAGGTTTCATATGACACCTTTTCACGCTAGATTGGATTATCTGAAATTTTGAGAAGTCCATACACGCGGAAAACCTGAGAGTTTCCAACCGTTCACTTTAAGTGACTTCCATTCGCTTGTGTTTCTGTACTATAGGTCACCATTCTCACAATTCCATAGACCCCGTGCGAGAGTTTGTTGTGTTCTACTCACTCGTTATCCACCTTTTCAACTATAGCCGTGCCCTCCCTCAGGAATATCAAAATTAATCCATAATATAATTTATGCTATGGTAGGGGGCGCTCACCGATCGTTCTTACGGAACTCACTCGTTCCGTTGTGCCTTTTGGACTCTCTCTCGAGCCCAACCAGCAGCCGCACATCGGCACATGATATAGGCAGAATCATATTACTGACAAAGACAGGGGAGACTGGAATAGCCGTTTCTGGCTTATTAGCCGTCGTCAGCCAGTCAGACCCAACCCCGAAGTGTGGCACACCCGAGGCTCGAACTCGCGACCTGTTTGTTAAAAGTCCCATCCCTCAGGATAGATCCGTACACGCCACTCCCATTTGACGGAATATTTGAAGTCTCAGTAAACAAGGACTAAGCCTGCAATGCACTGGTAAGAATGTTAATCGGTAGTTAACTGACCTGAATCCAAACCTCGTGCGTGCGACCAGAAGCGTTAGTATCAGGGACTGGTGGCGGCAAATAAGTGAGAAGTGGCCGTACTAGTGTCCCTGTTTTGTCAACAAAACTCACAGAATACAAGCAAAGTTACGCAACGTTGTACCGAAAGAAAAACAGTGTGAGGAAGCGATTCTAAGTCCATATTGGCATACGTGGGAATCAAATCCAACCCATGCAGTGGATAACTATAAAGAGTTCGTGGAAGAGAATCCCAGAAAAATTCTATAATGGAGGAAAAGCGGAAGCGCCAAATATAAGACAATGTAAATTCGTCCATACGTCGTAGGAGCACTGGGGTAACATAATACGAGTTTGAACGTCGCATACGACGATGTCCACCGTGTGACCCAGAGCAAGGTGGAGGAGGGACAGTGACTAGCGCGTGAATTACATCTCGCAGAAACCGAAACAGTTGATACAGTGCACTTTGGATACCCAGTTAAATAGAGTGCTAAAACTGGTGCGAGGGTTTGGGTCACTTTAAAGCGACGTCTGGATCACACATCAAAAATCAAGGAGGAAGGATGATTTTCGACTCTCAGAGACTAATTCAGATGGAACTTCCTTGTCTGGAATAAAGGACATGGAGTTCAAGATCATCGAGATCAAGTAGAGCTTACCTGGCCTATAGTTGTTCCTTCTGCTTGTTTTCCTTTTTTAGCAGATGTTTTGGCAGATTTCAAATGATTCCTACTGACCTAACTGAGGAAATCTCGGCGCCCCGGTCGGATTCGAACCCACGGTAGCAAAGGGAAGGCTTTAGTACTGCCAACGCCCTAGCCACCTGAGATACGAGGCCCCACCGGAAGACGTGGGTTTAATCACATTTGGTCAAGTTACCCGCCTTCCCCTTACTGACGTGGGTTCGAATCCCACCGAGGCTCCGTGTTCTTCAAGGTTGGGTCAGTCTGAATTATTCGAAATCTGCCAAAACATCTACAAATTACATAAGTCTGGTAGTTATCTGGTAGATTCTACGTGGATTACTTAGGAAATCCTGCTCGGGCAGTCAACTTACTGTATCAGATTGGTGGATTCCAGACGTTGCAATAGGCTGGGTGTGTGAGTTGATCCAAATATAATTAAACTCACGTCTTTCGGTGGGGCCTCGTAGCTCAGATGGCTAGGGCGTTGGCTGTACTAAAGCCTTCCCATTGCTGTCGTGGGTTCCAATCCCACCGAGGCGCCGAATTTTTTTACGGTTAGGACGATATGAATTTTCAGTTTTCTCATTAGGCGCGTGTGCCAGTTAACGCCTGCTTTCGGGCCGCTTCACCCCAAGTGGACTTCGGACTGTGGCTGGCGCTAAGGCGCTTGTACTTTAACTGGTAGGCGACTCTGGAGCTTGTGATGCTGGTGGTAACATCGTATTACAGGGAGCACGGAAGTCAGAAACCAGGGCTCACACTCCAAGTGTTGCTTTTTTAGTCAGCCCTTGTTAGTTATTTTAGCGGTTGCGGCCTTAACAACAAATCCCCGGCCTTTGCCCTTCCCTTGTTGCATGTATAAGAGAAATCTGTTTGGTTCCAGGTCACGTCGCAGCATTCAGAGCAAGCAAACGACGCCAGTCTCCTAGGCCATCACTTGCACGTACCTACAGACTTAAAGAACGACAAGAATGACCCAGGCTTTTAAAACGACTGCCTCAGTTTTAGATACCGAAAAATTGCACAAAAACGAACGAACACAAGTTTCGTACATTTAAGGTATGGATGTGTAGACGGTAATCGAACCCCAGTGTTGCAGCATCCCTTGCAGTTCGGCGAAAATGACCGCTCCCAAATAAAATAAAGGCATCATGACAAGAGTCTTGACCACGCCGTAGTCTCAGTAAATGAGTAGCGCGCTCATCCAGGTAGTCGGAGAATTCGACTTCTTTTAGACGCTTGCCCGCAAAACGCCTGCTACTTTTGACACAAGAATTCACTTCGCCCAGATTTCATAGTTGCAACTGCAGAGAAAGTTCATCGTACGGCAATTATCACGACTAAAAATGCGATGAAAAGTCTCACAAGGCTTTACAAGCAAGAAGAGGTGTGATGGGGAAGTCTCTACCAACTGTCCCATTGTTTAGGGTCAGAAAGCAGAGTTTGAGTATCCAAAGAATCACAGAAGGCAAGCGACCGTTTATTTTACTAGCTAGCAGACAGTCCGTTGACCTCAAAACATGCTTCCGAGTATTAGTTCGGACACGAACAACTCAGATTTTGCCCTAATTGGGGGCAGCCGACATACAGTGGGACAAACCCGACCTATGCAAACAATTAGACCACGTAGTCAACCATAGCTTGCCCTGGTAAATTCCAATCCTTTGATTTGCACACTTTTCCGTGTGCTAACTTTCCCAATTTCTTTTCTAAGTTGTGTCTTTACGTTACCATTTTTATTGACTTGTCTGCGTGCAGTAAACGGTGTCCTTGCTATTTTTTATTGATTTTGGCTGTGGAAGCTCAAATCTTTGTATATTTCTCATTTGTTATCCCTGTTATACAGTGACAGATTGCAGTTGATAAACCGTCGCAAAATTTGTTGGTTCCAATAAAATCTGCTGTGTATGCGTGCTTCAAATTCATACCGGGGAAATATTGTTTCAGTTATCTTGCATTGGATAGGGGGCGAAAAGCTTTTCGATAGGATTGAGATCCGGGCTGTTGGCAGAGAGGCTGGCTGTTCTCCAAAAAGTCGGATTAGGAGCATTGTCGTGAGAAATTTGGGTATCAAATAGGCGTCGGAGGGTGTTGCTGTAATAGAAAACATCCTTTACAATATTGAGGAACACCTTTCTGTTGATAGTGTCCGTAGTCGACCGCCAGACTGGCCGTTCTCCGAATTTAATAGCCATCCGAACCATTAACCGTCGACAGTTCTTGAAGGTTGCCTCCGGAGCAGTATGCGCTTTTGGGAAGTTCTTTCCACATATGACAATCCAGATCGACTGCGCAGGCTTGTCTGAAAAATATGACCTCATCGCAGAAGTAAATGTCCTTCTAGAATGAGGGCCGATAATTAATATATTTCTCGACAAATGAAAAACGTTTTCAAATAAGTTTTCTGCTTAAAAACGGCCTGACCATGGCCTTTTGCTTATGAAGTTCAGATTTCTGCATCCTTCTCCTGTTCATAAATAACATCGGCAGATGTTCCCCGTTGATGGCCTTAGTGGGCATGTAGTAATACTTTTTTAAAGTACGACGAAATAAAGCTTCGTCTTACTTGTGGAACGTTTGGCCCACCCTCCTTAATTCTAGGTGCGGTTCTATCATCAAGTACCCGCCACATAGTAAACTTACTAATATTGAAAATGCCTGCTAACGACTGACTCGCTAATTTCCGTACCTTTTCGTAGTCGACTGCTGGACATCTTTATCGCACGTGTGACAAAAAAGTGACAGCCTGTCGCGGGTATTCAATATATAGTTGTTTACGCCTAGTAATTCTCAGTGTGGTAAAAAGAACTACTACCGAACAAGCTTATTACTGACTTTTATGATACGAAACTCCAAACACTTATAAAACGGAATTATATAACCTAAATTCGCCCCCTACTTCTTTAAAACAATGCAATTTCTCATATCCGCTCTCACCTACTTTTCATGGAAGCAAGGTCGGATTTTCCGTTTCCAGACGGAATTTATTTCGCACTTTTCCTGTTTTCACTAACTACCGTTTGCAGGACAATTCACATAAGCACGAGGTTTGAATCTGTTAATTCCATTAGCACGCGAAACCATCCGCATATTAAGAAAAGTCAGATTTTGTCAAAATCCAAGCAATTTTCTTTAATAAAACTGAGTTGAAATCAATCCCTCTTCAGTAAACGGTTTTCTGCGCCTCAAATCAATTTTAAAAAAACAAACAACAACACCCAATATCTGACATACTTCTCGCTCGATTTCCGATCACGTCAATTCATGAGTTAGACCACTTACTCTGTGTCTTGGGAGTTTCATTTATCTATACTCCTATTGGATAGACACTTGGCGATAGGATTCACTAATAAGACCTACTCTAAGGAAGAAAGCCAGATGTTTCAGTGCGTCTGTCGTTGATTGCATAAAGGCGGACAATCCACCATCAAAAGTCTTCCGACTAACGACAAGGCTTTTATGCCGCTGGCAGTTAGCCATATCCCAGCTTGTGACTTGAAAGCCCTGTAGCTTGAGTCCGGATCGAGTTAGTCCATATACCGATGGTTTGCTGCTGATTAAGGGGTCTACGTTCTGCTGACCGCTACCGAGGGCATTCAGACGCAAGAAAATACTGTTTACCGGCTTTAAATACCAAGCATTCTCAGCACGGACTTTGATATGACTGGCTGATGACGGCAACCGGGTCAGAAATTACACTCGAATTTCTTTGTATAGCAGCACAAAACACTGTAGTCTGCGTGTGTTACTTTCTAGCGTGTTAAGGCAAAACGGAACGTCTGTGTTATTCATTGGCAGTGGGCTAGACCGGCGAACGCGGTTTCTATCTGGCGCTGAATGCTTCCGATCACCGCAGACAAATCAAGAGCCTAGGACTTACCAGTAGAATGTTGAACGAGGAGGCTCAGTTCCCTCCGGAGAACCATCGAGATTTACTGTGACCGTACTGCTATATTCCCTAGGAACTCTATGTTTGCTTCGCGTCACAGTCGACACCGACATGAAAATTGGGATGACGGCCTGCAAGTGGATTTATTTGTCTGCATAAGTGAGAATTTTCGGAAGTTCTACCGAATGTTTCGACGTAGGGTACAGTTCTGAGAACAGCACACTATGGAGGCACCCAAAACACTACACTCACAGATACCATAAACATTTACGTGCAAAAGCCCCAGCAGAAGTTACATGAAAACTTCGAAGGAAAGATAAATACCCAATTGCAGATTTGGGACAGAGTCTTCAGTACCCCAAATCGATCTTTTGCCCTCAGATTGCTTTCTTTACCCTCTTGGAAAGTGAGAGGGTATCTTATCCATGGTTATTTTATCCGACGAAATTGATGGTGTCCGGACCGATTAAGCCCGATCCAAGTCGCTACAACATGGGACACCATTTACTGTTACAACAGAAGGTGTCATATGTTCCAGTCTGTGGATTATGTTACTATAAGGAAAGAACGGCGATGCAGTTCCATAAACATGTAGTGGTTGATTAAACTTCTTAGTTTCGAATCGTCTTGTAATTTTATAACCATTTACAAACGATCCCCGGCCCCTGATGATCCAACCGAACAGAGTATTATGCAATGCAACTGCCACTCACGGTCGAGTTATTCCCCCTAATGATAATCTTGATGTTTTAATTATAAACAGGAGGGGATAGTCTGGAAGCGAACCAGTTATGGAGCGATTGTTGATGGCAGACAAACTGTGGATAATATTTTCACGTTATATTATCTTAAGATTAAACTCCTTGGGCTCATCTCTCCCACCTGCTCTTTGGTTGATCAGACCTGTTGATCTGACTTCTCTCCCCCGTTCACCCTGATAAATATCATAGAGACCTCAGAGGGTTGTGCTTCCGGGAGTAGCAGCGGTGACACCTCATTTATCATTAGGAGGTAAGTTGAGGGATGGGAGGGGGAGCGGGTAAAAGTCAAAGAATCCCTGTTTTTGTAAGGACGACGCACATGCACGCATCAACCCTCCAGCATTCCTCTGGGCCTGGGGGACGTTGACACATCGCGTTATGAAAATACACGATTGTTGAGGTCACACAGCAGAAAACATGAGGGTGATGGCTGTTCTAGAGCCTCCCACCCCCATAACCGCGTCAGGATCGGCTGATCGTTGAATTGTTTTCTTTTCTGTACACTTTGAAGCAGTTATGTGCGCGCGGCGGCCTGGGGACAGGTGACAGCATCATAAGCCAGTGTCCGGGCGTTCGTTTGAGTCTTCCGTAAACTATACTCAGAAGTGAAACAAATGATGCCCGGCTGTTTTCTGTTCACTGTTCTACAACGTGGACTGCTTACGACATTAAAATACCACTGTACAAAAAACGGTTAATCCGCGAACAAGGCAACAGTTCACGGGCAATCTAAATTAGTTGGAGACCAGAACGTCCGCCACGTTGTTCCTTAACCTAGAACCTTGAGAGCAAGAGGGGCCGCGTCCTCTATCTCTAACTAATGATATCTTTTGGCAAATGCCTCCGATCACTATGGTCCATAGGCAAAAGAAAAAGCATCTCTCCCCGTAATAAGCCCCTATCCGTTTTACTTCCAAGAGCATGTAAACTGTTATCTCCCTGATGGTGTCATAAACTAGTATGGCTAAGAAGCAAGCCAAAGTAATTGTGAGGAAGCGACATATTCAGGTTCGCGTATTAGAGTAAAAAAACGTCCATTGGGAAGATGGAAAGAGATAGGTTTGACGTGAAGGTCATTCCAGCATAAAGCTACCCATTTAGCGACATGTTAAAGACGGAAGTGTGGCATTTAAATAACAAATAAAAAAACAAGAATGGTGATTTCCACCTCTTTTCCAATCGCTATGAGAGCAAGAAAACAGCGCGCCTCGAGCTCACTTATAACGGAGGTGTTCGAATTCTAGCCGAACTGCATACTCTAACGTATTCTCGAAAATAGACATGAGTGAGGGCACAAAACATTGGCGAAATGCAACTCTGGACCTAGGACTCGCCTATCTCTCCTTTTCACTACACGCAACTGTGCCCGGGGTATTTGCGATTATATATATGCATATATAAAATGACAGATGGGCACTCACCGATCAGGTTATGAAACATGCTTGTTCCGTTGTAACTTGGGACGCTTACTCGAACCCTCGCAGGCAGTCGAACAGCGAGTGGTAATAGAAGTAGATGAAATGATGCCGACAAAGACAAGGGAGACCGGAATGGCAGTTTCTGGCTTATTAGCCGTCATCAGCCAGTCATACCCAACTCCGAATATGAATCACTTGGGATTCGAAATGGTCATTCCGGTCTCCCTTGTCTTTGCCGGTATAATCTCATCTACTTTTACTATCAGTCGCTGTGCGACTGCCTGTGAAGATTTTAGTATGAGTCCCAAGGCCCAACGGAATGAGCATGTCCCGTAACCTGATCGGTGAGCACCCATCTGTCATAATTGATATTCCCGATCACAACCGACAGGACAACGGGCCCGTGGCTCAGTGGTAGAGTGTCAAACTCCTTGACCAAAGATCCCGGGTTCGAATCCCAAGTGATCCGCACTTGGGTTTGAGTATGACTGGCTGATGACGGCAAATAAGCCAGAAATGGTCATTCCGGTCTCCCTTGTCTTTGTCGATATCATCTTACACATATATATGCAGAATGCCATCACCGACAAAGACAAGAGAGACTGGAATGACCGAAACACACCGCTGACTTTGTGAGTCAGGACGTGAAGCATAATGAGTTAAAACAGAAAGGCATTTCAAACAATACGCTACCCACGTACCAAAACATTCTTACAGCGAACTCTCCCGTAGGTGAAAACGCGTCTAAGCTCGACAAAAGACAGATGAAAAAAACAGATACAAGTATCCCTTGTGGACCCAGAGGACAGGGTTGGCTATCTCGATAGAGAAGGAGTTGACTTCAAGCTCCCGTTTACCATCCGTGAAACCATTTATCGTGGCCAAACTGGGAAATCTGTCTCGTCCCATATACATGAACCTCAGTTGGCGGTAAAGAGAAGTGGCCATCTATCCCAGGTGACCGTGCACACACTAGATACTGGGCACATACTTGCTTGGGAGAACACCCGTATTGTTGGCACCTGCCCAATAAGGAAGGAGCGCGGATCCCTGGAGGCAATCCCCTCAGATGAGGGATGCATCAATCGGCACCTCGACCTAGATGCCACGTAAGAATTTCTCAAGTACAAATGGAAACGAGCACAGCCAACGCTGAGGAGATGACGAGATCCAGTCGACGCGCATTAGTGCGGCTTCGATCACCCGCAGAGTCATTTGTTCGACACGGTTAAATAGTAGCTGTTTTTTGTGCGTGACCCATGTCTGATAACGAGCTACGGAATCAGTCTCGAAAATGTACGCAAAAAGGTTATTTTGTTCTCATAGAAACTCACCGATCTCGGATTACGTTTCTTGGGATGCCTGTTTTCTAACTACATATCCATACGTTTGCGATTTCATTATACTACCACTGTGTGCATTGCCTGAAGTCCCAGACAGGTCTTTCGTTTACTTTACACTGCATGCTATAGTTGTGAGGGGGTCGGTCAACCAGCATCTCCTTTGGCGTTATCCGCATGGCCAGTGCAATAAAAATGTTAGCTTTCAATTTTCAAATTTTACCTGTAGAAGCGATGAGGCGAGTTCCAGGAATCAGTACAAAGGAAGAAGATGCGACCGCTGGGACAAATAGTTTGTTGGTCTGACGCTTCAGATTCTCACTTGAGTCCACCATCAGAGACAGTTGCAGATAGGGATGGTGCAGGCACAGTCAATGCGGTACTTATAGAACGCACTTCCCACGCAACGACATGCAGTAGGTGGGCTAACTCATGAAATGTCAACTGAAATTCCGAAGTTCGTTCTCGTTCCGAAAAGACTAAGTAGATAGGGTTGTAACATTAATCCTCATGCAGCATAATTCTATACTAATTCAATTACATTGGGATGCCGGCTTTCGAACGACCTTCCTTTCTGCCGCATTCCAAAATACACTCTGTGAAAAATAACTACTTAAATAGAATGCATTTTCTCATTGATTGTCGATGCCCTTAGACATTCAATTGTATTTCATGGAAAACATGCATAAAATTATATATTGTTTTACTCATTTGGTAGAAAACTACGTCTTCTTCCAACTTTACACCCGAAAGAAGTGTATAATTCGGTTTTCAAAAACTTTTACAATTCCTGAATAATTTTGAACCCGACCTGCTGTTACACTTGCATTTAGGGTTTCCACACTACAAGCCATATACTTTCTGCGTACGGAAAGCCATGCATTTCTCTACGATATTGAGAGGGAACCATATGGAGCTCATACCATTTAGCAGTGGATTTGAGCCATATCGTTAGCTTTACAACCTACATCCGTAAATGCAGAGACACGATGTTTTATGAAGGGACGTTTCACTGTGTTAAAAAAGTCTCATAACTATAAACTTTTATAAAACTGAATTATACCCTTTATCCAGGTAGAGAATTTGAAGAAGACGTAGTTTTCTACCAAATGACTAAACAGTGTATATTTTTCGGCAGGTTTCCCATGAACTATGATTGAATGTTTAAGGACATCAAAAATCAATGAGAAAAGTGTACGCTAATTAAGTAGTCATTTTTTACAGGGTGTATTTTTGTCATACGGCAGGAAGGAAGTTCGTTCGAAAGCTGGCATCCCGAGGTAACTGAATTATTATGCTGCATGATGTTTAATTTTACAGCCCTATTTAATTACTTTTTTCGAGACGAAAATGCATTTCGGAATTTCGGTTGACATTTCATGAGTTAGTCCACCTACTGTACTTACTCTAGTTAGCAGCCCTCGCATTCATCGCTGGGGGCCGTAATCGATGCGACGATAGCTTGTTAGTCCGCACCCGAGTCGTTAGTTGCGGAAATTTAATCACAATTGTGGATTCCTAGTGTGGTAATCACGTCAAAAATTAATGGAAGAATGAGAAATAAAGCCCTTGGAACGAGCTTTTTGGGTTCGATCTGAAAGGTGATATTAATATTTTAGTTGAATTCCACCAACTTCAGCAAGACAACTCCGCAATACTCAAAAGCTACCCACTGGTGGTGAACAGTTTATCAAAAACGCGTTTAGATTGCCTTACTGAATTTATGGCACAGGTTCTAAATGCGCAGACGAGCATTTCGCCTAAGTATTTACATATTTATGGAAGCGAAAATGCATACTCTGATATCAACCAGAGGAGAAGCGATCTCAGGGATCGTGGTTGTACTCTCTTGACGTTTCAAAAACTAACCAACCTTCACTGGTAGATGAGCGCTCACCAATCGTTTCTACGTAACCTACTCATCCCGTTGTGCCTTGGGGGCTTTCTCTCGAACACAACCAGCAGCTGCACAACGGCGCATGTCGGTAATACCAAACCTTCATTTTTGGAGGACCTCACAGCATTTGCATATGACAGCAACGTTATCGAGACATTGGTGGCAGGGGTCGCCTATAGGGCGATGACGTCAGTTTTCAACACAACTCAGCGTGGAACCACCTGACATTCTTATCACCACGGAACTGAAAACGTGCAGAGTTGTTGTCTTGGCAACACTTACGGGGTGAAAACATGGAGAGTATATGGAAACCAGGCAAGGCAGGCAGTAAACCGCCCTCATCCCACTTGCTTCCGGAGAATACTAAAGGCGAATTGACAGGAATGGATTCCCGACATCGGTTTCAGGGCAAAACTGATTCTATCAGTATATTTTCCATACTGAACCAGGTGGAACTTCGTTGGAGCGGCCCAGTCGTGACGACCCTGTCTGGGAGGTTATCCTACCCTGAGACATCGCTAGGGGTGCTCGCAAATAACAGCACAGTCAAGGCCTCTCTGAAGCACATCCAGACCTGGCAAGACCTCGAAGAGCACCAACCGTGGCATAATACCGTAAATTCAGAGCAGTCAACTCCGAAACCGTTCAAATAACAGTGGTTAAGGTGAATCCACAAGCACGAAAGCTTTGAAAGCCGCGGACCAAACATGGGCGCACCTAAATGCTGCCACCTGGTCCACATTGCAAACGGGATTTTAGGGCATACATAGACCTTGTCGGTTATTTCTGTACACGGCGCAATATTAACACAACTAACCCGTCCCCCATCTCACAATACACGTTCATCACCTATTACCACCACCAGTGAAACCACCCATGTTATCCTGCCAGCCGCAATCACAATCGTCCCCCCGCCATCAGTGCGGACTAGCCTCCATCGTGTTCCACCCTGACAGGACACTCGAGTCATGCATCAGCCTAGTCAGCCACTTAAATATTCATCGTACTGCTGCCGGCGAACCAGTGCCAGGAGCCCCGATACACACCCGTCATGCCCACCTCACCAACATACTCCGCCCGAGGACATTTTGCCATGAAATTGGCTTGTTCGGTCGTACACGAGTGCACGAGAATCTTCAGTAAAGCAGCACAGTTCATTTTTCAGCAGAACACTTCGTCCTATCTGCACACACACATCCATAAGCCACATATTAACCAATTCCACAAAACGCGCATGTAAGACGCCTTCCAGTAACACACAGTGCCCAATCGTCCGACACGCGCGTGATCCCTTACGTTATCACCGGCATGGTGAACAGTGTCACATGTCAGAACATGCATACCTCACGTAAGTGGGAAGCGTGTTCTTTGACTTTTCCCCGTGCTTGAAGTGGTGACTTAGTTGTAAGTGGCATATGGGGACGGGATGCCCATCTCTACAGCCACTGCGTCCAATCTCCACACCAGAGAGCTGAGATGATCGGATAGTCGACTGGTGCACGGGAGAGGGTAGTGAAAGGGAGGTCTACGCTGGAGAATCCGTCCCCACGGAGCTTCAGAGCACACTCAAATCTATTACAACGCGCTAAAATTCGGGACTTGGAAGGCCGCCAATCATCAGTGTAACTCGGCCCTCATAGAAAGTACTGTGTGCATGGAAGGGAACTGAGCGGAGAACTGAGACTCGGGCTCGATGGATCCCTCTTAATGTGGTGTTTATGGCACTCTCAAACACGTGAAATCCCAATTGTCCCTATGAAAGCTTGGTACATTCTTCTCAGGCTAGGTCGTGTGAGACAAGCGTATACGGGCTGCTCTAGCTCTGTCAGCCACTGCATCTGGGCCCGCCTCTTAGTTTCTTGAAGTTGTCTTGCCATCGGAGCTTGTGGACGAGGTAAGAGAGAGGGTGCGTCAAATGTTTTTCAAGTCTGCCTCACCATGGACTAATCCACGCGCAAGTCACCGGGGCTGCTTCCACCCCCGTGGGGCACACGGTGGACGTCATCGCTCGCGGATATCAAACCATCACATTGCTAATCACTTCTTAAACACGGTAAAACGCCAACTTGTTTAAAATATAAACCCTACATCTTTTCAAATAAACCAATCGAGATTTGTACAGTGAAAAGGCCTTCGTTAGTCCAGTTTGGTGCCACATTTTCCCTTTTTGTTCTGAACCTTTTCTCAGTCAGCTGCATACTTTCTAATTTCACTTGAGGGTGCAATTCATGCATCTAAGCTGACCACGTAACGGTCTAAGACCTCCAGTCTGA
>CACRXP010000057.1:1212247-1242550 GCA_902702965.1 Spirometra erinaceieuropaei | reverse complement strand
AAAATTTACATGATAGAAGCCTTTCGTTTCAAAGGAAGTTGGCCTATTTTGTATACATATATATAATGAGGATAATAGATTGGTTTAAAAAAGTAAGAACTTTATTAGCAAGCTTTCAACGTCGGCTCACCGGGTCGTCGTCAGACTTGAATAAATGAACACGATCACTGGATTCTTTGGTTTCCTCCCCTGACTTGCGAAGACTTGCCAGGTCCTTGTTGATTTTGTTTACCAGCGTATTCGTCATATCACCTTCACAAGGAATGTAGGCAGTTCTATCCCCCAAAAGGGCTTCGACATTGTGGACGTAGTTCTCTTTGTTCAGTACAACCGTCGATCGTCTTTTATTGGCCGAGGGTATGGCAATGCTTTTGTCGGCCTTCAGCGTCCGAAGTGCGGCTGAGGAATCTGTCATTCGTGAAGCCCCAAGTATCGAGGAAAACAGGAATCTGCAATGACAGCAAATATCCTTCAGACTCATGTCCCACAAGAAACGCAATATTCTCTCAAAAGCAGAAGACGAAGCACTTCGGATGTTGAAGGCCGACAAAAGCATTGTCATACTGGCAGAGGATGAAACCAAAGGATTCAGCGATCGCGAGATTCTATGGTCTACCCTAGGTCCAAAAACCAGGAACCCCCTACGACCGATCATTTCTCTTAGAGGCACCCCAATGTTTGGTCTGATTAAGTGGCTGTTCCAGCGTCGGAAATTTCTAACTCAGGGTTCTGAAACAGCCATCCAATCAGCAGAACGATTCGCTGAAAAGCTGCAAGGTATTCGACTTTGAGCTGATAAAGTGATGGTATCCTTCGACGTGATATCACTCTTCATCTCCATTCCACAACATCTCGCGGTTGAAACCATGTAAACGTTGTTAGAGGAACATTATAACGAGACGGACAATAAACTTAAGATAAGACGCCTTATCGATCTCCTGAAACACTGCTTGAAGGTCTTCTTTACCTTCAATGGAGCTACGTACGAACAAGTTAAAGGTACACCGATGGGATCGCTGCTATCCAGTTTGATTGCTGAGGCAGCGTTACAGCGACTGGAGGGACTGGCTTTTGACCACTATCGACCACGATTGTGGGTACGGTATGTTGATGACACATTTGTCCTCATCAGTCGGGAAGGGATTGGGGAATTCACACAACATCTGAACTCGACTGTCCCGGATATCCAATTCACGATGGAGGAAGAAAAAGATTGCCAGTTGCCGTTTCTTGACGTATTAGTCCAGAGAAAAGACGATGGGGAACTAAAAACAACGGTTTACCGGAAAACGACAAATACCTCTCTTATTCTGAGTTTTCTCAGCAACCACCCCCTTTCGCACAAACACAGCTGCGTAAGAACACGCTACCAGCGTGTGGAAACTCATTGCACCGAGTCAGCCGGCAAGAAGGCCGAGGTCCGGTTCCTGCCGAAACTCTTCACCATAAACGGCTACCCTGGGTATCTTGTCGAAAGGTGCCGGCGAGAAACCCTGGGACGAAAACCGAAGGGACAGCCGAAACCGAAGTGCTGGCGCACAGTGACTTACATAGCTGGTTTGTCAGAAGAATTCGCCAGACCGGTGGGCGAATTTGGGGTTGGCGTCGCTCACAGACCTGAAGAAACAATCTGCCGGCAACTCATGCGCCCTAAGGACACAATTTCCATAAATCAGAAATCGGGAGTCATTTACCGGATAAACTGTAACTGTGGTCAGGCCAGTTATGTTGGTGAAACCGGCAAACAGCTTCGAACGAGATTGCACGAGCATGAATTGGCTGTGAGACGGAGGGATATACACTCCTTGGTAGCCGTCCAGTTCTCCTCGCCAGGATACGGCTTTGACTTTGAGTGCGTGAGAATACTGGGTTGAGAAGACGAAGATGCGATCACTGGAACAAGAAATTTATTGGCCTGACGTTTCGGATTGCCACTCGAACCCATCATCAGAGACAGTCGCAGATAAGGGTAATTGTGGCACAAGGAGTGCAGTATTTATGGCACGTGACTGCTGTGGAACCATATGCGTACTGTAATTAACAGCTCTCTCAATCCCCACTGGGGTCGTAATTGATGCGATGGTGGCTTGTCAGTCCGCGTCCGAGTCGTTAATGGCCGCGATTTGGTCCTCCGTGTTGGATGTTGGTGTGATTATTGCACGGCAAATTGGCTTACTGTCACTGGGATAATTGTGACTTTCTGATGATGGGTTCGAGTGAGAGTCGGAGACGGTAGGCCAATAAATTTCTTGTTCCACAGATCGCATCTTCGCCTTCTGAACCGCTTCCTGGAACTCGCCTGTTCGCTTCTATCAGCAATACTGGGTTCGTCAGTCGACCGAGTTGCGCGCCTGCTGCAGGAAGCGTGGCACTTAAATGAGGACTCGATCAATCGACATATCGATCTGCCAATCGCTTATCAAGCACTGCGTGGACAAACCAGCGGCGCAGCTGGAGGTCATCCCCGGCAGAGGTGAGCTAAATATGCGATGAGTTGTACGGTTTTTTCATTCCTTGACGATGGGCTCGCATGAGAGTCCGAAACATCGGATAAATAATTAGTTGGTCACAGCGATCGCCTTCCCATCTTATTCTATTCAGTTACTTTGGCCGCGCGTATTCTCTATCATTCGGAATATTTATTTATATGTATAGGAGAGAGGTGGGCGACAGAGAATGCGGGTGGATTGATAAATAACTGTTTCGGGCTCATTTTGCCTTCATTCAGTCAATCATAAACCCGACCAGTAGCTGGGACCAAAAACACAAACATGCGCACAGACACACTTGGCGCAGTTGGTCCACCACTGGGGTCTACCAGATGGATCATAAACACTTCATGGAACCTCGCCACCTGTCATTCTCTGTCGCTGCAGACTGGGCATTTATGCAATCGGGAATGGGCGCACACCTATCTATTGGCCTCCCGAAGCACTCTACTCGCATTCTCTGTCGTTCCTCTTCGCTGATATTGTGACTAGGCCGACTTCGGCTTGGTAGTTGGTTGCATGTTTGCGACTCTTGACACCCATAAGGAGCTTATTTGCTTCAGGAAGCTAACAGATCGGTGTGCGCTCGTTCCTGATTGAATATGCATATAACTACCGTATTCATAGTCTCCTGACGAAGAAAAAAAATAGATGGCGAGTTTGTGGACCAAACTGTGTCTGCATTGGCGTTTCAGAAACCTCCACTGTTCCATCATCAGTGTGGCGCGATTGCTGCTTCTGAGCTAGCGGTCGGTCAAGGAGAGATGCACGCTAATCCTCGGCCAGAAGGCAGGTGAGAGTTCGTGCGTCAAGCATGCCTATGAAACGAGACAGGCGGTGAGAAAAAACGACTCTGGGCTAACAGGAACAGACAGCTCACCAATCTGACGATGGAAAAGAGGAAGCCTCCGAAACGTCAGCACAAATACAGTGTGGTATTTTAAATCGCCCCATCTTCTTCTTCGTCTTTTTTGGGGATGATAAACGGGATAATTTATCTGGACGTCAAATTTTCACTCAAGTATCTATGTCGGGAGTACGGTATAATACCTCTACCATATGGAATTCATACTACTCGTAGTACTACTTGTTTGTAGAATGGGCATTACGTGGTTATTCCACAGTAGTTGATTGTGTTCGACTCAAATGTTTATTGAAATTTCGGTTCTGACCCTAAAAAGTCATGTCCCCGAGATTTAACTCCAAGTCCTGCACTGATTAATTTCTGAAATTATTCACCTGATTATTCTCTGGAGTTCATATACCAGAAACCGCTAGAGAACGCTGGGGGTCCCACCGAAGAGCCGAACCCCTCGCAGCTGTGTCACGCAGCGGCAGAATAGCGGCAAAACACGTGTCTGGGCTTTTAGCAAGTATCTATGTTGGGAGTACGGTATAATACCTCTACCATATGGAATTCATACTACTCGTAGTACTACTTGTTTGTAGAATGGGCATTACGTGGTTATTCCACAGTAGTTGATTGACTTCGACTCAAATGTTCATTGAAATTTCGGTTCTGACCCTAAAAAGTCATGTCCCGGAGATTTAACTCCAAGTCCTGCACTGATTAATTTCTGAAATTATTCACCTGATATATATATATATAGGCAGAATGATATTACCGACAAAGACAAGGGAGACTGGAATGGCCATCTCGAGAGAGAGCCCTTAAGGCACAACGGAACGAGGGAGTTCCGTATGAACGATCGGTGAGCGCCCCCTAACATTGTATATTCCCGATCGAAAACCGACAGGGCAACGGGCTCGTGGCCCGGTGAGTAGAGGCGTTGACTTCTAAACCAACAGGTCGCGAGTTCGAGGCCCTGGTGTTCCACACTTCGGGCTTGGGTATGGCTGGCTGACGACGGCTAATAAGCCAGAAATGGCCATTCCAGTCTCCCTTGTCTTTGTCGGTAATATCATTCTGCCTATATATCATGCGCCGCTGTGCGGCTGCTGGTTGGGCTCGAGAGAGAGCCCTTAAGGCACAACGGAACGAGTGAGTTCCGTATGAACGATCGGTGAGCGCCCCCTAACATTATATATATATATATATATAATACATGAGCAGCTCGCTAAGAGTGCAAAAGACCAGACGCAGACAGCTGTTTCACGGTCGATACCGATCATCAGTACGTCATAGGCCTTATGAAGTGAGGTATATAAGCATGTCAGGTGGGCGTCTGACCCTCACTGTCGTGGCTAGGATCTCACTCCATCCCATTCTGTCCGCCCGCCAGCTTGCTACTGGCGACAACGAACGCTGTTTCATAGGACACATACCACATATAATATATGCTCATGAATTATATTTGGTATGTGTCCTATATATACATATATATAATGTTTACCGGCCGGACTGCGCTGAACGGCTCAAACTCAGCCTGATTTTGTCCATAGATCCCATGAAACTCAAGATTTACTCTGGATTATATCTGTCTCGATTGGGTTCTTAACGGGAAGATCTATGAGTTCTATTTGACCAAAGGTTTTAATACGCCCTCCATGAGTTTTTACGACGATTAGCACCCATATCCATAAGTTCGTGTCTTTAAGCGGTAGTTTGGAGTTTATGTTTTACTGACGGATATATATTGGTACCGGAAAGAAATGCCATTTTTTCAGTGAATGACAAGAAATGTGTTTACCGGAAAACGTTTTATTTTTAACCATTTATATAGTCGCTGCCGTTATTAATTATTGTCCCGCATTCTGAAACTAGATTTTCAATACCCCCTCTATAGAAGAAGCTTTGTTTTGATGCGATAGAATCTGAGGGGCTAATTTCGACATCTTCAATATTTCGAATAGCTTTTCCGGCCGGAAATCGTTGCAGGGATCTGCACAAATGATAATCTTTTGGCGCAAAACCAAGTGAATAGGGTGGATGAGGCAGAAGTTCCCATCCTAAAAGCGCTCTTATTCTGGTTCTGTGGGCTCGAACGCAATCTCGCGTTGTCATGCCGCAGAACTACACCTTTTTATTGATTATCGGTGAATGTTTAATTGTCAGAGCTTGGTTCAAGAGTTCTCATTGTGGACAATAGAGATCCGCTGTTACAGTCTGACCCTATTCCAACAGCTGAAAGCATTTGCCTATGCTACTCCATCAAACATATAACAAGACTTTCTTGAAGTATGGACCTAATTTCGGCGTAGGAACTGTTGTCTGACCATTGATATTTGTGCTTTTTGTTAACATAAAAGATTCATTCAACATCCTGAGTGGCTCCCTCTCCGGTCTACCCAGGTAAACGCTGGGCTTTATGTTCTATCAAAAGTTGCCGTGAGACCCAAATAATTGTCTACTGACCTCTCTATCTGTTGAGGGCGCTCCTGAACAGTCGACCATGACGAGTCTAGTTTTTCTGATAATTCCTCGATGGTGTGGCGAGGAATTACCTCAACAATTGTGCGCAAACGTCATCATCCAGTTACATCGGCCTTCTCGCACGATGGGTATTGCAGAGGTAAAAATCGCTCATCGGAATTTTGTGAACCACCGCTGGCGATCGCAGACGTCCAAAGCATTCTGATAGACGCCACCCCGGTAACAATTGGGAGATGGCATCCAAAAAATCCGCCCAACCAAAGCAGCCTGTCTTACGGGACAGGTGGTAATAGGGGTTTTACGGGTGGGACCTTTAATCGCGTGGATAAATATAAATAATACTAAGAAGTTTTTTCAAAAATGGCTTTTCGGACGATAAAATGTAACCTCATCACTATATGGCAACAAAAATGTGCGCGGTGTCGGATTTACTTGAAGAGGCAGATAATATGAAGTCGATCCAGCTCGTATTCCCTGCTTAATTGCTTTTTAAATAGGGATTAAAAGCGGAATGCAGTTGGCTAAAGGAAACGTTCTACGTTGTGCTGTTCATGACCCTATGCCTTCATATCCTCGCTTTCAAAACTGCACGTTCAATAAACACAGAGGACGTGATTGAAAACATCGCCGCACTTGACCCCGACGAGAGTTGCCATTTTGTGAAATTGCTTAGCTGATGACACCGTCTGTCTAGGATTGTATGGTTTTAAAGTTTTGCGGCCCTCAGTAAAATACCCTTATTTTATTCCTTTCATCAGCCTGTGGACGAACACTCATGCAGTCCTCCGGCATATTCTCATCGGTAACGGACTTTTTTGGGTGCCATCTCCAAATTGTTACCGCCACCCCTTTTTTCAGTGACTATTGTTGCGTGATTTCCCTTGTGAAATTCATACAGCATAGAATTACGAACATGGCTGCTTTCGGACTTTATGCCCTACATTTTGTTAGACCCAGTATAAAAAACAACATACATATCAAAATTTAAGAAGCATGACCAAACGAACTTACAAAGATATATTTTTTAAATGGGGCAGACACAAACACTTAGTAAATAACCCTCCAAATAAGACCACAAAAACGGCATTACCTTCAGGTACTCCTAATATAACCCTAATATGTATTAAAATTTTTGAAAAATTGACAGACATTTCTCGATACGATTCCGAATGGAAAATATTACCTAGGTGTGATTGCGAAACATGCTCCAATGGTAATTTAAGGGAGCAGGTTGGATTCTGATTGCTTCTCACTAACCTATGCAGTTCACATTTCGAATGGGTAAGTTAATATTTGGGGTAATTGCTATCAATTGGTATTTTCTGTTGGTATGTCTACGCAGTCGGATTCCGAGAAAGACAGCGTAAAGATTCAGTTTTTTTTCCATACTTTATAGGAACTTGCGCTTTTTTATAATTTTATGCCCAGGACGGCGAGTATCACTGTTTGGAAAAGTCTTACCATTATCCGCCTACTTTTAAGCACGAGTTACATTTCTGAGAAATTCCCAGACTTCTATGTTAGATTCTTTGTAGTTATTTGAAGCCATTGTGCATAACTATGCGTGTTGCTATAAAGAAACATTGTAGTGCCAATAAAATATTTTTGCATGCTTGTACCGTGTTGTATGATTTGTGAATCACACTTATACAGTTGGGGATAATGAGTTACACAAATTATCTCGCGCACCTCTCTACTTTTGTCCTCTACAGCCCTTTTGAAAAGCAGAATGTTGTTTTCCTTAAGGCATAGATTTTAAGAAGCCGAAACTATTTATAGGATGAATATAAGAAAACAGTTATTTATGTTCGTCCGTATACAGACACGCAAGTCTAATTAAAAACAGACATCAACATAAAGTAACAAGGGCTACTAAAGTGTAACTCATGTAGATGACAAGTAGAATGTTCTGCCAACTAAAATAACGCCACACGGAAACAAGTGATTTGTGCCCACTTAGGTTACGTTCCACTAAGATCTGCAAAACAACATAAATAACATTTTTTATTTGAGAACATATAACAAAATCCGGTAACTGTTTCATTACTTTGTGCCTGATGTGCATGAAAAAAGGAAAAAAGGCTGCATTTAATCCTGCGTTGAAGAGCGGAATCGGGAGAACATTCCCAAAGACTGTTAAATTGATGTCAAATAAAAAACAACATGGTAGTATAACTTTTGGATGTTGACTCCCGCCATTTAATAAGTCATCGGGTCCATTATCACTTATGATTGAGACAACCTCAGTCGCAGGGCAACCCACATTATTCACAGAATCAAATTTTATTCCCGAAGATGGTAGGCGTCTTCTTCTGTCCCTTAGTCTTAGCTACAATCCAGTCCGTCAGAACTCTACCCGCATAGGCACCAATATACTGATGTTAGCTTGTTTGGAAGACAGTATTCGTAGGCTTATTAACACTCACCTGACGAAATACTGCAGATTTAAGCGACTATTGGGGACAATATGACGCCGTCAAAAAGTCTTATTCGCGTCAGAATTCAATAATTGCTTCTGGCATGCCCTTTGCATTAATCGCTTGTTGCAACCACCAGTTCTCCCGACAAGTCCGTGTTTGTGAAGTTTGTCTAACGTGGAGGGGGAGACAGGCTGGGGTTCCTTTGAAACTGGTCTGAACGGGATTATCAGGGCTCTGGTGATGGGTCAGCATTTGTCAGATGTCGGTGGGTAACAACCTGTTTACGGGCCTCACACCCGCGTTGCAGGTTCGATACTTCCCATGATGTGGGTGTGTAGGGCTCTGCATGCTCGTTCTTAACAATGTGACCGACTGAGTTGCTGGCCTGCCCCCAGGAACGGCATTGTGCAAAAGGGAGGAGGGGGTGAGCGAAACAACCACGTCTTAAATCGTGAGACAAAGAGGCTTGTTCAGATGTTGGCCCTTGACTTAGAGATCAAAAAAAACTAAGACGGCTTCGAAGTTCAAATAGTTTCGACCTGCGCAGCGCCCGACTGAGCATATCTAGCGACCCTTGCCGAATGATCTAGCATCCGCGTGCTGGTATCGCCAGTACCTATATGTTACCAAAATTACTGGTTCGAATATAGTTAAAATTACCGAACTCTCAAGATAAGGCGCCATTTGAAATCATCCCTCCGTTATACATGAATAATTACACCGCGTAGAGAGGTCGAGGGAACCCTGCCCGTGCAAACTTTTAGCAAATTTCAGAACACCAGTTTAAATAAGTTTCATATTTGACATCTTCCGGCCTCGAGATGGGGTTTAGCTGACTGATGTGCCCAGTAGCAGTGCTTCGTTACCGCCTGTAACAGATTGATAAGCATTCCGAGCGTCTTCCACGTTTCCTGAATGCAAGATCGTTAAGATAACGATAACAAATAATGCAAATCCTTCGTCCAACTATCAAGAAACGCCTTTACGTGCATTAGAAAAATACAGACGCTTGGAGCAAGGGATCTTACTGGATCTGAATCTCCAGAATCAGAACAAAACACTAGGGGTTGGACAGAACCTGTGTGTAATTACCTCTGCCAAAGCGAACTGTCTTGCCGAATTGTGTTATATCAGGACCCCCCGTTCCCTCACAGGGAGCATGTAAAAAGGAGGGTCGATGCCACACACGTTGGATAGTAGGCTCCGCGAGCACTCAGTCTAGTGAAGCGCCGACTGTTGCAAGATGAACGTCACACAAGGATCTTGTTTATTAAAATTTTACAAAGAAGTAAGACATGGCTGCATTAAGATTAACCGGTAACAATGCACAGGACGGAGTACAGAAAGGCTTTATTCGGACTAAGGCATCATAGGGCGTCATATCTGTTCACCATAAACATGCAGTGACTCCGCCATCTTCTGCCAAGGTGTAGGGCTAACATCAATGACCCTTTAAATTGTGCTATTAAACCACATTGGCGTCATGTAGGATGAGGGTGCAGCGCGCCAGCTTGCTTGAGTGGTGGTGTGAGTTCACTGCACTCTGTCAGGAATAACCCCATTTAGAACACTCGCAGGGCGCTTGATCGATACTCGTAATTATTATTACAATTCAGATAGTGGGGAAAAATGAGACTACAATAGTAGTTCCAGCTCGTTTGTGATGTGGTCCTGCCGACAGTCAAACCAAATCAGTGAATGAGGGTGTTCTTTGGTGAAAATATTCCGATAACGGTTTACACAACGCAGTCCTGTAGCTCAGTGGTGGAAAAGTTACAAGAGGTCGCTGAGTTAACTTCAGTCGCCATCTGACGTTTCGCATAATTGGGCCCGTTGTCAGTTATCAATAACTCTAAAAATAGGCTGGAAGACTTGAATACCGTGACACCCTGACAACTTTCAACGGATCAGTATTCCTAACCACTGAGAATGACGAACAGGACGGGTCAAGTCATGCCCAACAGGATATGCGCGGGTATTTAGCAACTGGCATTGCTGCAACGCCACCATAGCAGAACATGCGACAGCAAAAACAAATAGCGTCCAGGGCCCGTAGGCCGTTATCATCGTCACGCAGAAGTTGTGACCTTGATCTTTGAAAATGACCAGGAGAACCATGCCTGAAATGTCGTACTTCAGATCAGTCTACCCCATCTGTCTCCTGCGGCGTCTCAATACCGCTTACTTTAAATAAGGGTAGGAAAAGAGAATAGGAATTATACCCGTAATGCATGTAGTCCTAGGACAAATCGCAGAAAAGTTAGGGTTAGGATACTGGAAGAGGCGGCCTGCTTGGAATTTAGCACAAAGCCACCTGTATTACGGGGGTTTCTATTCTCGTGTCCCACATCAACTTTTGGATACTCGGAGGTATGACGCTAATCTTCAGTCCATGTTAACGACACCGACTTCAGTTTAAGCCCAAGAATATCCGGCATCATAGAGAGCCAGAGTTGGTCATGCCGGAATAACAGACAGCAGTTGACAATCCAATCCTTCTTGTCTTATCTGTTAAAGCGCTTTGGATTACGTCACAGTGAAAGCATAATAACAGGTGCTAATGCAGTTGACTTTTATCCAGTAGACTTTCGATCCATAAAACCCCATTTTTTCTTGTTAATCGGGGGCTTATTTTGGCTTCGAGACCTCATATTCTACAGTTAAAATACTAAGAAAGCTTCCTTCATGATCTTGTCGAAATATCCTTAAAATTTTGATAGGACACGAGGACAACTGCTAGAGCACATGACTGATAGACTGTTAACTGGTTAAGGTACATACAAGTATGACCTTATTTTGGCCATGGCCTGAGAGAAGATTCCTCTCCAGAAGAACTGCCTTGAAAAACCTCCTTTAAAATACGAACGTTAATGAAATGATATGAACGTCTAGAACTCATGCAAAACCAGTAAAAATAAACGCGTGCAGGTCGTTACGTGTCTTAATCGGTTTGTCTATAGTAAAAGAAGATACTTTCTCATTAATCGGCTGTGAGAATATGTATACAGTCGAAAACCTGTTTCGACTTACAAGCATACGGACAGCGTTTTCTACATTTTAACTGATCATTTTGAATAACTCTGCTGATCTTACTCTCTGACGATAAGGACAACAGCTTTCAAAACTTTCACTAGCGAATCATTTCCACTGCAACATGTATATATATGTAGATAAGGTGATACCGACAAAGACAAGGGAGACCGGAATGGCCATTTCTGGCTTATTAGCCGTCATCAGCCAGTCATACCCAACCCCAAGTGTGGATCACTTGAGATTCGAACCCGGGATCTTTGGTCATGGAGTTCAACGCCCTAACATTGAGCCACGGGCCCGTTGTCCTATCGGTTGTGATCGGGAATATTAATTATGACAGTGGGCGCTCGCCGATCAGGTTACGGAACATGCTCGTTCCGTTGTGCCTTGGGGCTCATACTTAAACCCTCGCAGGCAGTCGCACAGCGACTAGTGATATATGTTGAGAAGGTGATACCGACAAAGACAAGGGAGACCGGAATGGCCATTTCTGGCTTATTAGCCGTCATCAGCCAGTCATACCCAACCCCAAGTGTGGATCACTTGAGATTCGAACCCGGGATCTTTGGTCATGGAGTTCAACGCCCTAACATTGAGCCACGGGCCCGTTGTCTTGTCGGTTGTGATCGGGAATATCAATTATGACAGATGGGCGCTCACTGATCAGGTTACAGAACATGCTCGTTCTGTTGTGCCTTGGGACTCATACTTAAACCCTCGCAGGCAGTCGCACAGCGACTAGTGATATAGGTAGATAAGGTGATACTGACAAAGAGAAGGCAGATTGGACTGGCCATTTCTGGCTTATTAGCCGTCGTCAGCCAGTCATAACGAACCCGGAAGTGTGGGACCACTGAGCCACGAGCTCTTGAAATTTGTTCAAAATCTTTCGTAAGAGTCAGTAGTCGAAAATAGTGCACCCCAATCTCCATACTCTGGTTTAGTGCGCAACCCGAAGCCTTTTCTAGTTGCAGTGCTCCTTACACTGTCGAGGAGTTGCAGCCTAGATCTAGGTGCTAGATTGAGGTCAATGGTGGATGAGTGCTCGTGCACAGTAAGGACATTCCCTCGAATTGTCTGCTCACCGGGACCACGTCAAATACTTTGCACAGTCCAGTGTTTTTGCCTGAAAAAATATTACAACAGTGTTTTGGGCCTATCTATTCAATCTTCTTTTACAGCCTGTCAAATTTTCGTATTCGTGGATCTGGAATAGCAAATGAAAAAATCCGAAAATCTCGGATACAAGGTTACCTGCTCGTCTTATGGGAAAAATCGGAGTAAAATTTGTGAAACCTTCAAATTTTGCCTGTTTGGCTTATCTTTAAATCTCAGCCAGTTTGTCGAACATCACCCACCTTCAGGTTGGGAAGACGAGTGATTTAAGCCAAGATCCATTTGGTCATTTAGCATAACGCATTATAAGCTTCATTCTTTGGTCATCACAGTTTGAGGTTGGGGTATGACTGGCTGATGATGGCTGGGCCGGTCTGCATTTTCTTTGTCAGTATTACAGCTCGAGAAATCAATTGACCCAAGCTGTCCTCTCACCAAATTGTACATGGCCCTCATGCCCTATATCCTTCACAAACTGTCAACTTCAAACTAGGTGAATATTCCTTGCCTATGTATCTACTCATTCACAAAGCCTCTGTAAGATTGTGTTGGCCTGATGAGAGGATAAGTGGAAGTATGCTTATGTTTACCCACATTGTAAATTTTGCTACTCTGGTATTACATACTTCACCAAAATCCAAGAGTAAATGCGTTTCCTTCAATTAGGTTATCTGGAGCCAAGGTCTTGGTGCCTGTGTGTCTTTATAGCATGCGTCCATGAGGTTGAGCTCTCGAATGCTACACCGGGCGGAGACCAAATGGTGAGATGAAGATAACTGCGATTGGTAGTCGTACAGAGAAATTGAGGCTGCGTGACAGTGACTTGGTTGTAGTATGGAATACGGACATTTCCCTTTGTCATGAAATCCCATTTTGGAGTCCTATCTGACGGTCACACAGCGATGGCAGTCATTACTTGAGAGGTATAACCGGTGCCACAACCTACTAAATTCTCCGTCAGTTACTGAACGCGAAAATTTGCAGACGTCCTACCGATTGATGGATGTTACCTAAAGGCAGCCCTGAGTATGGGTGAAAGACGTCACCTGATCTGACAAGGGGCACAGGAGTGCGACTTCTCGAAGGTCCGTGGAGGTCTTCGAGGAGGTTTAACTTTGTCTAAGCCATGGTGACCAAGCGCAATTCGTTACTTTTCTTTTCAATGAGTTTGCACTGTGGCAACAAGTCATGGATCAAGAGGATTACCAGGTGACCCAGAGGTCTGAGTAAAGATCTCAAACAGGGTTACAACCGTTCGCTGAACCCGTTTTCGCGATGCCTCGTGGAGACATTAGATCACCCTCCAGCACACTCTCCGATCCATGCTGGACCATGAGGACCTTAGAGTCAAATAGTTAAGGTTTTCAGGTAAGTGGAACCGTAAAGAGATAATCCCTGTGCGGGTCTCATCCCACCCTAGTTCACGTCAATTGGACTAGGATAGTCACAACTGTTAACAAAAAAGTGGTTGGCTACGGACTCAAATGGAAGTTAGTCAGCAGAGTGACACCCGATGGAACGCGCTGGTGACAGTTCGTTGGTGTGGGGGCGCTATTTAACGTACTCGTTAGTTAACCTACACAATCCCGTCGGTTTATGCCATTCCGCATGCATTAGTCACTTTCGACCTCTGAAATCCAGCTATCGCTGAAGAAACTGTTTCCCATCAAACAGAGCCTACTTAGCGACGAGAGGAACTTCTTACAGTCATCATCATATTTTGGTCAATTATGCGCATTTCTCGATATAACACGCCCATGACAACCTATGTTGAGGCAAAACTACTTCACTGACTCGTTGTAAGCAGTGTGTTTCTTAGGTCAAACGGGAGTTGTGCTAACCAATCTGTCCTAGTTGCAGGAACTAATACGGGCGCTCTGTTCGGACTCGGATTCCCCGGCACAGGCAGTCGCATAACAACGAGTAGGATTGCCACCAAAGACAACAGAGGTCGATATACCAGTTTCTGACCTCTACTACCGTTAATTTCTAAACAGACGCCGTCGTCAGCTAGTAACACCGCGCACCAGGCAGAGAATGGGTTCAGTTAGTCATTCAGACAGATACCGACGAATGACAGAGTCGAATTATTTGAGGAGATTTTTCGATGGCTCGTCTGCCATCTCCTGACGGAATGTTAATGGAACGCACCCATATTCTAATCGCACACGAGTATTCGATGTCACAAATATTAAGTGGGTATACAAGGAATGACAACCAACGCATCCAACTTTAAAATATTATTCGTGGAGAAAAGTTCAAGCCTTTAAGGAATACAATGGAAACTAATAACACTTTTAAAGAGGTTTCCAACTGAAACAGATTCCTTAAGTCAACATGTTGCATAATCTCTGGCTAACAAACATATGATAACATGCTGGTTTCCGCCAGAAGATCGTCCTAAACACCTTAGATCGTGAAAGCTGGGAAAGATATACTACTTCGCTAATTTGATTTCCATACCATATTCGGTGCTTGTCGATGTTCACTTAGTTTCCAGAAAGGATTACATTTTTATTGTCAAGTGGTAGTAGCGTTAATCAATACGCCTTGATTAGAGGATGAAGAGGGAAATTTCTATTTCTATCATAGGACTTTAACTCTAGAAGTTTCAAAGACAGTCACATGACGAGCATAAATCACAGTCTGGAATATGGACGTATCTCTTGAAATATTGGCCAAAATGTTGAAATGTGTTTTCGACTAGAAACTTAAGTTGGTTTGTAATAATGATTATACTGTAACACACTGCCCATATATTTCAGCCATCCCCGGATGCCGGTCGCCTACAAAAACTCCACAAAAAATGATGCCAAATGTAGTTTTAATTCCTTCTAAATTCTAAAATATTCTCTGGGAAACGTGTAAAAATGTCATATCCTGTGCTATTTGGCAACAACTTACCAGGCCTTTAACTTTTAAATTAAAAGAAAAGGTAGTTTTCAACTTAATTTTTTTAAATTCCCCAATGATTCTGAACCCAATCATCCGTTTCACTCATCTTTTCAATCTTTAAAAACGCAAGCCATATAAGTTCAGTCTAAGAAAAATGATATATTCATCCTTATTTTCAAGAAAATACCATCGAGCACTCATCAAATTTTGCCACGGATATGGACCACGTTCTATGCTTCATAAGGAGAAATTATAAAAAGACAGACAGATGCTGTCTGATTTGAAATTTCGCGATCTTAAAAAATCTCATGGTTACAAAGAGGTTGAGCCAAATTCTACACTTCTTTCGAGTATAGAAGGTGAAAAAGATGCGATTTCCTCCCAAATGAGCACAAAAATATATTTTTGCGCGTTTTCCGTAAAATATAGTCAACTCTGTAAAGGCGTAGAAATGCATTAGAAAAGATTCACACTACGAAAGTAACCATTTTTTCCGAAGTGTGGTTTTTACAGGCGAGCGGAAAGAATCGCACGCAAAAACCAGTATACTGGCACGGTTGAAATATCTGGAGATTATGCTGCGGGAGGCCGACTATCGCAATATTGCCTAATAAACACTTTATAATTGAAAGCACATTTTAGAATTGCGGTCGACACCACCTACTGTATATTCTAGTCTTCTTTGACTTAATGGGCAGGATAACACTACCGACGAAGACTGAAACGGCCACCACCGGCTTATTAGCTATCACCAGCCAGCCATACCCAACCCCAAGTTTTTGCTACCACTAAGGCTAAACCCCGCGGCCTGTTAGTTAGAAGTCCAACGTCCGAACCCCGGAGACACGGACTCGTTGTCCTATTGGTCAGTAGATTTTTTCTGCCTTTAAGGATGTTCGACAGTTAGTAGTGGAGTCAGGGTCATAAGTTGTACGGGGATTCGGAGAATTCAATATCTTTTCGAGCTGTGTTTGTGATAATGTTATTTACAATGATAGGGGGCACTCACCGATCCTTCTTACGGAACTCACTCGTTCCGTTGTGCCTTATGGACTCTCTCTCGAGCCCAACCAGCAGCCGCACAGCGGCGCATGATATATAGGCAGAATGATATAACCGACAAAGACGAGGGAGACTGGAATTGCCATTTCTGGCTTATTAACCGTCGTCAGCCAGTGGACTTCTAACAAACAGGTCGCGAGTTCGAGCCTCGTGTGTGCCACACTTCGGGGTTGGGTATGACTGGCTGACGACGGCTTATAAGCCAGAAATGGCTATTCCAGTCTCCCTCGTCTTTGTCGGTTATATCATTCTGCCTATATATCATGCGCCGCTGTGCGGCTGCTGGTTGGGCTCGAGAGAGAGTCCATAAGGCACAACGGAACGAGTGAGTTCCGTAAGAAGAATCGGTGAGTGCCCCCTAGCATTGTAAATAACATTATCACAAACACCTGGGGCGTGGGCAGGTGGAGGTATCCAACCTCGGATCCAGAAACTGCAGAAATTCACTACTCTGTCAACTCACCCAAGCAACTACTGTCCAGTGTATTGGGATACCAAAAAACTCTGATCCATACACTCTGGTCGGACCTGATGACGAGGGTCATAACGCTAAATGAACAGTCTCCAACCCACCGACGACATTCACAATGCATGTTGCTAGTTTTCAATGGCAGAAATCACACTATTCCTTATAAGCTCTCAGTAGTCTGCGCATACTTTACTTGATGTAATGTTCTTGGCTCTGAGATTGGCTGAGCTGGCTTATAGCTGAGCCCACCTCCCCCAAAATGGTAGTTGCTGTGCTGGGCCGAAAAGGGTCGGCACTGACGCGCGTTAGAAGAACTGTGGTAAGCCCGCACGAGCCTTTCGCAACTGCCGTATGTTCGGGGGACGCGTGTAGACGGAGTCAGTCACACCATGACAGACACTGCGCCCAACTTCATTACCATTTCACAAAAATGTTCGGACAGTCCATTTATTGGAGGAGAGGGAAAAGATAGTGCGACCGATCTTCCAGTTCATTTAAGTATACAGATACTACTTTTCGCTCAAGGGATCGTTTATGTGTCCCACCCCGTGAGGACGCGGGGATTGGAACCCCACGTAATACAGGTGGCTTTAGGGTCAAATTCTAGGGGAATTTGAGTAAGGGTTGGTGCAAAAGGAATAGATACCCCACTTGTAATTTAGCCATAGCCACCGATATTACAGGGTGGAAGATATCACTATTCTCATGTCCTGCGGGAGGGAAGGCTACATAAACGATCCCCACCCTTTTCATGAAAACCAGGACGTAACAGGAAAGCAGTAAGAGATGAGTTGAGGAATTTACAAACTAGCGAAATCCTAGATTGACAACTAAGTAGTAGAAAGAGGGACCGGACGTTGAATCCAACATACTACTTTTCGCTCCATCATGGGGTGATTCAGTGTTAAAAGACAAAGGAAGATTGGGCAGTAGGTATCACCAGGGTATCAACAAAAACTATTCGACTGTAGGAATTTCGAGTGATATGACGGTGGGTAAGTGATGCTGCCCAAGATCACAGTAGTACAGATGGCCTGGAAAATTACTTTGGTGGTGTGGGTTTTTCCATGAGTCAGTCGAACAACCGTAATCTAACTCGAATAACTTTGCGAACGAAGGTAAAAAGTAACGTCTGCAGTGTATTCGGGTACTTTGCTGGTGAGACACGAGAAGATTCGAGTACCAAAGCCCGCCTAAAAATCACGTGATTGTTGTTGGAAACAGCTTGCGTCTACCGACTTCGTTCGGCCAAACTAACCAGACCTTTTTTGCGTACGTGTCACAAATTCAACCGAAGGACAGGAAAAAGCTGTCCACACCCTTATGCATCCAGTGCGTTCTTGGAGAAAGCTTATTTTATGTACTCCCCCACTCAGTCCCAACTCACTGCATCAAACTCAACTAAGGACCACTACTCGGACGAGCGAAGCTTAGTGGCGAGCGCACATTTTTGCCTCCCGTTCTGACTGTGTAAGCACTACACAAAAGCGATAAAATCTCGGTTTATGGACCAAAAGTATGGGCAGAAGGGGGAGGACAGTTGGGGGGCTGGCTGACCAGGGCACTTATCGAGAGGGAGGGAAAATGACTACGTAGTTCGCTGACTGCCAGCATACCAGAACGGCACCGTAACCTTTTCGCAGTTGAGGTGTGAGTAGCAGAGCAGATTGGAATCAGGCCTCATCCTCCTTTTCCTCCCCATGGGAAGGCTCAAGGGCGGGACACAGTTTTCTAAAGCCACCCACCCACGCCCGATTCCTTCGCTTCTGCAACTCATCATTCTATAACCGCGACTCCTATCTGAATGGCGCCGTAAGTGCTCAGTCGTCGCCCCATATACTTGCTCCCACTTCGTACGTGCCACTTAAAAGCCTCCACACTGATGGTGGTGGGCCGTCGCCTTTGAGATGAGGAGGAGGAGGAGGAGGAGGAGGAGGGTGATTTTGATGCTTACGCTACCACAAAATTGTAAGCAGCCGGCACGAGCACACGTATGCCCTGTTTGGATGGAAGAACAAAAATAAGAAGATGGGTTAACCGACAGTGTGAGGGGGGGAAGGGATGGGAGAAGAGAAGCTCCAGACTACCACCTGCAATCACCCCTTGCCACGCCGCGAACTTCTCTCGGGAAACTACTACAGTCAGAGTCCGCCGACAGGCTCCATGTATACTTAAGCAGACGCCTGTCGCCGTCTCGCAGGTAGAACGATTTCCAGTCACCTTTACACTGCTTGCCCTGGAAGTTAGCCAACTTCATTCTTGTCTCTATCTTCCTTCCGACAAAATCTTTCGAGGAAGGGGGATATCCTCTGAAGCTTAATGATTTAACGACGTTTTTAGATCCTTCTCTGTTCACCACCAAACCTAAACGAAGGACTCAAAACTTGCCACCACCCCTGTTGCAGCTTGTCGCTAACAGAATGAGAGCTCGTGTCTCAAATGTTACAGACGGAGGTCACTTGAAAAGTGCATACAAGTTCCCTTACCGGACTAAGGTATGATTGGTTGGCGACGGCAAATAAGTCGGAAATAATTAATCCAGTATTTATGGGTAGTGCTACTAAATTCACTTGGGATAAGTGCCTTCTCCGTCATCTGTCTTATGGACGGTCTGCGCCGGCAGCTATGAAACATTATGAAGTTGGTAGAGATGTCTTCGACAGGGGAAGAATAACTGAACTAGGCTGCAATACTGTACGTCATACAACATGGCAGTCCGGCCATCGATTTCGACGATATCGACCATGTGTTCCTTAGCAGGGTGACACCAGGGACGGTGAATTGCGCGGGAACTAGTTTATGCTGATATACCACACTCTCTCCTTCCCCACCTCGGCCCGGTGTCAAGACAAAGTCAAGAAGACCGGAGATGGGAAGGGCGCGAATGGCTGGCACGGCGAAACCGTCACAGAGGCGTGCCGCCACACCCGACTTGGATTCCTCTAGGTGAGAGTGCCATAAAGGCCACATTAAGAAGGAGCCATTGCAACCTGACTCTCAGACCACCAACCGGCCACTCCACACAAACACACAACAGTGGGCTGGTTGCGAGGTCCAAGTTATCCCGTCAGTTGGCAACCTTCCAAGCCGCGGCTTTTAGCTCACTGTGATTACTTCAAGGGCGTCAGACTGTTTATAGTGAGGAAAATGTGCTGAGTCGTCGACCTCTCTCTTCCCACCCCAGGCACCAGTCATTGTCCGAGTCGGTCAGATGGCTGATGACGGAAGTGGGCTCACCTAATGCACGACCTGGCCCACAAACACACGCACCAGGATTACATACACAAGGGGTGAAACGTTCGGATCTCACGTGCAGCAGTGGGGCCACACGCACGAGCCGAAAAGCACTTTCCCCTTACGTGAGAAGTGCGGAGAAGTGGGATGTCTGAGGGGGTGAATGCGCGGTGCATGTCGTTGATGGGGGGATGTGCGGTGATTGGTCGTATCTCCGGTGATTTACCGCAGGTTTTCATGAAGGTGCAAGTGGCCGAATAGGCCGATGCGGTGAGTGAATGTGCGTGGACAGTAGGGGCAGTTGAGGCGGGTGCTTTATGCGTATGTTGATGCTCCCGGTACCGGTTCGCCAGTCTCTATGTGATGGATCCAAGGGGGAGGCGTGATGTGCATGAGCATACAAAATTATCCTCAGAAAACGCACACAGGATAGCATACGGACTTTTGACAGGGAAAGTTCCCTGAAACTTCTGTGAACATCACTGAGAAGAATACTTGATCAGTGTGCACTTTCCCGACAACTTTTTGATCTTTGCGCAGGTTAAATCTTATCTCCTAAAAATTTTTCACAAATATTTTATTTCATTCTATTTTGATTTTATCGTATTTTATTTTTTTATTTTTGTCTTATTTTATTCCTACACTCATCCCATGGGATAATACATCTCACTACTAATCGGTGTTTGAAAAAAGTGAGTAATTCACTTTTAAAAAGATTTTTGATCCATGAAACTTCAAAAACGTAACCTTTAATCTCGCTTGCTTTTAGAGTTTGTACCCACGTTGCATGCATGTTTCGTAGAAAGAGTAACTCGATCCCTTCGTTAACGGAAAACTTTACGACGTAAAAGCATGCCCTTGAAGCGTTGCTAGTCTTCAGTTTCCGTTTACTTCGCGTAATTACGCGAAGATGCGGGTATTTCAGCATAAGGTTGTGTAGTTTCCATGTTGTATGAGTTTTTGAGCGTTTAAAATGATTAGGTTTCAGATTTTATATTCCGAAATGCCCGATTTGCTTTTTCCCATCATCTGAGGACTTTCCACCCCAATTATAGGCAAGTCTAGACGTCTACTTGAAAAAGTCAGTAACAAGTGTATTTGCGTTTTAAACCTGGGCGTCAGGGCGTCTGATAAACTCAGGTGAATGTGACCAATGGACGGTTCACTCGGGTTGAACCCTCATGCAAACATTGCCCACAAATCACGAAGAGGCTACGGAGAGAAATACCCTGTTGGGTTAGCAAAAAAGTCGTCGAATTTCGACGTTTAGCATGCTTCCCATGCCTTAATCATTTAGTCAGAGTTTTGTTTATGCCTCTATCCTGTCCCTGACCGTAGACTGCTACCGGGAATTGCGCTCAGTTTGTCAAAGAACACAATTTGTCGACTTTAACGCATCTGTATATAGTCGTAACAGCTGTGACTGCAATTCAACAAAAGTAGGGCGGTATATTTAAGTGCGTAGAAGATAAATACTTGATCATTGACTATGCAAATGCTATCTGTTTGAGCAGCGGTCGCAGTACACATCTCTCTGGACGTCGAAGAACCCATGGTTGCTGCAAAAAATGTTATGCGCGGCGTAAAAAATTCGTTTATTGAATACACTTGTTATAAAACGTTTTGGTCAATCGTATATTTGCCGCCGACCTCGATTGAGAAAGTCTATTTTCATAGGGAATGGGGTTTTATTTACAGGTTAAACTAAAATTCCGGCCCAAATCGTCGCCTGCAGAAGAAACATCACCCGAGAGTGCACCACGTAGGTGGGGGCTTTTAACATCTATTTTGCCTTCTGTTAATTTCGACAACTGTAAAACCGTCCTTCCTGGTGATCAATTAAGAGAGCTGTAAATATCAGTGCTCGGTGGATTTAGAGAAACGCCTCCAGGCTTAGCAGACTTCACCGTTGCCGGAAAGAAAGCAGTAATTTTAGGAGGGGAATGGCATGCTTCTGTTTTCGTTTGCTTGTCATATTTCAGTTTTTGTTTGTCAACTGCATTTAACATGCGCTGACACAAAACTTGTCATTTAAATGATTAGATGACAGTATAAATATTTCAAGGGCGTCTTAGTCCATGTAGAACACAACCAACATAATACTGCAAGGAACATTTATTTTACTCCGGGGCACTACTCATTCTGAATAACAATCTTCGATCTTTCCGCTGGAATCCCATTCACATTTTACCTATCTTCCCAAATCACAATGCTTCAAACTGGACATTCATATAAGGCTTTATTTTCACTTTATTATTCGCAGTATCCGGTACTGGTGCATTTTTGACAACTGAGATCGCCCAGAACTGTTTGACTCGCAGTATAGTAGGTTTGTCACTAGGTACATTATTGTCCATGTTTCTCTCTTCCGTCGTATATAGATATTCTTAGGTAATTTAATAATGTTACCAGTACATTCCCTGTTCATATTTTTATCCAAGGCCGCGCAACTTATATTTTTACGTTTTGGACGAAGAATCGCAGAATATTTCTGTATTGTCCAGGAGTTTTCGTGAATTTTAAAATGCTCTGTCAGCTTCAGGGCATGCTGTGCGCATGGGTGTGAACGCTATGAATGGTCACCTAAAAAGATTTTGACAAACCAGCATGTCTGCCACTCCCCCTATCAAGATGTGAAAACCTGCCATTTTGCTTTCATCGAAGGTGTTTGTCCCCCTTTGGACTAATTACGTTTTAACCAAATATCTTCCTCTTATTGGCAGACTTTTTCAGGTGCTTTCTGAAGTTATTGACCCCTTAAGGTGATTCATGGAATGTGTTCCCTATTCAGATTCGTTAGTAATCAAAGGGCGAGAGACGACGATGGTCAATCCATAGAATAAGAAGGATGAGATGGTACCGACAAAGACAAGGGAGACTGGAATGACTATTTCTGGCTTATTAGCCGTCATCAGCCAGTCATACCCACTGGTAGCCAGTCATCAGTCAGTCAGCCCACTGTCATAACTGAGGAAGATACTTTAGATTCCTGGTCGTTGTCAATAACGCGAGATGAAAACGCAGTTTAATAAAAATAAGAGCATTTGAGTTTATCACACATCATCCGCAATGCTCATATGTAGTCGTAAATTTTTCCTGCATCTTAGGACTGGGAGATCTGGTTAACGTGACTCATAATCCCTTAGAATTATTTTATTTTTGGCTGATTCAGACGAGCCTAGAACCTCTGGCCAACGAGCTGAGCCAAAATAATCCCGGTCAACCTTCATCTGACTTTGACTGAAAATGTGAGCTTGCGTAAACCTCTTACGTCAGCAAAATTAACGGGCGCTTCGGGAACCAAGGTTGAAGTTACTGTGAATGCGAGAGAACTATAAAAAATTTTCCCTCAGGGAAAAATTATCATTTCCCTCTCTGTATGAGATTTCTCTAGTTTTTTGCCGCATGCCTTAATGAGTTACCACGAAACAAGTCGGCTAGCCAAATGTAAAGATCACGATTACAAAACCATGAAAATAATATGTAAAAATTACGACCGATGAGACCGAAACTGAGGACACATTTAAAAATATGAATTCAAATTTATCAATTTAACCGACAATGGCTAATGTTGGTTCCGAATTTCAGAAGAAATGGAACGAAACATAAAGGGATGTTAAAGGCTAAAATGTAGTCTTAGCAATGGTCGTGTACGACAAATTTTGACTAACTAGACTACCTCGTGTCCTCTTGATTGTCCTTTCAAGGGTACATGATAAAAAGGACAAGGGGAGCATATTATCATAAACGACGTCCGGGTAGAATGTTGTTAAACTTTCTGATCAGCTTAATTCACTGCCGTTGGGAGAAGGGAGATAAGACGAGATGTGAGAATCACCGCGGCATAAGTCTCATCGATGTTGCTGCGAAGATCTTCGTTATTGTCCTACTCAGGCGATTCCAGGCTGTGCGTGACTCAAGGATGAGGCCCAACCAAGCCGGATTTCGTGCTGGACGTGGATGCGCAGACCAGATATTCACACTGAGGCGCATTCTCGAATTTCTTCATAGTTACCAACAACCAACGGCCGTCTGCTTCATTGGCTTTGGCGCCGCGTTCGATTCCGTTCACCGTGAGTCCTTGTGGCGGATAATGGCGCTAGATAGTGTACCGGCAAAAATCATCGCCATGATCAAGGCCTACTATCGCTCCAGTACTGCGAGAGTCCTGGTCCGCAACAATCTTTCCCAACCGTTCGGTATTCGGTCTGGCGTCCGACAAGGTTGTATCCTGTCACCCATACTGTTCAACTACGCTATTGACTGGATCCTCGGGAGGGCCCTACGCGACAGTGACGGCGTTGAATTTGCACCCGGACATCGACTGACTGATCTCGACTATGTTGATGATATCGCCTTACTTGCTTCAAGTTTTAGTGCTCTGCAGTCTATGGTGTCACGGGTGAACGAGGTCGCTAAATCGGTCGGTTTGTCCATAAACGCTGGGAAGACCAAAGTGTTCTCAAGCTGCATCCCTGACCAGGAGAATGCACCCCTGGGGATTGATGGCTGTCAACTTGAAGAAGTAGACAGTTTTAAATACCTTGGGGCGAGGCTGCTGCCTAATGGACAGAGTAAGGACGACATTGTCTCCCGAATCGATGCTGCCCGCTGGGTTTTTTCAAGCCTTCGGCAATGCCTGTGGAACCGACGTGACCTCTCCATCGCCACAAAGATTCGCGTGTACTGTGCGTCTGTCCGGTCTGTCCTTCTCTACGGTTGTGAATGCTGGGCTTTGCACGTAGAGAACGAGAGAAAACTGGAGGTATTTGACCACAACTGCTTGAGGACCATCCTTCGAGTGAAGTTCATCGACTTCGTCTCAAATGAGACAGTCCGCGCTCGCAGAGACAAAATCTCAAGGATAACTCAGGCCATCCAAGAAAGACGACTGAGGTGGTTCGGGCATGTTCTTTGTCGTCCACCTCAGGAGCTCAGTGTTACTGCCCTCGATCCGGCACCGTTGCCCCATTGGAGGCGTCGAAGAGGGGGTCAGTTCAAAACCTGGCTCGACACAGTTCGTCAAGACATGGAGGTGGTTCTTTGGCCTTCGGTATTCGGTCTACGTCTTTGGCGAAGGGAATGGGTTGAGCTGTCCAGATCTGCTGCCGCGGATCGTCACGCGTGGGGAGGTACAGTTCGGGACATCATCGAGGCCGGCTAGATCAGGCATGATCGCAGCCGTATCAATTACAAGTACAAGTAAGTACGTTGGGAGAATAGAGTAAATGTCTATTTTGTTGTCGGTTTCCTTGGAATTTTTACCCACAAAATGTCAAATGTAATCGTTATCTTACACGAAAGATAAAAAGGCCGGCCGACGGCTGGCACGCTACTTAAGTAGCCGTCAGACTTTGGAAAGAGCAGAGGAAAAATTCCTGAGTAGTAAAAAACAATGGTAATTGTGTGCGTGCTACGTTTCCGAAAATAAGGAAAAACATGTATGCCGAGCATAGAAACTGGTCCATGTGTCCCATTCGTCCTTTATAACTGCTTTCTCATACTCGAAAAATCATGTAGTTGGGTCCTGCTGTCATCTTCTGGTCTCCGTAGAGTCCTTTTTTGAGGAGATAACAAGTTAGCCCCCGTATCAGATAGTGCGACTTAGAAAATCCAAAGCTCGAGAGGAGGCGGTGCACGAATTGAAAAAAACGCCATAAGATTGGTTGTAGACTGACCGACGTTCGAAGCTCTAAATTCGCCTACCCCGTGCCGTCACGTGTTGTAGACCCACTGGGTGTCGGAATACCAGCCGATGCCTGGCCAAATTTTGCCTGCACTTGGCTGTCAATGTGTTACCCGGAGTGACCTTTACTAAGGGGTGGGCATGTGTGCAGACGACCACTTAGGTCCAGTCTGATTGGTTAGCTTGATGATAGATCCACTCCAGTTAGTAGACGCAACACTATTCTGGCACTGGGTAGCAATGAAGGCCGTTCAAGTGGGTAGGTAGTCTAAACATGCTAACTTGTGTTACTCCTGTCCCTGTTAACATTTGCATCGAACAGGCATTTGGCACACCGTGCATCCAAATCCATGCCGCGTCTTCTGTAAGATCTAGAAATTAGCATGTTCATGTTCCCAGTCGAACCTTGAAATTGATAAACAGACACCCAGCTTCTGCTGTTTATTGTTGGTAATTTTCACCTGCAACAAAATTTCACATCTTTATGACAAGTCTATCTGATAAAACCATAACCGGTCTCTACTGACTAATGCTGCCGCTCCCTCTGGGACCGGTAGGTACAGTCCTAGCGTCCTGGTGCCTGAAGGGCTTTATCGACCTCGATTCAATAACCGATGTTTATCAGGTAGACAAGGGCAGAGCTGCTGATCGTCTTAGAGCAAACGTTCCCGAGATATGAGTTCTAGTATCCTTCTGAACAAAGGCCTAATCTTTGGGCGGTGTAATCTGCTACACAGGGGCAGGCGATAAAAGTAGATTCACATATGTGTAGATCTGCTGAGCTAAGAGTTATTCGTTTCCTCCGGCAGGAGACCAGAGTTTGAGGGAGCAGTACCTGGAGTTTTGCGACAGGGAAAGCGTATAAAACTTTTAGGAAAGTAGTGATCTCTAAGACTTAGGTCGTAAATAAGTGATGAATTCGAAGATGACTTCAATTATTACCGTTCAAGGACTACGTCGGGAGCCATTTTCGTCTCGAAAACATTCAGACTTTAGCGATTGGACGTGTTATGAATGCCTTGCATCACACTATTTAGGAAGGAATAAACACTGGTGTAAGTTTAGCCTCGGGTCAGCTGTCAAGCCGCCAGCGATAGACGTGGCAGTTGTTGCGATCTGAATGTCGCTCCTGACGACGAAGGCTTATTATATTTCAAAAGCCCGAGATTCCAGGTGGGCACTTTCAAAGACCACTTTTTCTTCTATCTTGTGTTAGTGAACATGCATTTTAGTTCCAGTTTGTCTCTGCGTTTGTAGGCATATGTCGATTTATCGATCAGTGGTTTAGTAAATTTTACAATCCCTAAAAAGGCAAAAAGATGAGAATAAAATAAGTAGGTACCACAGGTGTTTCGTCAGAGGCGGTCTTTTCATTCAAATAGAGATAGTTAATAAAAGTCACCAAAATGGAGTTGCAGTAGTCTACAAGCAAATAATTTCATCGTAGGCAGATCGGGCAAAAAAGCGTATAAAAAACCGCGTTCTCTCAGCTTTTCAAAAGAGCAACAGTCCCAGTTACGTATTTGAACATTCCATCTAAAACGCTGAATCATCGCTTTTAAGTATTTGATCAGCAGTAGGGGGTTAGGTTGGGACAGAAGATGCTGGTAGGCAATCATGTTAAAAATTTGGGGACTATCGAAACGCGATGATAGGACCGGTTGTTGCAGGGACTCGCCAGCGCGAATCTTAATTTCGAGACCAGAATGCGGAAGTTTTCGATATTTGATCTGAATTCTTGAAACAACCGCAGCCGACAGACCATGAGCCCATGACAGTGCATTGACCTCAGTGGGCAAACTGACGGGGATCGAATGTCAGACCTTCTCGGAATGAGGTTAAGTTATTACCAACTGAAGACAAAAAATATAGCATCAGTGGCTACGGCAGTCGCTCTGGTCTTTTTTCCTCACCTATATGAACACCAGCGGGGTGTCGATTATGTAGTAGTAAGACAACACAGGGGGTCATATTCGATGCTGAAATAAGAACAGTTCTGCCAATGCCCGCGCACAGGGAATTTGCATCTCCTGTAGAAAAGTAACCTCTAGTTGACTCCATAATATCTACAGAATTGGGAGACAGTAGCAGGCAACGCCGAAGAGGCGAAGCTAATCTTCGCTTCTTAGGACAGGAGGGCATTTTACTGTACTTGACCCGAAATGAGCCTCCGTATGTAGACTAAAAATACCAATAAGTTAATTTAATTGGCTTAAGTAATATAATGATAGATTGGATGAGGAAAGTCTTACGAACGAAAAAATTCAGGATTAAATGAAGTCACGGACAAAAAGGAAACGATCTACACTTTACCTGACATATTGCAAGTAACGTTACACCTCCAGAAGTATGCCAGGTCTGGTTTCTAGTTACCTTTAGTAACTTAGTCATGCCTGCCCGTTTGTCTTTGGACTGCGACAAGTTCAAGTCGATTGTGTCCTATTTTGGTAAGTATCCAACATTCATGTTTGGCTACGATATATAGTAACTGGTTTCCATCATGAAATTTTGACCGAAATCCTGAATTGTGTTTTCGAGAAGCAAAAATTTCCATGCCAGTGTTCAAAACACTAGTTGGCGAGCATACGTTTTCGACCGCAATCAGGTTACGAAAGCCGATCTTGTGCGCGCAGAAGAACCTCGTTCGGGCTCCGCGTTTTCCGAGGTCAAAGGTCGATTAACTATATCCCACTCTCCACATCCTTCCGCCCTCATCCTGGCCGTGTTTTTAAAATGAACTTCAATCGATTTTCCGATCACTGGCATGTTTGTCCGTACCCGGTTCTCATATGAATGTACTGGCCTGCCGGCATAACGATATTATTTTTTGGGTAACCTGATGGACACAGTGCTGTTGGGGTTGGGATTAAGGGTTAAGGTTAAGGTTTAGGATTAGGGGTTGTAGCTAGGGGTTAGAGTTAGAGCTTAACACAACTATTTCCCAACCATCCAATCAACCGCGCATTCCAAATAGCTTTTCCTTTTGCATAAAATTACTTGACCTCGTCGCCTCTGCGTTCCACGGGCCCCACCTGCAAAAACCCCTATTAACGCCGGTCCAGTGTTGGAGGTGATTTGGGTTTGCTTACTTCAGGTGGGGCTACATAACCACCTCTGACAATTTTTTGTACTCATTTGGTATCAACTCGCGTCATCTTCAAAATAAATACTTAACTAAAGGATATCTTTCGGTTTTAAAACTCTTCATTTCCCGAATAACTGTGAATCCAACCCACAGTTACACTTGAGCCTATGAGTTTCAAAACTCCATGTTGTACATTTTTTGTCTAAGGAAACTGGTATATCCCTCTGTGGTATAAAGAAGTGGTCATAAAGTGGTTATGAAATTTTTCAACGGAAGGTGACCATTTTATATGCTTTATGGGCAGAATTACTAAACGGACAGATACGGCGCAGTACAAATTACATGATGGGAAACTTTTTAAAACCAAAAAATATCCTTTCTTCGAGCATAAACTTTTGAGGAGACATCATTTACGAAATGAATACAAAAAAATATTTTTCTGCATGTTGTTTACAAAGTATATTTGAACGTATAAGGACGTAGAAAGTTAGTGGTAAAATTATACTTCCAGTCTTCATTTTTACCGAATGTATTTTCAGAAGAAGGTCTGAAAGAAAGGAATTCAAAAATCGTTATCCTCGTGTGACAGAAAAATCTTGGGATTATGCTGCACTATCATCAATATTCTAAACCTATATCACAAGAGACGCCCGGTCGTCGCCCGAAACAAGACCTTGAATGCAACCATTGGGTCCACCGTATGGCCCGTGTCCACTAGGTGCCTTGTGATTGAGCTCCTGGGTACCTTATTTTCCGCCTTAAGCAGCCACTTCGGCATGTGTTCAGCTGACCGAGCTGCCAAGTGCCTTTGCGTGCGCCCGATGTACTTGCATCCGCAACTACATGTAAACTCATAAATACAGTTTGATGTGGCGTGCATAGGCAAAATGGCTTTAGCTGGTCTAACTGGGATGGCGGTTGTGGTGCTTATGAACAACAATTTAGAGGCGGCATACGTCCTTTCGATAGTGCACCGAAGTCGTCGCTTGATCACGTTTGACACGTTATCACCCTTGAAGGGGAGGTAGATGGTCACGGACTTTTTAGGTACAGATATTTCTTCAGGAGTTTCTTGTCTGAGATGGTGATATTTATCGATGAATTTCTCCGGATACCCGTTTGCAAGAAAAACGTTCTTTAGGAAAGTAAACTCGTCATCGATCGTATCTGAGGAGCAGATTCTGGTGGCTCTATTGAACAGGCACAAAACCAAGTTCCGTTTTCTCTGAATTGGAACGAAACTGAGGAAGTGCATGTATTGTCCTTTCCAGGTGGGTTTTCGATAGATGGATCTCTGAATAGGGCCATCTGCCCGCCTACGTACAAGAATATCCAGGACAGGCAGTGTGTCATTCTTCTCATGCTCGATCGTAAATTTGATCTTTGCATGTGCTTTGTTCAGAGCCTTGAGTAGTAGTTCTCCGTCGCCTGGGTTCTTGACTATAGCGAAAATGTCATCCACATATCGCCTATAGAATGA
>CACRXP010000057.1:1178722-1191939 GCA_902702965.1 Spirometra erinaceieuropaei | reverse complement strand
TTCAACCGCAAAGTGTGTTCTCGTTCACGCCACCCCGTACACCCCACGCCACATGTAGGAATCTCACGTCCGTCCAAAACCCTTGGTCTTCTCCCCTGCGCATGATCCCCGAGGCTACCACCGACAACGGACTCTCCTGAAGGGACAACCTGGTGTGAGACAACATCACGGTTCTGGATATAAATCCTGTCACTTAAGACCTAATCAATTAGCCATTCGTAGGATTACCTTCCATAAGGTTTATCTGCTTTCGGTTCTTTTCCTATAAGACACCTTCCCAGATGATTTCCAAAGACGGTCACTACCAGCCTCTTTGATCTCTTCAAGCTTACATGCTTGCTTTTGGTAACCCTCTAAGCCTCCCAAATTCTCCAGAGGTTTGTGAGCAGGGTGTCCAATTATCCTTTCACCTTTGTCTGCCCACATATTGACGATCCCCGGGACCAATAACAACACTGGAAACCCAATGGGACACAAAGTATTGGTGATTGACTGTCTTCAAAAATGTAGTCGTACTCAACACATCTAAGTGCACCTTTGATTATCTGTTCAGGGAGTTTTTTTCACAATTAGGCTGACCCAGTCGGAATACACTTCCCCTGTTCCAAATTCATAGCTATCAGGGACTTCTCGCCTTCCACCTCCAAACTTCGGTCACAGCGGTTTCTTTGCCTAATGGAATTCCCCTGTCGATTCCTCTGTGGGTGCAGCAATGCCACTTTTGATCTAACGAACTCTCTTTCCGGCACGAAAGGTTCGTACAAGTTGCCACCAGACACCTTCCTTTCTTCTGATGATATGAACTCTGCTCTGGGTGGGGCCTTCCTCGTCACCCGCCCTTCCCCAGCTCGCCCCTCTCCATCCTGATAGTCTTTACAAAGTGGCCGTCGACACTGCTTTTCAACAACACCCCGCAAGCCTATCTCAACCCCTGGTCTCGCTTGGCACCCGCTCAACACTCAAGCTGGACTAAAAATACTTCGCCATACAGCTGGTTTCGGTGCCACCGTCAGATCTCCGGAACAGACAATCTCATGTTCAGGAATTTGCGGCAGCATCTTGACCCCCCAGAATAAGCACAGGGTGAAAATTAGGCTATGAAGGGAACTCCCTAAAATAGTGTGCCTTCTTTCCGTTAGGTTTCGATGCCTACCGATCTCATGAAATGTGTGCCGAAATTCTGAAATGCGTTGTCTATTAGGAAGGATTACTTAGGTGGGTTTGTAATGTCAATTATCTTGCAGTATAATCCTACAATATTTCGGACTCAGCAGGATCTCGATCTTTGAATACGCTTCTCTCTGACCTTCCGTAGAGACTACACTCAGTAAAAAATGACTGCTTAAGTGGTCTGCATTTTTCACGTTTTTTTTCGCTGGTCTTATAAATTCAAATATATTTTATGGAAAAGGTGTACAAAAATGTGTTTTCTTTTAATCGTTTGGTAGGAAATCGCGTTGTCGTCGCATTTTGTACTCGAAGAAGGGGTATCTTTCGGTTTTAAAAAAGTTTTTCATTATGAGATTCTTTAAGACCGTGCAATGTCCATTCATACAGCATCGTACCTGTACGTTTATTCATGCTCCCCGTAAAGTATACAACATAGTCCGCATCCATTATAAAATTTTATGAACTTTTCGTAGTATCTACTTAAAAGCATAGGGGAATATTTGATTTTCCTTACGTGGAAAGCATGCATCTTGTAGACTGAAGTCGTTAAACACTAATGCACCGATGTATTAGGTTCGAAATTTTTTGGGGATTGGAGAGCTTTTAGAAAACCTAAATATGCCCTTTCTTGGGATATAAAATGTGAAGACAACCTGATTTTATGCCAAATGAGTAAAAGGAAACATATGTTTGTAACCTTTTCCATAAAATATATTTGAATTTATAAGACCAGCGAAAATAAACGTGAAAAATGCGGACCACTTAAGTAGTCATTTTTTACTGAGTGTAGTCTCTACGGAAGGTCAAAGAGAAGCGTATTCAAAGATCGAGATCCTGCTGAGTCCGAAATATTATAGGATTATACTGCAGGATAATTGACATTACAAACTTACCTAAGTAATCCTTCCTAATCGAGAACGCATTTCAGAATTTCGGCCAACATTTCATGAGGTCGGTCACTCACTGTACGTAAAGTGTGCACATAAACCCCTTCCATGCATGCAGTTTGTATGCCATTAAGTTGTCTTCAAATTTTATGTATGAGGGAAGAGAGTCTTGCTGTTTTACGGAAGAGTGAGGGTCAAGTATGTGCGCGGGGTAAGGAAAAACAATGGGGAGCGGCTCATAATATTTTTAAAAGTAAGTGTTGCTCGGCAGAATATTCGGTCGGCTCTTGGTCGGCAAGATGACATTCGCCGACACGTATCGCTCCGAGGAGTCGCAGCTACCGAAAGGTCTATATTAGTCCATTGCTCCGCATCCCACACGCGATTCTTTAGTAAGAGGGCAGCTCATTTTTAAAAACGTTCGGTACGGAGAGCAGTCAGGTTGTAAAAAATACTCAGAATATTGTTAGGTGAAATGCATATGCATACCAGCAAAGACGGAGGGTTAAAGCGCTGATGAATTTGTAAAACAACCGTTATCATTTTCTTACCCCGCGCAGCTACTTAACCCTTTTTTCCCAAAAAAGTCACTAGGACTCAAAAGTCCGACCTCTATTTTCACTTTTTTACTTCGCCGCATTCTATTTAATTTATCTGGAGTAAAGTAACAAAACCTCATATTTCTTGTACTCGGAGATATTCCGGTGCCAGTGGAATGAAAAGATATTAATTCGTCGCGGCAGAAATAAAATTATGTCAATTAAACTACACGACAAAGCATATGAGCATCTTTAAAATATCCTCTGTTACAAAACCTTTAGAACTAAAATACTGCCCGACTTCCAGTGCACCAATTGGAGAAGATTTAGTTTCCTGCGTACTGAGTAAAGAAATTAATTTTTTACACTACTCTGTGAAACGTTACTGAATTTTCATGGTTGTTAAAAACCAATGGCAAAAAATGTCCTGGAACCCCATTCGGACAGATTTTCGAAGGATGCCAACGCAAGAGTCGACAATCTAATGTTCATTTATTTCTTTAGAATTGCCTCCTCCGCCAGTCAGCCTTTATATCCCTACCTAAATAATCCTTTTCAGTCTCAAGCGCGTTGCTAAATTTCGGACAACAGTTCATGATTTTCGTTGTAAGCATAAATACACCCTACGGCAGGTATCAGGTGAGGCAGTGTAACTCCTGGTAAAGACAATGTTCTTCTCTTAAAATTCGTATAAACTCGAGGACTTTGAGGAATCTTTTGGTCGCTTTCATCCACCTTCTCATCAGACTGAACTCTCGCCATTAATTTTCAGCACCGAAAACAGTAAGTATTTGCATGTACGATAGGCGTCTGAACTCTGGAACAATGAGTTTAAAAGATAAAGTAGGCCTCCAATAAAAGATTATATAAGCGGGTTTCGTTACGGACCACCGTGAAACATAACGGTCGGAAACTGAAATATGGACCCCTAGTGCTAGACGATGCCTAGCGCTAAATGTCAGGGTGGTTTCTATTTCCATGTCCTAACTTTAACCCAAACCCAAATTGTAACCCTTCTATCCCTGATCATAACCCTAACAATAATCCTTCTAAACCTGGCCCCAACCATCTTAACTCTCATCATAACCCTAATCCTAGTCCTGCTCCTAACTGTAACCCCCTAAACTTAGAGCAAAGCCACCTGGGAGAAGGGTTACTCATACTTCCGTGCCCAACCAGAGTAACCACACGTTCACTGGTACACGTAAGCATGCTCTCATATGGTTGAATATATTTCCAGCAGCCTGCGTAACTCAAATTAGAAAAGCATTGTCACTTAGTATGTGCTTTTTGACCCAATCTTCTACCTTTCGCATTTATTCCAGCATATCTCGGGGTTAGGGAACAAAAGTTTGCATTTATTACGCTTTTTGGCAGAAAAAACGGTTTCCTCAGAGTTTTTATTTGAAAAAGTACATGTTTAGCTAGGAAAAGGACCTGCAGTTGTAAGAAGCATTGGGACTTGCAAGATTATTCTTGTAGTCTAATATTTGCAGTTTTTGGCGCCGCTTAGAAAGCGCCCTACGTGGGCAAATACGTAATGCAATATCCGACGGTCATTAAAATCCCCATTTATGGAAGTGTGAAAAGAAAATTATATTTTTTTTTAACAGGTGCATAGCATGAAACTTAGAAATAGAAGACTCATGGACAAATAATGGTCATATTTAAAATTTGGGGGCATTTCCAATCTTTTTAAGATCGAAAGACGCCTTCTTTCAGGCATGAACCTCAAAATAGGCGTCATTTTTACAAAGATCTAAAAACCGGTTCTTATGCATTTTCTCTAAGGGGTACGATTGAATTTGTGGCGGCGTAGAAATTAACGCTCGAGCAGTCGTTACTTAAATTGTTCTTCTTCCGACTGTCCTTAATTGATGTGACTGAGAAGGTGCTCAATAAAACTCGACATATTGTCGTGTATGAGAAAGCTTGCATTGGCCCTCCGTATTTGTTATTGTTGATATCAAATTTATGCAACTTTTTTTCGATTTGAAGGAATATCGGCAAAATTATATCCAGGTTTCCTGAGCTTCGGCGCATACCACATATATGAATATCAACTGTGACAGTCTCCATTCGTTTTAAGTAGAGATTTGTCCAAGTTTTAACTATGCGAGTTGCAACCTAAACTCGGAAATACTCGCATTATCCCCATTCCGGGCAATAACGTTACCCCTTGTGCCATGAAGTCCACTCCAACCGGGGTGGGTGATCGCAACGAAAAACTGATTGCCGAAGAACTTTCATAAAAATCTAGCATATTTTGCAATAGACAGAACAGTACGCTCCAGTCTACTCGCGTTCTAGTTTAAAGTGGAAATAAGAACTTTCTCGCACACGTCATCAGTTCACATGCGATTTTGCCTTTTTCTATTCTTGCGGCCAACCTTTTTTCACTCTTTCCACAATTTGTCCAAACAGTCCCATTTTCGCACTTCGTTCCTCGGAAGTGATTATCAGGCTTTCCGTATTGGACGCGCCTGGGCTTCTCCATCCCCCAGCAGGACCGCGTTTCCGAGGTTCGCCCTGGATTTATTTATTAATTCTACTCATCTGCAAGGCGACAGACCTTCTCGTCTGACACTACTAAGAAGGACTGCATTATTCGATTTATTTTAGAATATATTATTTTAGCCTTCCGTATTTTGCAAGCTTCTCCATCTGCAATAGACTAGGCATTGGAAATATAAAATAGGTTACGGTTTCTTGCCCTCGATTGAGGATACTTTATAGGAAACCGTAGATGTGTATTGTAATACAGAATATCATCCATTTTAAATACAGTAAATCGAACTGTAATGCAAAATTTCCAAAATATTCTTTTTATAACAGGTCTTTCCTAGAACCCTTCACAGTCTAGGGGTTTGGGTAGAAAAAAGGATCAGCAAAGGTGAGGTTGAAGAATAGTTGTTGCATCGAAATTCGGAGACTTCTTTGGAAAGCAAGTCTCGTGGGAATCGAAGAGATTCGGGTCACCAGCTCCAGCAGCTTGAATAAGAAGTTTCTAACGTAGCTGGCTTCTACGTCTGCTGATTCAAAGCGCAGCCCCGACCATCGATCAATTCTCAGATCGCCTAATTGGAATAGTTGTCGAGCGTTTCTGTCGTTGTCCTCAGTCTTAGCACTCGCCTGTGGCAGAATCTGGAGTTTCAGATGGATTGACGTCGGCAGTAGTCTGACCTTCACTAACTGAATTAGATCACAGGACAAATTTTAAACCCAACAAGTAGCCTAATTTATTTCTGATGGGAGGGTGAAGCTGACGAATGAATGTGATAATCAGTTCAGGAAAATGTCTGTTCGAGGACATTCGAATGTATCGCGGTATTTGGGGAGTACCAATAGTAAACAACAACAAATATTAGGAGTAAGCAGGACTTGAGAAATATAAAGAGGGAACTCACATGGCCAAAAGGTCTTTCCTGGAAGATAAACCACCGACTACCCGAATTTGCGCTGAATGCTCTATATCTGAGCTAAAACAGTCACACTTAGTAGCTATGCGAATTAATGAATATTCTCTACCATTCTCGACCAGTAAGATAAATCTCTCTAGAGTCTGGGAGAATGGTCTGATGAAATTACAAAGCAAACCTCGATGTACAGAAGATATGTAGTTCCTGTCAATGCAACTCCACGTAGATGACAGTCCGTAATCCATAATAAGCATTGCGCCGTTTACATGATTTTGAAGAGCTTTTCCCACTTTGGATCTTACCTACTGTCTGCATAATGGAAAAATAAAGAACACCAGAGCTCGCCGATAAAAATTGGCCAAATTATAAGAATAGCCTGAGGGAGAGGGAATGTCTCCACAAGTGGACCAGCCGGAATAGAGGACTCCTGTATTCTGCAAATAATTAGGAAGATAGCAAACACAACCAAACTCTGCATTGTATAACATGATTTTCTTTCGAATAAACTGCCACAGAGACACTCGTAGACATCATACTATGTGGAGCTGTCAAACAGGTCGGAAATATTAAGTCTATTTTTCTTTTCCAATAGTTAGCACAAGTTCTCCGTAGTCTATTGCTTGCCTGTCATCCATGACTTTGGCTCTTTTCTAACGTAAAAGTTCCGCTCAGAAATACGTCCACATAGTCCAAGATAAGATTTCAACAGAGCTTCCCATAAGGGAAAATTTACCTTGACCGATATGAGGACTATATGGGATGAGGAATGTGTCGGTTTAGTAGAATTGCACCTGGCGAGAAGCTTAAAATGAAGCCGGGAACATATGGATTTAGCGATCATTTAGCTAGTGACTACCTTGCTTTCTTATTTCTTTTTGAAAAAGCTGCTTAATTTTATGGATAAAACTCTATCGGAAACAATTGTCAAGTTGCATCACACTTTCGTAGCGTCAACGTTCCCTATGTTCATAATGAGATTCATTCTCGTTATATCCCATTCCTAGACAAAAATTGTTAGCGCTATAAGACTAATGCTCAACTCGGAGTTATGAATGGTCCTGGTGCCTGGAATCTCACCCTACAGTACGTGACCTATCTCACGAAATCGGATAACGGAAGCTGATGAGAGAATTTTTAGACGCCTTTAACGTGGCGCATTTTGTTCGCTCACCCACATCCTTCAATGAAATGTCCTTTTCTTGTTCAGAAATTATATTTACGTAATTATATCAAGTAAGATATCGGTGAGTTTTAGCGAAAATAGACGTTGGAATCTATTCGTGCAATTTCCTACGCTAATACATGTCCTAGACATCAATTACGCATCTGAGCGACTTTTTTATTGAAAGGGTAGTAACTTACCCTCGAGAGTTTTAATGAGCAGATTTAGCCGGACTATAACTTTTATTTCAAGTTCGATGTTGACCATGGTTATCAACCTGCTAACAAAGAGGTTATTTTACGAAAACCAGGGGTTTTATCAATTCCTTTATGTCACATTAGCAGATCTGTGCGATTTGGTGCCCTAACGTGCAATAATAACGCAGATAGAGATTCCTTCGTTTAAGTGAGCCGAAATTTTTTTGTCGTTTGCAAAATTTTACCTGATGTCTCATAAATGACCACCACCGAGTGGTCATTTCCAGTCTTAAACATATGAGCATTACTTTTCTAGTATTTTAGCTTCTGTGCATACCTTATTCAGGAATAGAACGAGCAAAACATTAATAGTTGCAGCCAAATATCAGCATTTATATGAGCTCTCTGCCGTGCATTCACAATCGAAGAACGGAGTCTAAGAGCGAGCAAAAACAGTGGAAATGGCCTCAATGTATAGAGGAAGGCATGTTCTTACATTTACGGTAGAAAAATATTAGTATTGTTTAGGAACGTGAAAGAAATCGTCAAAAGTGTCAAATTTTTACTTGGCCTCGCCTTGCAAAAATGCAAAGTACACAGAGATCCGTCGAAGGAGTGCAGTAATAAAGCACTCCCTAAAGAGGTAACTTATTAAGGAAAGTTTTCTTATTGATCCAAAGAATATTCGTTGGTGACTTTCGTTGTGGACGGCCATTTTTCTCGAAATTAAGTTTGATGTTCTAATGAGTCTTCAAATGTTACCCAAACGACCCTCTTCGTGAAAAGGAGCGCCTGAACACTCATTAATTCGGTAAATGCCTTCAAGAACAATTTTATTTTAAAGTTCTCAACAGACAGGTAATTCGGAATCTGTCTTTATGGACGATCGGGTGAAAACACTGAAAATCATGAAGTATTCAGCAATATTTCGAGGCCGATCTAAAACTAGACGTAATCCAAAACGAAGGAGAAGTAAAAATTAATTTAACGGAAGAAAAGTTCTCTCTGTAAACACAAAATGGTGTGTTTACGATGACGCCTGTCAGTTCTATTTAAATTTATTAGGCACCGATCGGCCTCATGGCATGTCGCCTTATGAAAACTTGATCCTAAGACGTCACCATTGGAGAAATCAAATAAAATCCAGCTTCCCTTGTTGAACCCCATCTCATTTAACTCCAAATAGTCAAGGAAATTATGAAAGACTGGAAAACTGTTTTGGAATCTACAGTCAAAATGTAGGCAGTCGACAAACCTTCATAAATGAAGTCACACTACTTAATAAACGATATTTAGATGTAAACCTCGCTAAAACACTATTATGAGATGTTATTTCATGTCTACTTTCATATTTACTACGCGTTTGGTATGCGAATACATTCTATACATCTAAAAACGAACTTTACTTAATTAGAGCCATTTCTGACGTTTTCGGAATATTGCGCTTTTCAAAATAAATCGACATTTCTAAACAACGCAACAATGCCTATAATATTTCTTTTTATGTTTTCAATTCTTTTAAACTTGTACTTAATTAACATAGACATTTGACTCATTAAATGGTGTCGGTTTGCGAGCGAGTGGCAATCATTTGTAAACTTCGACACATTTCATGAGTTAGGCCATTAACTCCACCAGGCAACCGACCAACTGTCACAGTAAATGGCATATGATAAGCTCTTCACAGCAAACAAACAAGCCAGTTCTCGTAATGCAGCTGAGGACACCCGAGAACAGACAACAATTTCTGATTTGCGGACTAGGTTGTAAGTTGCAACTAGCGGGCAGTCTGCGGCAACCGGGACCAGGCGCGTGTATCAGCGTGCTCGTGTGATGAGTCCACGGGATTTTCTGACCGTGTCTCCCTTAGGCGACCGTATAGGAAGGCTGACTTCTACAAAGTGCTAACCTGGCATGAGAATGATGCTGATAAGGAGTTTTGGGTAGGACACGAGAATATGGACCCCTCATATTACAGGTCGCCTTGTGCTAGGCTCCAATAGAGGCTAGGGTTGGAGTCAACGTTAGGACACGTGAATAAGTACTCGTGGAATTTGGCGTAAAGCGATCTGCATTACAGCATGGTCCTTCTTTCCATGACAACCGAGTTTTGTTATAGAAAAGAATGTCTTTACGATGATGCGCATTGTTATTTCCTCTGACATGGTAGACGAATTAACGCAGATATCCTTCGAATGAGGATAGGTCTAAATGTACATCGATTGCCGAGCACCGATTGGTTTCTGGTGTGAAGTTGATGCCTTATACGGTTCCTGTTGTTCTGATAAGAAAATAAGATTCTCAGTGCATGCTAAAATAAAATGGGAGCAAACTCTGATTGGTCGGGCTGCCTGAGGCAATGAGATGGGTCTGGGAGGTCGGATCCCAGATAGGAATGAAGCGGTGCGTTTCTGGACGTAAGTAAAAAGAAAGGGTGATCTCGGGAACCACGATAGACATCGCCACGGTAGTCCCTTCAGTAGCGGAGACTGCAAATATTTTCCTTTGGACAACAGCGCAGTAACACAATCAACAAGACGACGGGTATGTGGCTCAACGGTAGCGCGTCAGACTTAGAAATACTCAATGACCAGAGAACGCGGGCACGAATGCCTGGTCATCAGAATTTGGGCTGGATGAGGTTAGCTGACGACGTCTAATAAGTCACAGATGGTCATCCTAGTCTGCCTTGTTTTTGCCGGAATTTTTTCCTACATCATTACTGGCTGCTATTCCACTTCCCGCAAGACCTGTAGATTGAACCCCAGGTATGTGTGTAGAACAGAAATATTATGACATGAGGGTAAAATCAATGCCTTAAATATCTTCATCTGGCTGACTTCCCACTGCGCTCACCTTCAACTTCGCTTGAGAACAGATAACTTTGTGGGTACGTGCAGGGTCAGTTTGTCGGTTGATTGAATCGTTGTCAGATTTCTAGAGTTCAGTTATTTTCTGAAGTATATATATTTGTGTTCGCGAGGACTTTAGACACAGATCTGCTTGTGGATTCCGTGCCCGCTGTGTGCACAGATATCGGTCCTGGTAGCAGGCATTAATCCGGAGAATATTTGAGTGAATAAAAAAATTAACAAGCCCTAGACAGCTGCTGTTTCACTCTCCTAACTTCGAAGGTTCCGAAATCAAGTAGTAATGGTCAGAGATGATCGACCAGTCTTCGTTTCGTTGTCAATATTTCCGTTTCAGCCACAAAAAATAAGTCTTTCGATAATTCATATTGACCCAATTGTGAAAAACTCGGCGCCTCGGTGGCATTCGAACCCACGATAGTAAGGGGAAGGCTTTAGTACAGCCTCGTAGCTCAGGTGGTTAGAGCGTTGGTTGTACTAAATCCTTCCCTTACTGTCATGGGTTCGAATCCCACCGAGGCGCCGAGTTTTTCACAGTTGGGTCAATAGGAATTATTCAAGAAATCGATGAGGCCATTCGATACTGAGCAGGTAGATTCCGAATGCGCTTTTGGCAGAGCTTAAACATCAGTAATGGACCCTTGAATAGAATAAAATCCATGATACCAAACAGTAGATGCTTAGAACGATCTTCTAACAAAAGCCAATTCCAACAAATACTGCATACTGTACCTGGGGAGAGATTAAATAGAAGCCTGTTGAAAATTGCCCAATTATTGCCAATTCATCAAGACGGAAACAAAGATCCACAAAGTTGTTCCTTATTGTTTTCCCTTTGGACATCATTACTTCTGAACTAATCTGAGTTGGGCATTCTCGGTAGATGCGGTGGAGTCCCTCAATTATAACATTGGACACCTGAAGGAGAGGTCTCTCAATCAGGCAGATTGGATGATCCAACCGAAGCAAGACACCCTCGCGAAGGAGAGTTGCCATGGAAAGATCGATAAGCTCATCGAGGGCAGAACCCCGTGGACCGGTTTTGTTTACTGAGGGCCAGATCTGAACGAAGGCTGATACACCACTGAACGCCTGGCCGGATCCTGTGTATTAAAAGTGAGGAAAAACTGATGTAAGTTTGACCATCGTGAATGGCGATGTTTACGTGTGCTCCACGATGTGGTGGGAGTGATTAGTATATGAATTGGTTTATAGTGGTAGCAGTCTTGAGCACAATCTGCTCCACTCTCCTTCACCCACTTAGACCTGATTGCAAGGGAGAGTCAGGACGACTGGAGTCGGGGTCGAGCGCAGTGGCTGACAAAGTTAGCAGCCCATCTACGCCGGTTACGCGCGACTTTGTCTGCCCACGATGGACCAGATTTTCACATAAACATGAAGTGGGCGGCCCCGATCCCAAATGAGCGGAAGCGTCATATAGACCACATTAAGGTGACTTTAATGTCTGAATCCATCCTGAGAGAACCGAGTTACCCCGTCAAGCCGTAACCTTAAACGGATCGTGGTAGTCCCAAAGCGCGGTTTATAGTGATGGGGATGGAAGGAATGGCTACTGGACATCAGCACGTTGTGCTGTATAGAACCTGCGGGAGCAAAACCCTTGTGTTGGGTCGAAAAATCCATAAAATTTCCTGCACGAATTACGGACAAGGCGTCGTTTTCGAAATATTCACTGTCCGATGCTCACAAGTTAATTGGCCGACTAACGAGGGGCGTCTAGAAGACAGAGACTGGCATATGCAACTTAATAGTTTTCAGACAGGAATGCCGTCTTCAACTAGTTATATGTCTGACTAACACCCTCAGACAGAAACAGACCTGTGAGTATGCACACATGCTATGCACACTGTCCGCAGAATTATGTGACCCCCGCCACCAGATTCAAAAGATTTTGCTCTGGAAAGTCACATTTATCGGTTTGCCCCTATTTCAGTGTGAATAAATATGTAATTAAACCTAACTTAGGTTTGATAATCCTAATGGGCCATCGATTAACCCGAATTTTGGACCGTCTGCCTGGTGATTGTGCGTATAACTTCGGGTTCAGAGCAGATGTTGTTTGCAGTCCTTTTTGATCTACTTGTATTCATGGCTTTAGTTTATCTGCGGTAATGTGTCCTTCATGGTTTATCAGCGTTCAGATCATCTTTTCCCGAAACTTAACAACTGGGCTAACGTCATTCTTCGACAGATGCGGAGCTAGTAGATATTGCTTTTGACTAACAAGTGCATATTGAAGGTGTTTGACTTTTCAGTCAAAGTGATGGTTTCTCAATTTTAACCGCCGTCAGGAAGACTGGACACAGTCGAAATAACAAACAGTGGGCTTCGGATTGTCTGGATGTCCCAGCTTCTCTATGGGAATCGGTTTTGACAAAATGCCGAATCACAGCGTTTGGCGATTTGAAGTGTGATTAGGTGAGAGAGGAGTGAGAGCACGGGGGGAGAGGGAGAGCGAGAAACAGAAGGAACCAGCGCAATTTTTGTTCAAATGGAAAACGATGTCTGTGCTTGAAGAGGTTGCAAATCGCACAACAGAAAGTCTTAGAACTGTCTCAGATGGCAAGGCATATATCAAAAATACGAGTTTCTCGATCCCCCAAGCGGTTCGTCTAAGACAGAGGCGTACGGAATTTGGTCGCTTAGCTTACTTTCCACTGAGCGAACTTGTTTGTGGGTCGGTCGGACTCTAGAGATGTAAACATCTGTTCAGTAGTTTCTAACGAAATTTTAATCGCCCACTTACTAAGGGGAGTTCTACCAAAAACCACATGACAAACGATGGGGGACACATTGATATGCCGAAAGCCGCCGACTTGTTTCATGCTGCCGAAAAAGTGTCTGAACTTCTGTGGGTGCCTGTGTTTGGGGAGTATGTTAAGGCCAATACTTGCTTCAAGCTTCCACGTCTGAACAGTGAGCAGTTAGCCCGCTGTAGTTGACAGTAACCAC
>CACRXP010000057.1:1159274-1178655 GCA_902702965.1 Spirometra erinaceieuropaei | reverse complement strand
TGCATCTTGTAGACTGAAGTCGTTAAACACTAATGCACCGATGTATCAGGTTCGAAATTTTTTGGGGATTGGAGAGCTTTTAGAAAACCTAAATATGCCCTTTCTTGGGATATAAAATGTGAAGACAACCTGATTTTATGCCAAATGAGTAAAAGGAAACACATTTTTGTACACCTTTTCCATAAAATATATTTGAATTTATAAGACCAGCGAAAATAAACGTGAAAAATGCAGACCACTTAAGTAGTCATTTTTTACCGAGTGTAGTCTCTACGGAAGGTCAGAGAGAAGCGTATTCAAAGATCGAGATCCTGCTGAGTCCGAAATATTATAGGATTATACCGCAGGATAATTGACATTACAAACCCACCTAAGTAATCCTTCCTAATCGACAACGCATTTCAGAATTTCGGCCAACATTTCATGAGATCGGTCACTCACTGTACGTAAAGTGTGCACATAAACCCCTTCCATGCATGCAGTTTGTATGCCATTAAGTTGTCTTCAAATTTTATGTGTGAGGGAAGAGAGTCTTGCTGTTTTACGGAAGAGTAAGGGTCAAGTATGTGCGCGGGATAAGGAAAAACAATGGGGAGCGGCTCATAATATTTTTAAAAGTAAGTGTTGCTCGGCAGAATATTCGGTCGGCTCTTGGTCGGCAAGATGACATTCGCCGACACGTATCGCTCCGAGGAGTCGCAGCTACCGAAAGGTCTATATTAGTCCATTGCTCCGCATCCCACACGCGATTCTTTAATAAGAGGGCAGCTCATTTTTAAAAACGTTCGGTATGGAGAGCAGTCAGGTTGTAAAAAATACTCAGAATATTGTTAGGTGAAATGCATATGCATACCAGCAAAGACGGAGGGTTAAAGCGCTGATGAATTTGTAAAGCAACCGTTATCATTTTCTTACCCCGCGCAGCTACTTAACCCTTTTTTCCCAAAAAAGTCACTAGGACTCAAAAGTCCGACCTCTATTTTCACTTTTTTACTTCGCTGCATTCTATTTAATTTATCTGGAGTAAAGTAACAAAACCTCATATTTCTTGTACTCGGAGATATTCCGGTGCCAGTGGAATGAAAAGATATTAATTCGTCGCGGCGGAAATAAAATTATGTAAATTAAACTACACGACAAAGCTTATGAGCATCTTTAAAATTTCCTCTGTTACAAACCTTTAGAACTAAAATACTGCCCGACTTCCAGTGCACCAATTGGGGCAGATTTAGTTTCCTGCGTACCGAGTAAAAAAATTAATTTTTTGCACTACTCTGTGAAACGTTACTGAATTTTCATGATCGTTAAAAACAAATTGCAAAAAAATGTCCTGGAACCCCATTCGGACAGATTTTCGAAGGATGCCAACGCAAGAGTCGACAATCTAATCTTCATTTATTTCTTTAGAATTGCCTCCTCCGCCAGTCAGCCTTTGTATCCCTACCTAAATAATCCTTTTAAGTCTCAAGCGCGTTGCTAAATTTCGGACAACAGATTGTGATTTTCGTTGTAAGCATAAATACACCCCACGGCAGGTATCAGGTCAGGCAGTGTAACTCCTGGTAAAGACAATGTTCTTCTCTTACATCTTAAAAATTCGTATAAACTCGAGGACTTTGAGGAATCTTTTGGTCGCTTTCATCCACCTTCTCATCAGACTGAACTCTCGCCGTTAATTTTCAGCACCGAAAGCAGTAAGTATTTGCATGTACGATAGGCGTCTGAACTCTGGAACAATGAGTTTAAAAGACCAAGTAGGCCTCCAAGTATAAAAGATTATATAAGCGGGTTTCGTTACGGACTAGCGTGAAACATAACGGTCGGAAACGGAAATAGGGACCCCTAGTGCTAGACGATGCCTAGCGCTAAATGTCAGGGTGGTTTCTATTTCCATGTCCTAACTTTAACCCAAACCTTAACTGTAACCCTTCCATCCCTGATCATAACCCTAACAATAATCCTACTAAACCTGGCCCGAACCAACTTAACTCTCATCATAACCCTAATCCTAGTCCTGCTCCTAACTGTAACCCCTGGAACTTAGAGCAAAGCCACCTGGGAGAAGGGTTACTCATACTTCCGTGTCCAACCAGAGCAACCACACGTTCACTGGTACACGTAAGCATGCTCTCATATGGTTGAATATATTTCCAGCAGCCTGCGTAACTCAAACTAGAAAAGCATTATCACTTAGTATGTGCTTTTTGATCCAGTCTTCTACCTTTCGCATTTATTCCAGTATAACTCGGGGTTAGGGAACAATAGTTTGCATTTATTACGCTTTTTGGCAGAAAAAACGGTTTCCTCAGAGTTTTTACTTGAAAAAGTACATGTTTAGCTAGGAAAAGGACCTGCAGTTGTAAGAAGCGTTGGGACTTTTGCAAGATTAGTCTTGTAGTCTAATTTTTGCAGTTTTTGGCGCCGCTTAGAAAGCGCCCTACGTGGGCAAATACGTAATGCAATATCCGACGGTCATTAAAATCCCCATTTATGGAAGTGTTGTGGCGGCGTAGAAATTGACGCTCGAGCAGTCGTTACTTAAATTGTTCTTCTTCCGACTGTCCTTAATTGATGTGACTGAGAAGGTGCTCAATAAAACTCGACATATTGTCATGTATGAGAAAGCTTGCATTGGCCCTCCGTATTTGTTATTGTTGAAATCAAATTTATGCAACTTTTTTTTCGATTTGAAGGCATATCGGCAAAATTATATCCAGGTTTCCTGAGCTTCGACGTATGCCACATATATGAATATCAACTGTGGCAGTCTCCATTCGTTTTAAGTAGAGATTTGTCCAAGTTTTAACTATGCGAGTTGCAACCTAAATTCGGAAATACTCGCAATAACGTTACCCCTTGTGCCATGAAGTCCACTCCAACCGGGGTGGGTGATCACAACGAAAACTGATTGCCGAAGAACTTTCATAAAAATCTAGCATATTTTGCAATAGACAGAACAGTACGCTCCTGTCTACTCGCGTTCTAGTTTAAAGTGGAAATAAGAACTTTCTCGCACACGTCATCAGTTCACATGCGATTTTGCCTTTTTCTATTCTGGCGGCCAACCTTTTTTCACTCATTCCACAATTTGTCCAAACAGCCCCATTTTCGCACTTCGTTCCTCGGAAGTGATTATCAGGCTTTCCGTATTGGACGCGCCTGGGCTTCTCCATCCCCCAGCAGGACCGCGTTTCCGAGGTTCGCCCTGGATTTATTTATTAATTCTACTCATCTGCAAGGCGACAGACCTTCTCGTCTGACACTACTAAGAAGGACTGCATTATTCGATTTATTTTAGAATATATTATTTTAGCCTTCCGTATTTTGCAAGCTTCTCCATCTGCAATAGACTAGGCATTGGAAATATAAAATAGGTTACGGTTTCTTGTCCTCGATTGAGGATACTTTATAGGAAACCGTAGATGTGTATTGTAATACAGAATATCATCCATTTTAAATACAGTAAATCGAACTGTAGTGCAAAATTTCCAAAATATTCTTTTTATAACAGGTCTTTCCTAGAACCCTTCACAGTCTAGGGGTTTGGGTAGAAAAAAGGATCAGCAAAGGTGAGGTTGATGAATAGTTGTTGCATCGAAATTCGGAGACTTCTTTGGAAAGCAAGTCTCGTGGGAATCGAAGAGATTCGGGTCACCAGCTCCAGCAGTTTGAATAAGAAGTTTCTAACGTAGCTGGCTTCTACGTCTGCTGATTCAAAGCGCAACCCCGACCATCGATCAATTCTCAGATCGCCTAATTGGAGTAGTTGTCGAGCGTTTCTGTCGTTGTCCTCAGTCTTAGCACTCGCCTGTGGCAGAATCTGGAGTTTCAGATGGATTGACGTCGGCAGTAGTCTGACCTTCACTAACTGAATTAGATCACAGGACAAATTTGAAATCCAACAAGTAGCCTAATTTATTTCTGATGGGAGGGTGAAGCTGACGAATGAATGTGATAATCAGTTCAGGAAAATGTCTGTTCGAGGACATTAGAATGTATCGCGGTATTTGGGGAGTACCAATAGTAAACAACAAAAAATATTAGGAGTAAGCAGGACTTGAGAAATATGAAGAGGGAACTCACATGGCCAAAAGGTCTTTCCTGGAAGATAAACCACCGACTACCCAAATTTGCACTGAATGCTCTATATCTGAGCTAAAATAGTCACACTTAGTAGCTATGCGAATTAATGACTATTCTCTACCATTCTCGACCAGTAAGATAAATCTCTCTAGAGTCTGGGAGAATGGTCTGATGAAATTACAAAGCAAACCTCGATGTACAGAAGATATGTAGTTCCTGTCAATGCTACTCCACGTAGATGACAGTCCGTAATCCATAATAAGCATTGCGCTGTTTACATGATTTTGAAGAGCTTTTCCCACTTTGGATCTTACCTACTGTCTGCATAATGGAAAAATAAAGAACACCAGAGCTCGCCGATAAAAATTGGCCAAATTATAAGAATAGCCTGAGGGAGAGGGAATGTCTCCATAAGTGGACCAGCCGGAATAGAGGACTTCCGTATTCTGCAAATAATTAGGAAGATAGCAAACACAACCAAACTCTGCCCTGTATAACATGATTTTCTTTAGAATAAACTGCCACAAAGACACTCGTAGACATCATACTATGTGGAGCTGTCAAACAGGTCGGAAATATTAAGTCTATTTTTCTTTTCCAATAGTTAGCACAAGTTCTCCGTAGTCTATTGTTTGCCTGTCATCCATGACTTTGGCTCTTTTCTAACGTAAAAGTTCCGCTCAGAAATACGTCCACATAGTCCAAGATAAAATTTCAACAGAGCTTCCCATAAGGGAAAATTTATTTTGACCGATATGAGGAATATATGGGATGAGGAATTTGTCGGTTTAGTAGAATTTCACCTGGCGAGAAGCTTAAAATGAAGCCGGGAACATATGGGTTAAGCGATCATTTAGCTAGTGACTACCTTTCTTTCTTAATTCTTTTTGAAAAAGCTGCTTAATTTTATGGATAAAACTCTATCGGAAACAATTGTCAAGTTGCATCACACTTTCGTAGCGCCAACGTTCCCTATGTTCATAATGAGATTCATTCTCGTTATATCCCATTCCTAGACAAAAAATTGTTAGCGCTATAAGACTAATGCTCAACTCGGAGTTATGAATGGTCCTGGTGCCTGGAATCTCACCCTACAGTACGTGACCTATCTCACGAAATCGGATAACGGAAGCTGCTGAGAGAATTTTTAGACGCCTTTAACGTGGCGCATTTTGTTCGCTCACCCACATCCTTCAATGAAATGTCCTTTTCTTGTTCAGAAATTATATTTACGTAATTATATCAAGTAAGATATCGGTGAGTTTTAGCGAAAATAGACGTTGGAATCTATTCGTGCAATTTCCTACGCTAATACACGTCCTAGACTTCAATTACGCATCTGAGCGACTTTTTTATTGAAAGGATAGTAACTTACCCTCGAGAGTTTTAATAAGCAGATTTAGCCGGACTATAACTTTTATTTCAAGTTCGATGTTGACCATGGTTATCAGCCTGCTAACAAAGAGGTTATTTTACGAAAACCAGGGGTTTTATCAATTCCTTTATGTCAAATTAGCAGATCTGTGCGATTTGGTGCCCTAACGTGCAATAATAACGCAGATAGAGATTCCTTCATTTAAGTGAGCTGAAATTTTTTTGCCGTTTGCAAAATTTTACCTGATGTCACATAAATGACCACCACCGAGTGGTCATTTCCAGTCTTAAACATATGAGCACTACTTTCCTAGTATTTTAGCTTCTGTGCATACTTTTTCAGAAATAGAACGAGCAAAACATTTTAAGTTTCATCAAAATATCAGTATTTATAATGGGCGCCCTGTCATGCATTCATAATCGAAGAACAGAGTCTAAAAGCAAGTAAAAACAGTGGAAACGACCTCAATGTATAGAGAAAGGCATGCTCTTGCGTTTGCGGTAGAAAAATATTAGTATTGCTTAGGAACCTGAAAGAAACCGTCAAAAGTGTCAAATTTTTACTTGGCCTCGCCTTGCAAAAATGCAAAGTACACAGAGATCTGTCGAAGGAGTGCAGTAATAAAGCACTTCCTAAAGAGGTAACTTATTAAGGAAAGTTTTCTTATTGATCCAAAGAATATTCGTTGGTGACTTTCGTTGTGGACGGCCATTTTTCTCGAAATGAAGTTTGATGTTCTAACGAGTCTTCAAATGTAACCCAAACGACCCTCTTCGTGAAAAGGAGCGCCTGTTGTTCTGATAAGAAAATAAGATTCTCAGTGGGAGCAAACTCTGATTGGTCGGGCTGCCTGAGGCAATGAGATGTGTCTGAGAGGTCGGATCCCAGATAGGAATGAAGCGGTGCGTTTCTGGACGTAAGTAAAAAGAAAGGGTGATCTCGGGAACCACGATAGACATCGCCACGGTAGTCCCTTCAGTAGCGGAGATTGCAAATATTTTCCTTTGGACAACAGCGCAGTAACACAATCAACAAGACGACGGGTATGTGGCTCAACGGTAGCGCGTCAGACTTAGAAATACTCAATGACCAGAGAACGCGGGCACGAATGCCTGGTCATCTGAATTTGGACTGGATGAGGTTAGCTGACGATGTCTAATAAGTCACAGATGTTCATCCTAGTCTGCCTTGTTTTTGCCGGAATTTTTTCCTGCATCATTACTGGCTGCTATTCCACTTCCCGCAAGACCTGTAGATTGAACCCCAGGTATGTGTGTAGAACAGAAATATTATGAACTTCGAGGCTATATGTATGACACGAGGGTAAAATCAATGCCTTAAATATCTTCATCTGGCTGACTTTCCACCGCGCTCACCTTCAACTTCGCTTGAGAACAGATAACTTTGTAGGTACGTGCAGGGTCAGTTTGTCGGTTGATTGAATCGTTGTCAGATTTCTAGAGTTCAGTTATTTTCTGAAGTATATAGATTTGTGTTCGCGAGGACTTTAGACACAGATCTGCTTGTGGATTCCGTGCCCGCTGTGTGCACAGATATCGGTCCTGGTAGCAGGCATTAATCAGGAGAATAGTTGAGTGAATAAAAAAATCAACAAGCCCTAGACAGCTGCTGTTTCACTCTCCTAACTTCGAAGGTCCCGAAATCAAGTAGTAATGGTCAGAGATGATCGACCAGTCCTCGTTTCGTTGTCAATATTTCCGTTTCAGCCACAAAAAATAAGTCTTTCGGTAATTCATATTGACCCAATTGTGAAAAACTCGACGCCTCGGTGGGATTCGACCCCACGATAGTAAGGGGAAGGAGTTAGTACAGCCTCATGGCTCAGGTGGTTAGAGCGTTGGTTGTACTAAATCCTTCCCTTACTGTCATGGGTTCGAATCCCACCGAGGCGCCGAGTTTTTCAAAGGTGGGTCAATAGGAATTATTCAAGAAATCAATGAGGCCATTCGATACTGAGCAGGTAGATTCCGAATGCGCTTTTGGCAGAGCTTAAACATTAGTAATGGACCCTTTAATAGAATAAAATCCATGATACCAAACAGTAGATGCTTAGAACGATCTTCTAACAAAAGTCAATTCCAACAAATACTGCATACTGTACCTGGGGAGAGATTAAATAGAAGCCTGTTGAAAATTGCCCAATTATTGCCAATTCATCAAGACGGAAACAAAGATCCACAAAGTTGTTCCTTATTGTTTTCCCTCTGGACATCATTACTTCTGAACTAATCTGAGTTGGGCATTCTCGGTAGATGCGGTGGAGTCCCTCAATTATAACATTGGACACCTGAAGGAGAGGTCTCTCAATCAGGTAGATTGGATGATCCAACCGAAGCAAGACACCCTCGCGAAGGAGAGTTGCCATAGAAAGGTCGATAAGCTCATCGAGGGCAGAACCCCGTGGACCGGTTTTGTTTACTGAGGGCCAGATCTGAACGAAGGCTGATACACCACTGAACGCCTGGCCGGATCCTGTGTATTAAAAGTGAGGAAAAATTGATTTAAGTTTGACCATCGTGAATGGCGATGTTTACGTGTGCCCCACGATGTGGTGGGAGCGACTAGTATATGAATTGGTTTATAGTGGTAGCAGTCTTGAGCACCATCTGCTCCACTCTCCTTCACCCACTTAGACCTGATTGCAAGGGAGAGTCAGGACGACTGGAGTCGGGGTCGAGCGCAGTGGCTGACAAAGTTAGCAGCCCATCTACGCCGGTTACGCGCGACTTTGTCTGCCCACGATGGACCAGATTTTCACATAAACATGAAGTGGGCGGCCCCGATCCCAAATGAGCGGAAGCGTCATATAGACCACATTAAGGTGACTTTAATGTCTGAATCCATCCTGAGAGAACCGAGTTACCCCGTCAAGCCGTAACCTTAAACGGATCGTGGTAGTCCCAAAGCGCGGTTTATAGTGATGGGGATGGAAGGAATGGCTACTGGACATCAGTACGTTGTGCTGTATAGAACCTGTGGGAGCAAAACCCTTGTGTTGGGTCGAAAAATCCATAAAATTTATTGCACGAATTACGGACAAGGCGTCGTTTTCGAAATATTCACTGTCCGATGCTCACAAGTTAATTGACCGACTAACGAGGGGCGTCTAGAAGACAGAGACTGGCATATGCAACTTGATAGTTTTCAGACAGGAATGCCGTCTTCAACTAGTTATATGTCTGGCTAACACTCTCAGACAGAAACAGACCTGTGAGTATGCACGCATGCTATGCACACTGTCCGCAGAATTATGTGACCCCCGCCACCAGATTCAAAAGATTTTGCTCTGGAAAGTCACATTGATCGGTTTGCCCCTATTTCAGTGTGAATAAATATGTAATTAAACCTAACTTAGGTTTGATAATCCTACTGGGCTATCGATTAACTCGAATTTTGGACCGTCTGCGTGGTGACCGTGCGTATAACTTGGGGTTCAGAGCAGATGTTCTTTGCAGTCCTTTTTGATCTACTTGTATTCATGGCTTTAGTTTATCTGCGGTAATGTGTCCTTCATGGTTTATCAGCGTTCAGATCATCTTTTCCCGAAACTTAACAACTGGGCTAACGTCATTCTTCAACAGATGCGGAGCTAGTAGATATTGCTTTTGACTAACAAGTGCATATTGAAGGTGTTTGACTGTTCAGTCAAAGTGATGGTCTCTCAATTTTAACCGCCGTCAGGAAGACCGGACACAGTCGAAATAACAAACAGTGGGCTTCGGGTTGTCTGGAAGTCCCAGCTTCTCTATGGGAATCGGTTTTGACAAAATACCGAATCACAGCGTGTGGCGATTTGAAGTGTGATTAGGTGAGAGAGGAGTGAGAGCACGGGGGAGAGGGAGAGCGAGAAACAGAAAGAACCAGCGCAATTTTTGTTCAAATGGAAAACGATGTCTGTGCTTGACGAGGTTGCAAATCACACAACAGAAAGTCTTAGAACTGTCTCAGATGGCAAGGCATATATCAAAAATACGAGTTTCTCGATCCCCCAAGCGGTTCATCTAAGACAGAGGCGTACGGAATTTGGTCGCTTAGCTTACTGAGCGAACTTGTTTGTGGGTCGGTCGGACTCTACAGATGTAAACATCTGTTCAGCAGTTTCTAACGAATTTTCAATCGTCCACTTACTAAGGGGAGTTCTACCGAAAACCACACGACAAATGATGGGGGACACATTGATAGGCCGAAAGCCGTCGACTTGTTTCATGCTGCCGAAAAAGTGTCTGAACTTCTGTGGGTGCCTGTGTTTGGGGAGTATGTTAAGGCCAATACTTGCTTCAAGCTTCCACGTCTGAACAGTGAGCAGTTAGCCCGCTGTAGTTGACAGTAACCACCCCTATAGAGGCAGATCGTTATACGACCTGCCCCAACGCCCTTACTCCATGCTTGCTTGTTAACTTCTATTAAAATTGCATATAACCCACCTAAATGTATACCAAAATCATAGGGGAAAGCTGGAGAACCTACTTATAAACCAAACACCTCCGTGGTGCGTCATGGGTCCGTAGGAAGTCAGCGAAACAAGTGTCTAGTCTTTTGGCATCTGCCTAATTTAAGAGTTCAGGAAAGCCATTTTGTTTTCCCGTTAGATACGTCATGCATAATCCCAAATATTCAGAACTGTGACGGAATCTCCTTCTATCGGGACTAACTTGTGGAAATGGCCTGCGGGCTTTTAAATAAGACACAAGTGACTGACATGCTTGCTGTCCACAAGAAACTTGGTTTTTTAGCAAGCCAAAAATACTACAGCTCTCAAACGGGAACCTTGTATAAAATCCGACAATAACCTAAATTAACAGTTCATGTCCTAATGTATTTGCTTGTCCTAACCTTATCCTACATGGTAAAAGTTTCGTTCAAAGATAACCCGATTAACTTGACCGCGTGGATTACCGCGTTAACTTCTAGAAGAGGAGGCTTTTAAGTTGCCAAAATTTTTTACCGTGTCTCAATTAATTTTAATAAACAAGCGTGTGCATGCACATACTGGGAAGATAAGATTTAAACGATGGGTCAAAAGACTCATTGAATATAAATTCTACCACTGCATCATCGGGAGAAATGCCCGAGTCATTCGGATATTTATTGGCACAGGAAGTTACTTGGAGTTAAATAGATAGGTCTGCGCCCATCCGAGTGCAATTTTCGGAGTCACGGACGTATATCTTTGTGGTGACATGGAGAAAATGCCAAGTGTAAGTTCCTTCATAGTGCTGACTAAATGTTTGTCAGCAGGTCTTCCTTAAGCATGAGATGTAGATTTCGATGGGACATATACAAATGAACCTTTTTCTTTAGATGTTTTTCACTTGGTTTCCGTATGCATTCGGACTATGTATGGTATTTGTTCTGATGAACGACAATTTCTGGCTATGCAGATGGGAGTTGTTTGGATCCTACAATCTTCAGAGCGAACCCAACACTGATGACAAACAAGGCAAGCTTCTGAAAGTGATCATCTATGTTTTTCTTTTCCATTTAGCAGTGAAAGTTGTTGCTATGACCTAACTGTTATAAATCGAAGATTCTTCTTTGCCTCAGTGTTCTACCCGAGTTCGCACGTTTTCGCTTTAACAGTCCCTTTCGACACTAATGAAATACGTACTTTTCGCTACTGTTAAACAATCAGGCTTGGAGATTTCTTTGAGTAAATCTTTGTCTTTTAAAGAAATAGCGGCATACTCTCTTGCTACTCTCGTTTTTAGTCGTGGATAACTCGATTTTTGCAGCAGCATATGATCATAAGTTTCACCGGACTCACGGATACTTGTAGAAACATTGCGCCCCAGTTTGTAGGCCTCACCAAGACTGAGGGACCAAAATGCCAGAAGAAATCCGAAAATTGTGGTTTTTTGCCTTTTACCCGTCCCCATTAGCAAAGCGCATTCACCAGAACCGGCGGCTTATTCATGAATAGCGCGCGTCTGAAGGCAACTTCCGATTAATATCGATCGAGGGTCACGTGTTTGCGAAGGCCCAAAGTTCAAGGTCAGCATGCCCTATGGCTTTTGGCCTGCAAGTCGAGACTTATCAATCCGTGAAGATGGTGAATCACATTCGAATTGCTAAACGCTAACTCTTGAGGACGATCGTTTTATAGAAATATAAGGAAAAATGAGTCCGTATGAGGGGTACGGCGGAAGATAGGCTGAATGACACGGCCATTTTGATGATTATCGGTCGCCAGCCCGTCTTGTACCAAACAAGAGCCTTTATAATCTGACCATCAAACAAGAACACTTCGGTCGTCTACAATTCAATGAAGCGCCTTAGTATTAAACCACGGTCCGCAGCCCCGTAAGTTGTATTCAGGAATAGAATTTCACAGGCCGGCTAACTCCACCGATTCGATTGCAGGTGGCTTTGGAATTCTGTCAATATCCCCCACGGGCGGTTGCGTAACAATAAGCAAGGTAGGGCTGACTTATGTGGTCCCCCTAAACAGGACATGGGAATAGGTAAGCTCCGCCCGAGTAATAACGGTGAACCTACGCATAATTCCGGAAAGGGCAAAATATTCCCGCGTCCTAACCCCAACAATAACCCTAATATAGAACTAGGCCGTTGCCCTAATCTTGGCCTCAATCATACTCTATGCCTTGAGTCTGCAGTTAACACTAGCTCCTACCTTAACCCTCACTCGATCCTGACTTGCCTTACCGTTAACTTTAAATCTAGCCTTAAACCTAGTCCTTAACCTAAACCTAACCTCAGACCTAACCCTAATTTCGCAGGAAGTTGTCTCAAAACCACTCGTATTGCAGGCGGTTCCTGTTTTCATGTCCTGTTTAGGGAGCCATCTAAGTCAATCCTACCATAAGCAATATAGGAAAATGGACTATCGGTAAAGTTGAGAGAGACTGAAATGACTACTTCGATTTTTCTAGCTACCGTTAGTCAACCATACCTCAATCCCAGGTCTAAATTACCAAAGCTTCGTACCCAGCTGGGTTACTATTACCCATCATGTGGCTCTATGGTACAGCGTTCCAGTCGATTTTTAGAGGACGAAAAACTTTAATCCAGACCTGGGGTTAAGGTATATCTGGTTAACGACAGCTGATATGGCAGAAAAGTTCATTTGGATCTATTCAAGCCTTGTCGGTATTTTTTCTACCTCTACTGTTTTTGTTGGATCATCGCTTATGAGGACTGTTGACATGGTTCCAATGTTCAAAGAGTCTTCCTTCTTGTAACTAAGTCGGGAGCGAATTCCTTCTAAACCAAAAGAGCAAACGTCTTGGGGTAGAGAATAATCCCGCAACGCGAACACCGAACTAGTACTTGTGACGATATGAATGTTGCGGTTAAGCAGTCTGGGGCTGCGTTTGGCGGTCAAAAGTTACGTTTACCCTTAACTTTTTATTATATGCACTAACTTCATTGAAAACCCAAATTGGACAACTGAGTGGATCAGCATCAAAAGCCACGGGCATCTGCGGCAGCAAGGCTCACATGCTTCCTGTTCCCTTTTGTCATATGAAATTTGCGGGAGTTTATACATTCATTCAAAAACAACCGTTTGAGATTCGATGTTACGATGTACCGTCTTCTGAAAGTCATTTAGGTAACCGACCGAATCATGAAATCCCTGATTTGGTGGTGAGGGATAGCGCAGTAATTTAGGCTGCGTTTCGGCGTTTGCCACTGTCAGGCTTCACTCCTATGTGCTCCACTCCTGTGTGCGTGGGCCGATTGATTCTCGGCAACCGGTCCACCTGATGGCTAACTTTTTGGCGTCACGCGTCTGACGGTCAGTCGTGCCACGCTACACACTCTGACCCTCTTGCTGACGGTGTCTGCTAGCACGCAGGCGGTCATCTAAATTCTTATTGTGCATGCAATTTGGGCTTGGTTTCGATGTTAGCTGGACGAGATTGCCGTTTGCGCATTCGTTAGGAGGTAAAGTCCTCTCAACTGGGCCCATTTGCTTTTAGCGGTTCCGTTTGAACTCCCCTAAGTTGAGCGGGTCCAGAGTAGCCGGGCAAATTCTTAGCTGTGTGCATTCAAGTTAAATATATATGTGCTCGTGCAAAGGAATCGAGATACCGAAAAATGTGCCTCACTTCGACCTCTGCTGGCCTCTTTTTTGCGCTATGCCAATGGAATCTACCGAAAGCTGTTTAGATGTTCAGCTGGTCATGTTGCTTCTGGCTTTGGAAGTAAATAAGCCAGTATGTATGGTGCGACCGGGCCAAATAGTTAAACGTATGCGCAGCAAGGCATGCTAGTCGCAGCTTTGCAAGCATCACTAATGTAGGGTCGTATACATTTTTATGTCATGACCTATCCTATGAGGCGTCTCTTCAACATATATCGTTTTGTTCACTTTTCGCGGCGACACTAACTGCGGATGAAACAAGGATATCCGTGCGTCGTGCACAGCCCGGTGGATATCTTCCCTTCATCTTTTTTGACAAGTTCCGACAGTATAATGAGTATGCAAGCATCGCGATGGGGCTGGGGTCAATTTTCTCATGACTAAGGAGACACTTCTGTTGAACTCGATTACCCTATCATCGGGACAGTCTCTTTAGGATTCTTGCCCTTCCCTATTCGTTGGAGCTGTGAGTCAGTGACCATTCTGACGTTGTTTGATTTGAATAGTGTATTGAAACGTTTAAAATGGTTACTTATATGTGTCTGCAAATCGTCCATATAGTCTGCTCATAGCTATGAATAATTTCTTTCCATAGAAGTTCCTTCCAATCGTTATTTGATTAATTCGACCAATGCCTGTGACATTCCCGACTTCTGATTGCAATGGCTTGAGGTGAGTTGGACTTGTGTGTTTAGACAACTGGTCTCATCTCAAACCAAATAAACCGGGGTAGACAAAGGAAATCTTCCGATTCATCATCATCGTCGTCATAACCACTACAATTTTCCAAGTGGCGTTCGCCGATACGAATATGCCAAAAAGCGGAGTCCTATTTAGGTCCCAAATTCATCTCTGAGGTATTCCTTACTGCGGTTCAGCTGCCAGAGCGGGGAAAATAAAACGGAAATTGACATTTCGATCCCTTTTGTCTTTGCCGGTAATGCCTCTCGACAGTCTCATCCCCAGGATAAGTTTACATTGACTCTACTCCTGACGCTCGCTATCACAGGACAGGTTGTCTGGCGCATGCGTGTACATGAGCGACAATGGATGCATTCATGGTCAGCTTCATCACGTTTCTTGCCAAGCATTCACGGGCATCAACACCTGGACAGCTAACCACCGCCGCACAAATCCCCCACATACCTTACCGAAGATATCTACATTCAAGTTAACAAACGTTCTCCGTATCGCGCTCATAATTGACATAGCCCGCGCCGCGACTTTAGAACGCTGCGTGGGGACGCTTACGTCCTCTCTAATTAATACGTTAAGGTTTTTTGCACATTTACAGTCTTACGTGGCTGATTGTCCAGGGGATACTGTCGTGAGGATTCATTTATCCTTCAACTTGTTGATATTATGTGCATTGCTGCACATTTCTAACGTTGTATTTCGTGCACCAGTTCTTTCCCCATTTGTGCAATTCTCTACGTCGTCGGGGCGCCTTTCTCGTCTTTTGCCGCCTTCCACAGTTTAAAGTCATCTACTAAGCGCGCTATGCCCGAGTTCACTTCCCATAATAAGTCATTGACATAGATAATGAATAGGAGCGGCCTAATAGCTGACGTTTTTGGCACTCCACTTTTAGCAGGCGCCCATTCTGAGCAGTAGCCACCCGCAGTAACGTTTTGTCTAAGGCCGTTTAAGAAATCTTGAATCCAATTTAGGTTTCCCCTTATCCCTACGTCTGACGACTTTCTAATGAGGCGCTGGTGTGGAACTCAATCAAACGCCTTGCTGAAGTCAAAGTAAATGACATCTAATGGATGCCCATCATCCATAGCTTTTGACCAATGCTCGAGCGACTTAAGAAGGTTTGTAAGCCAGGACCTCCTTTTACAGAAACCATATTGGACTGAGGTGAGCTGTATTGAGTAATGAAATTGATTTTTTAATTATCCTTTTCATCAGCTTGCAGCGAATGGATGGCAGGCTGACCGACCGGTAGTTGGTGAGATATGGCCGTGATCATCCCTTATGACAGTCGCCAACTTCCATTTATCGGGAGGTTTACCGGCTTCGAGCGATTTGTGGAAGATTACGCTGTGTTTCTGCTAATTCTTCAGCTCGTTGACGTTGGAGTATGCAGGGGATCTCGTCCGGTTCATATGACTTGCCCGGATTCAAATCATTTAACTCTGTCAAAGCTAGCCGCGATGTAAATTACACTGTGTTTATAAGTTGATTGTTAACAAACTTTGACAGAGAACAGGACTGAAGCGGTGGTTCTATTGTATAGACACTGGCTTTTTGAAGGCCTTCGTTCACAATTTGATTATTTTTGCCCTTTAAGGTAACGATTTTGTGTATTGCTTCTGATACCCATTCATCGAAAATATCGAGCAAAAGAGATATTCAGTTCATATTCGCAGGGATAAACGGCTCCTTTTAGTGAAAAGGGAAACAGGCTCAAACTCAGAGCAAATCATTTGGAAAAAGAGCCCCCGTGAAGTATGCTTGCTCGCTTGACGCCGTGCGGCAGTTTGGTGATGAACAACAAAGAGTAGAGCAAAAACCCGCTTGAAAGACGAAGTACTGGAGACGTCAAGAAAGGCACTGCGCGCTTCTCCACCCTGAAATTGAAGGGCGTATATTATAAAGACAGCTAAGTTATTAAGTACATGATGATCTCTAAAAGGAATTCAATGTGTAGGTTATTGAAGGACCCTCAAGCTTTAGAGCGACAGAAACTGATATTCCTAATAAGCCGGTATGTAGATGAGCTTGACGGCAAACCTTTGATGCGTAGCGTGAGTCCCGATGACTAGTGTAGTAGCCCAGTGTAATCTGTAATCCCGTGCATTTCAGAATATCTACCGGCCAGTTATAGATCAATCGCCCAGTCCAAACAGAACTCGTCTCGGATGCGATGACCGTTATTGACCGGAAATCGGGCAATAACCAAGTAGTTGAGGCAGACGCAGACGAGCTCAGGCACAGTCGTTGGCATGGCAACGCAGCAGCCGAGTGCGACGGGTGCCTAAGGAAGGCGACATCGGATCCACCTTTTATTTTTTAAAAACCGTAAGGTTTAAGCCCCTAACGATGCCGAATAAATGAAAGCAGCCACACTAGGTACGCAACGCACAACAGCACAGTAAGCTAGTCAATTCGCAACCAGTCAAGAGTTCAGACAAGCTGACACATCACACAAAGCCATCAACCTCTTATAATATTTGTAAAACAATGACTCCCAAACCCTTTTCCTCGATCACTCTTTAGACAGAAAAATTTGCCTGTGTCCACCGCGTCAAATCAAACCACGGGGCGAGGGAGTATAAGTCGGAATTGAAAATCCCTCCTTAGTAAGGTGTCGTGGGCAACTTGGAAAACTGAATAATGTTGTTTTCCCTTTAACTTCGTGGCGCGATTGCTGGAAGTATAGGCCATTTCCTCTTCGTTGCCTTTATTATCTGTTTATCCTCCCTCCGCCCTGCCATCCTCTTGCACCACACAGGTTAACAGTAGCTGCTAAACATACAGTAGACAGTAAAGACTGGTGTTTCCGAACGGTAGGCGGCATACTCCCTAATTTGGCCAGTTGCTCATAGTAAATGGTGAATATGCTCTAACCTAATTAAGGAAACCGTGATATGAATAAACTGCCAGGGAGGGAACTGAGTGAGATGGCAGCTAATCTCAACAATTAAGTAACCCATTCTAAATATTAAAGTTATTTTGACAACATCGGAAATCCACCCATTAACATTCTATTACTCACTGAGGAAGGAGGGAGAGGAGTTTCCGCGTATCATCTAGGGGGCGATAGTTTGCAGACCGTCGCCGCCCGGTCAGATTGGCCGGAGGAAGCAAGATGTAAGGCCTCCCTCGACCGCTGCTGGTTTCTGCCCTTGGCTCGCCTGTTCTTGAACCAGACTTGAACCCGAGACTCGGGTAGGCGCAGCTTGATTGCAATCTCCTCCCGTACGTATACATCAGGATAGTGAGTTTTGGAGTACAGCTCTTCAAGAGTTAGTAGTTGGTGTCTCGTGAAGGTTGTCCGTTCTCGCCTCTGCTTGCGCGACTGTTTATCTTCGCAAGGAGAAACATTGAGAATCTGTAACAAGGTATCCGCAAAAGTCGGGGCGTTCCTGGCTTTCTGCTACTGCTAGGCAATCCGGACCGTACAGTAGGAGAGTGCAAATTTATACCATTGTTTTAACTTCTAGAAAAATCTAGACTCGCTGCAGTTCTCGATTTGGGGCGTACATTTCGGAAATATCCGCGTGGATTTGGGTGTTCTCCTGATTGCCGTGCAGTCGCTCTCATTAAAGCTATTACGGGTTGCTAGGTAATATATTGATAAGACCTGGCTGTTATCATAAGTCCTTCAGGGAGTAAGGCTGTGTCCTAAAGTTAGGCCAGATCAACGTGGCCTTTTACCCAATGGTAGAACAACCAAAATGTTTGTCTGTACTTTTTACTTCATATGAATAAACAGAAGACCAGAAGGAAACGACCAATGCAGAGGTATATCGACAAATATGAGAGTATGGCCTTTTCTAGCTTATTTGCCGTTTTCGTTCATAATTAAATCCCGAGTCTGGAAGATCTGGGAACGACATGGCCTTGAATGTTTGGGTCGCAGTAGACAGAACGAAAGCCGATTGCTCGTATTCTAGAACGCCAGACTTAATGACCAACAAGTCCTACGGCTTTCTTACGACGTCGGAGGATCCACAAATGACCATTCGCGCCATTTTAGGTCAGTATATTTTAAGGGCAATAGGCAATGCCTTTGAAAACCCTGTTGAAAACGGTACATGTATTATCTAGATCTAAATAAACATGGTACTAAAATGTTGTCAGTAATATATACACTTAACATAACATTTTCCTTTGGAAATGCAGAATCGAAACTCGAGAACATTCAGTTGTAGATGATATCGGTAAAATGAAATGACAATCATCCGCATTAGCGGTAGGTGTATGCAAGGCGCTGGTTTGCACCGCAGAGCTGTGCTGTCCAGATAAGCGGTATTTTCCAAGCAAATACGCATCTAGTCTTTGCTTAAATGTCTCCATGGAGTCCGCCCTTATCACGTCCTCAGGAAGCCCGTTCCAGGCACCGACGACTAGCTGGGAAAAAGAGTATCTGCGAACGTCGTTTGTCTTTGCTATAGCTCCGTAAAATTCCTTGCTGCAAGATACATTCTTAGCAGACAGAATCAATGAGCACCGTATACGTTAATACATATGTATTTGTACTGAATGAACATAAAAGTCAACTGATCACTAAATATTTCTAGGAAGAGTGATTGGACATGCATACGGTTTGAAACCCATTCTCATGAATGAATGATACTGAAGTAGTTAGTGTTCTCAGTCTTGAGCCCTATAAGCCTTCAAATGATTAAAATTTTCCGTATGACAAAATCATTTCTATGCGACCGCATATTTTAGGATTTCAAGTTCCGGCGCCTACAGAAGTATAAAAGTAAACCCCGGGGTCGGCTTTGGTAAATAAACCCTCACCTTATGAGAACCAGCCAATTTTTCCTGCTTCCGTTCGCAAACGGACTCTTGCAATGGAAAATAGAAGAGTGCTCAACTTTGCACTGATCAGTTGGCTCTCTATGTCAATTATACTGTGGGACTCAGATAACCTCAAAACTCTCGAACCACTCGAGGTATTGTAGGGAGGACGTGCGTATCCAAACACTACTCGGTGCGTTCACCCGGAACTCCTTCAAATTTAGGAGGTCGCTTGCGTTCAAGACCCTGGGACGGCAAGCGGTCTTAATTAAATAATGCGGTAAGTACTTATTGTCAGCTCTTCTCTTGGGCGGAAAGCT
>CACRXP010000057.1:1109747-1159053 GCA_902702965.1 Spirometra erinaceieuropaei | reverse complement strand
CCATGTATTTGCATTGTCTCATTAAGGAGATAAGAAATGGCGGGAACGTCATCGGCGACCTCCGAGTGGTTGGCCTCGCTTTCCTGGTAGACTCGGTCCTCTACGTACATCGTAGGCTGTTTATCTGTCAGGAGTACCTGAGCTAGGAAAAATGAAGTTCCTTGTTAAAATGGAAACATTTCCGTCATTTCGATATCAGTTATTCGGAGTCTTCCAACCCAACATCAGGTACCCTTGGATTTTAATGACTACGGAATCTACGAGTCTTGTGTATGTCAGAATTCCGCTTAAAGTTACAAATCGATCAGTTTTTATTTCCATGATAGCAGACTATGGGAGGTAGAGGCCTCACACGGCCAGAAAAGCCGTAATATTGAGGGATCCAAAATCTGAAACCCATCTGAGCTATGGCGATCGACTGATAACTGTGCCACTTCATCGATATTCCATTCCTCCTGCCTCTCAAAGTGAACCGACCTTGCGTCTGACTTACTGTCAAAGTAAAAGTCGGACTATTCATAAATAGAAGACTGTATATCAAACATTACGCCTGGTAAAACATGATTTGTACATTCTAGCAAGTGGATATTTTTAAGACAGGTTGTGGAAAATAGAAAACAAATGCATGCATCTGAATGGGGGCCACGTAAAGCTGATGGCACTTATCTTAGGAAGGGCGTTTACCGTCGTGTCTTGGGTCTCAACGCAGAGCCTTCGCAGGCATTGACATAGAGACCAGGCATATATACTAAGGGGGCCCTGACAAAAATGGTGCTACGAAGTTCTGCTTCATTCGCCTTCTCAAAATAGGCAACGCATTCAAACAAAGACAATCTTCAGTGGGATGGATTTGACTCACAGACCTCTTGGACTTACGTGTAAAATTTCCCAGCTAACTAGTTTACGAAATACCCATAAATAAGGCCTATCGTCGACTTCGCTTTAAATATGCTAGATGCGGTGGTCTGGACTTTTCGTTTTAAACTTCTAAGGCTACCCAACATGGTATCATCTTGAACATGCCGATGTAAAGTTGCATACTGCTTTACCATAATGGCTTCAGTTGCTGTTCAGAACACTGATTCATATTCCCCTGCTCCGCTGCCTAAAACACGAAACCAAGACCTCGCAAAAGAGCGATTTGTTCCAGACTCAGGCAATGTCGATGTCAGTTTTGGTAGCTTTTAACACCCCGCCTAACCTGTCTTTAGGGGTGCTCTGGTCGGAGCCCCAAAACGTATGCAGTATTCTGTAGCATAGAAAACTGACGCAATATTCCTCAACCATTATGCGAAAATATACATCTAGACTGAGCCCCAAGACGCATCTGGACAAGCATGTGCCTTAATGGTTGGCGAACGCTTTTCCAACATAACCAATATTTCCGATAACAGACAACAACAAAACAGGCCCATGTCTTAGTGGTATAATGTTTTCCTTAAAAGCGCTCAATGATAAACGAATCCGGATTCGAATCTCAGGTCATACGGGCCTGGAGTTGGGTGCAGCTACCTGACGACGGCAAACAGACCATAACTAGTCATTCCACTCTCCCTTGTCTTTGTTGGTATTCCTTCCCGAATATCCATCTACCTAAACACCAATCAGTTTGGGCGAGTATTATTACCCTTATAACGTTTGGAAACGTGGACTGATTTTTAAAATTCTTTTTCCAGTTTTGTCTAAACCCACAAGATATATTTGCAACAGGAGGAGACTGGGATCCAGTGACATTCACAGAAAGCAACAAAAAGAAGGTCTGAAGTATGTTCTTTTAGTGAATGGAGCCAATTTTTTTGCTGAAAATTTTGAATTTATGATTTCAAAATAAAGCGACTTCCTCTCTCTCTCTCTCTCTCTCTCACTCTCTCTCTCTCTCTCTCTCTCTCTCAAAAGAAGATATAATCTAGCTTCGCAGGCTCATTTTCAATCGTAATTTTTACGCAAAATTGTTCAAATAATAAAGTGCTATCCATCCATTAAACGGAAAGTGTCTGATTTTGCACTACGAACAAAAAATAGAAAGTACTGACAAAATTTCAAGTCCTGTTTAAATCAACGAGAGCGCAGAAAGTTAGACTAAAAAGTTTTTGATTCAAAGACGACAGGACACGATTCCCCACCCAAGAACAGAAAACGTCCCAATCCCGATCACTAAACAAGTCTACAGGAGCATGATTTTATAATGGAAGGGGTCTTTGGCAATAGGGTATTTTGGCTTCCTTGTAAATCGGGGCACCCAATTCAACAACTCTATCACATGTTTCTTCGGGGTTGATGCAACCATGAAGAATTGTTTGAATGGTAAGCTGGCGCAGAACGACTGCCTCCGGGTACTTTGCTGTTGCACTGGCACAATTATTGTGGGATTTTCGAGTTTAGGAAATAGGACTAAACTCGCGTCGTCCGGCATGGCCTCGTAGCTCAAGTGATTAGAGCGTTGGCTGTACTAATGCCTTCCGCTTACTGCGTGAGTTCGAATCCCACCGAGGCGCCGAGTTTTTCACAGTTGGGTCAATATGAACTAGGAAATGAATCGAATACGAGATTCCAATGACTCGACCTCAAACATTAGTTGTGCTGTTGTAGACACGGCTGTCAACAATGAGCATGTGTAGGATATGAATGCTGTATATGTCCCCAAATAGTAGCCTGTTATCTTCTGACGCTTCAACTGAAGCGATTTTTGTTGCAGCATATTCTGGCGGTTTACTTGGTAGACGTCTTCGTGTATACTGAGTGTAACAATATATTTTGTGTCTGGAAGTGTTGAAAACATCCAAAATGCAGGCCTAACGAACACACGTGAGATTGGAGAACCATTTCCAGTTAAATGCCATCGCCAGCCGGTCTTATCACAACCGCAAGTGCTGCCTGCATGATGAAGGAGACTCGCCGCCCTGTCTATCTGAATACCGAAAATTAGCTGGTGGCAAAAATGGCCGAGTGCAAAAGAATTAACGTATTCAGGGACTCCTAAATGACAGTGCAGTCTTGTCTTACCCATCATGGCTGTCACAAGCACTCGACCAAAATCTCAGTCCTGCTGTTCTTGCGTGTACAGGTCAACACCGCATGCCTGCGTTCAATCACATCGGCTGAGGCTTGCTTCCACACTCATGCATACATTGGGATTCTGCTCCCTTTCATATGCCAGCTGACAGCGTAGGTTTTCAGCAGTCTTCATAGCTAGATAGGCTGAGGTTTGTTAGGAATTGGAAGCACCCTAGAGCACTCGTTCATATCCACGTTATGGCACAAAATGACTGTCTCTTACATGGTCGTTAATCAATGTATTATTGTACCGCACTGCAACTGTTGGATAGAAAGTTAACGAAGTGGGTCAGGATCATGACGGAAAAATCACTCGAATACCTAGAATTAACGAAAGCCACCAATTTGGTTGAGAAATTTTAAATTGGCGGAGAGTGGAGACTGCTGAAACTGAATTCGCACGTTCTATGTCAATGACCCGGTCCAATTAAAAACAGCAGTTCGAATGTTTTAACCCCGGCTCCAGATAACGTCTTGAGCTGGAGCGAAATTGGGAGACTAAAGGACGTCAAAAATCTTCCCACGGTATTCACCAGAACATTGACCAAGATCATTAAATATGCATTTAAGTGGAAAAGGTTGCTTAAGCGAGGCTGTAAGACTAATTATCAAGAAATTCATGACAGCAATCTGCCAGCTTTTAGCTTAATATATTTTCCGTCATCTGTGTAATTTGCACTTAAAACAGGACTGTTCAGGCGGCTTTTATTTCCCAATGAATTTCTGGCGCTTGGAAAATTTTCATTGTATTTCCTAAAGTAACATTCTCAAAATATTCATTGTAGCGTAAACAAAGCGTCCAGGTCAGCGCACCAGATTATCCAAAGTCCTGGTTTACCTGGCCAGCGACGGTTAGTAGGTCATAACAAGACATTCCCGTTCTCTTTGTCTTTGTCAACATTCATCCTTTATTACTAATGGTCACTACGCCACTTCGTGAAACGGCCCTGGGTTGAACTGCAACGAACAACGAATCTGCGAGTGCGTAGAAGAAAATACACAAGACCCCCTGTAATTTAATGGAAGAAGGGATGGGAAAATAGTTTCTGGAACCAACAGTCCATTCATTCGACGTTCAGAACGCATACGCACCTCCTACGAGGACGACTTTCCACCACAGTATATGCATATTATTTAAACTGCTTTCTTATTGAACCGCTAGTTCAGTAAACATGCTATTAGCTTTCGCAGTTGTGTAAGCGGTTGCGAAATTTATGACGACATTTTATCCTCCATGTTTCACTGCCTTCGTCATGTTCAAATACATTCTGCTGTAATTTCTAAATATGAAGACGGCTGAAAACGTAGGTTGTTCTGCCCACTCTGTAGAAATGGCAAAAGATTTCGGAACGAAAGTACATTCGTCGTCCGGGTTCACATTTTGAGAAAAATTCACACAATAAGTCCTGATTTCTCCAGATGAAATTCACGCAGTTTCTTGAAAAATGCTCAACTGCAATCCGATATACTATTATGCATGAATGGACTTAGGAGTATGCGCCTTTCTTACCGGTATTACGGTCTCCTCTAGCATTTTGGTAAATGATTCTTGAATTTTGACACCCACTAAGCCTACTCTCAGTTCGGTCTGGATAGGCGAGTAAACATACCGTTATATCCTGATGATAGCAAGTTATAACGAAACGTATTTCAAACAGAACGGCCCAGAGGTAAATAAGTCAAAACAGTCTGACCGACTGCCATGTTAGAATGATAGGTCTCGCTCTAAACATTTCAACCAAAAATGGGCCAAGTGATGGTATCATGAGTTGCCAATAAGTTGTTGTCGAAAGAAGATTCAACAAAAACCATTTGAACTTGCATCTGGTGATAGAGCGACACTTCTTTGTCCAGGCCGGTTACACCCAACAAGTTTATCATTGGTTTCTATGCACAACTTTCCCTGAGATCGGTGCACAGAACTTTGGTCGTTTTATATACATTCGTCCCAAAATTCGTAACCTTTTACTGGTGTGAAGTTAGTACGTTAGCATCATTCGCCAAATAACTAATCATGAGTTCCAGTTTTGAGATTTGCACAAAGATTAGTTGAAGTACTCTGTTGGCTAAAATCGTTGGATATTTTACAATGTCTTACGGTCAAAAGATACCCCACTGCGCGCTTACCGCCGGTGACGCATCATTAGTCTCTCCATATTTCATGATACCCTGTTTGAGTTTCGAGTGTCTTTCACGGCTTACAGAGTACATTTGAGCTCTTGTTTTGCAACTCGGAAAACAAAGTTTTGGATAGTCACGCGCGGTCACAGTCGGAGGAATGACTACAAGCAAAAGGTGGCCGACTCCGATAATTTTAATTAAGCAATACCGCTAGAATCTAGGATCGCCGGGTGGCAGCAAGTAGGTTTAGCGGTAAATAATAAACCTTACAACTAGAACGCAGTTCTTAGATGCAATCTTCACAGAAACTTTTTGTGACCAGTGGGAATACTTCTTTATTGTAATTTATCAATTAAGCGGATAATCCACTAGTCGTTCCCGGTGTTGTTGTCAAGGGGGTGTTAAATGACAAATCCTCTAGGATTAGACTCGACTTACCGATAATCCGGTGTAAAACCTGCTGCAACGGCGGTGCAAGAAGAGGTAACTGCTAATCCCACCCAGTGGCTTGATCCGATAAAACGGCGGTCGCTTGAACTTGCTGAAACAATTAAAAGAACATCGATTGAGACATGAGTAGCCAGTTTTTGAGCGCTGATTGGTGCGCTTGCTGTAGTGGACCTGACCAATCAGAAGACAGCATTTATTGGCGAACCAATGAGCTGACCAAGCGTGAGCGGTAAGATGCGTGCAGACTTCTGCCTTCTACCTTTTGTGTCTCCTCTCTGACTTGCGGCAGGCAATTGTTTCGTGTACATCGCAATAGCCGAGAATAATCTGGGAAGTGAATACTCCATCCGTTTTTAATTACATAGTGTGCCAATGCGAGAATTATACCCACTGGTCCAATTCCAGTCAGGGTAAAAACTGAGTAATCCAAGAAAGAATGAAAACGCGGACCAAGTTGTTTACTTTCGCAGTTTGCTTATTTGCCTATTAGACGAACATCTGTACAGTTTGTGTCTGACAGTCAGAATCCGAATTTCAGTTGACTAACCGGCATTCAAAGTTTTGAGAGCTTCAGAAATAGCGACTGTGCCCCAGTGTCTCTAACCGCATTCACAAAATATCTGATCTTAATTGAGTACACGACAAGGTTGACTGAGACGCCGTAACATGACCAAAGATGCCGAGTTCGAATCTCAAGTGATCCACAACTGAGGTTGGGTATGACTAGCTGGCGGCGGCTAATAAGCCAGAAATGGCCATGCCGGTCTCCCTTGTCTTTATCGGCATCATCATCATCATCATCATCATCATCATCATCATCATCATCATCATCATCATCATCATCATCATCATCATCATCATCATCATCATCATCATCATCATCATCATCATCATCATCATCATCATCATCATCGTCATCATCTCATTTAATTCTGCTATTGGTCGCTGCGTGGCTGCCTGCGAGGGTTCTAGTATGAGCCCCAAGGTGCAACGGAACAAGCATATGCCGTAACCTGATCGGTGAGCGCCCATCTGTCATACCTAGAGTATCTACTAGAAAGCGTACGGGGACCCGGGGACATTTCGATGAAGCGAACCCCTCGCAGCTGCGTCATGTAGCGGCAGAGTATCGCTGAAACACGCGTCTGGGCTTTTAGCTGGTAGCTGTGTTGTCAGTATGACAAATCATGCAATAGGAGTTTATATTGAGACAGACTTGTACAACGCCTACCGCGTTTTCTCCTTTTTCACCCACAAAGATGGCTAAAGATGGGCTCGAGCGCAGTGTCCGACAAAGTTAAACAGCCGTCTACGCGTGCTACATACGACCCGGGCCGCGCCTAGTGTGCCAGGTTTTTTCAAAGAGGCGGCGGCTCCGATGTCATCTAAAGGTGTGTCATAGAAGCCACTGTAAGGAGACATTGAGCCTGACCTTAAGTCACCCGGTCACACAGTACTGACTACGAAAACCGAGTCGGTCAGTCAGCTGGTAGTCTTTCATGCCAAGACTTCCAGCGCATTATATTTATCATCATGAGGAATGCACTGTCTTACCATAGAGAATGGATTCCACAGTGCCGATCTCTCTCTCTCTTCTCACACTCATACGCCAGCCGACTGCCCGAGCCTGCCAACCAGCTAGGGGTAAAATCGAGCGTACTGGCAGACAAAGCTAGGCAGCCCGACTACGAGTGCTATAAACGACATGATAACTATGTTTACCAGGATACTTAGGTTAGATGCGCATGTTCCCACATAAGACGTGGTGTTGGCTATAACTGCGACGACGAAGTGGATCACGTGCCCGCTGCCGGGAAGAGGTGTGGTTGTAATTAGATGTGACATGTGGTGTGGAGAAGGTTCACACGATTTAGGGGTATGTGTAGTCCGGCACATCAAGGTGTGATCATGACTAACGCAGTGCAGTAATGCAGTGAATGTATAGCCAAGCGATGATGGAGTGTCCTTAGGAAGTATGGACAAGTGAAGCGAGCAAATTCAGAGACTCCAGACTAATACTCTAGCCTCACTGTCATAGTCTGACATGCATATAACCAAGGCCAGTGGGTGATAAAAATTTGGGTACCAGTAAAGGGTGTAGGGGTGTCCAGTTGTGGGTTCAATGACGGTCTTAGTAGGTCGCTCACATGCTTACAGGTGTTGATTACGCCCAGCGTCCATTAATTAACACCCAACTCCCACATGTGGCTCCCCGAAGTTAGGCACTGCCTAGCGGCCACACCCCGGTAACCGCCTCGACCGGCCGACTAAACCAGGTGAGGACATATGTGCATGCATCTGCGCACATGGTAACTCGGTCCCGCCGGCCGTTGGATCGCCGCATCGGTATCGCCGAAACGAGACCCCATCTGCGACACCGCAGGACGCTCCTCGGTAAGCTAACATTGCTCTGTCGTCATTAATTTGCTTGTTCTTACTTATTTGTGTCTGTCCTTGTCGGGAGCTAAATGCCGTTCCGTTGAAGTCCCTCCGTCTGTCTTGTTTCTGCCTCTTCTTGTCAGCCTGCATTTAGTCTGCTTGTTCCTGTTTGATTTTGTTGCATGCTAACTGCCGTACCTTAGAATCTCCATGCGCACGGCTTATATATTTCAGCAACAATTTCTCTTCGAGGAGGGAAACCTCTGATTCCCGTCTCTCTACCCTTCCCCCATCCCCTCCATCAAGTCCTACGGCAGTGTGGTTGGCAGGTCCAAGCTACCTCGGGTCGTTCTCCCATTAGACAAAGACGTGACCCATAGTGGAGTTCGGCAGCGCCTGACACCACTGAACAGCCCCATTTAGAGAGAGCACTGTTCAGCCCCGCCGGAGAGAAGGGGTTGGGAAGGGTGTTCTACCCAAATGCTGGGGATTAACGCCGTCTGCATGATGACCGTGGTCGCAGGCGCAAAACACACGGTAGAAACAACCAAATCAGAAACAACACATACTGTCTTTCTCCTCCTCCACGCCGCCCCACTCGCCAGACCGGTAGGATTAGTCCGCTTACTCTGGTAGCCTGGAATGTTCGTTCCCTTTTAGACAATCCGAGGAGCAACCGACCGGAACGGAGGACGGCGCTAGTGGCACGAGAACTGGCGCGCTACAAGGTGGACATCGCCGCACTCAGCGAGACCCGATTCTCCGAACAAGGCCAACTGGAGGAGGTGGGTGCCGGCTACACCTTCTTCTGGAGCAGTCGCACCCAGGCAGAACGACGGGACGTGGGCGTCGCCTTTGCCATCCGGAATGACATCGTCGGACGACTGCCCTGTCTGTCGCAGGATATCAGCGATCATCTGATGAGCCACCGCCTGCATCTTCTGGGAGGCGAATTCGCCACCATCATTAGGGTCTACGCTCCGCCGATGACCAGCCCTGACGCCACCAAGGCCAAATTCTAAGAAGCCCTGCACGCATTCCTGGCGACTATATCGAAGGCAGATACGTTGATTGCCCTTGGTGACTTCAAGGCCCGCGTCGGCACAGACCATGCTGCCTGGAGAGGAGTGGTAGGTCCTCATGGTCTCAACGGCTTCAGTGACAACGGCCTACTCCTTCTACGAACCTACGGCGAACATCAGCTCATTCTAACGAACGTCTTCTTCCGCCTCCCGATGCGGAGAAGGTCACATGGATGCATCCTCGGTCGCGACACTGACACCCACTGGACTGTGTCCTCGTCCAGAAGTGAGACCAGCGGGACGTGCTGGTGACAAAGGCGATTCCGGGTGCCGACGGGTGGATCGATCGTCGTCTCGCCATCTCACAGATGCGGAGTTGCCTACAGCCTCGCGGAAAATCACAAGGTAAGCTAATCCCAGGTATGCTGAATATTGCCTTGCTGTCCTTGTCTGCTCATCAGCTCCATTTCAGCAAAGGACTAGCTCACCGGCTAGTCATGCTTTCAGTCGCCGCGCCGCTGACGAGGACGTCTCCGCGGAGAACCAGTGATTTCAACCTCGGGACATAGTCCAGTCGACGGCCCTGGCTGTCCTCGGTCACACATGACGCCAACATCAGGACTGGATCGACGACAATGACGTCGACATCAGCAACCTGTTCGCCGAGAAGAGTCGCCTGCACAAAGCCTACATCACCCGCCCCACCGACGACACCAAAGCAGTCTTCTACAGTAAACGCCACCTTGTGCAACAACGGCTGACTAAGGTGGATCTGACGAAAGCCTTCGGCACGGCGAATCGTGATGGACTGTGGAATATCATGCAGAAATTCGGCTGTCCAGAGCGATTAGCTCAGATGGTGTGTCGGCTCCGGGATGGCATGGTGGCACGCGTCACGGACAATTGAGCTGTCGCAGAGGCATCCGCAGTGAACATCTCGACGTGACACCAGTTTGTGTTAACTTGTCGGTTGGCAATATTTCAAGGCAGGTTACTCTGCAGGGGAATAGTCGCACAGGACCAGCCTTACTCTCCCATTATATTCTCATCGTAATCCCGTGTTAAGCCCAAACCAAGTTGACTGGGGACGGAATCGTTTGCAGTGTCTGACGTGGTATACAGCAGCCATCTTGTTTAGATCTGACACATTGGCGTCATTGTCTTTCAGACCACAGTCCATCCCGTTCACCTCAGCAACCAGAGTACAGTTTTCGCATACTCCAGACAACTTTGGAGGACTAATTCACCGGAAGTCTAGAAGCAGCAATGAAATCTGGCGAGCGTCTAGGTGCCTAAGCCGTTTTATTTGAGGGAAGCAAAACTTGCTCCCGCAGCAGGAAGGAGTTAGAATGGTTGCTCTAAACGCTATTTGTTTTCCACCTGCCGATCAGTTGATTTTAGCTGCCGGGGTCAATCCACCGTATAAGCAATACAAACACGAATAGCATCCCCTTCCAATCCTTTCCACCAGAATGTCTTTGTGAAGCAGCAGCCTAAAATGTACGTTCGCTTTTAGACCAAACACCAGTCATCCTATCAGGAAAGATGGCAACTCTGATCGTCCGCGAACTCAACTCGAACTAGGCGTACACCCGTGTCCTCAGACAAATTCGTTTTGGGGCAATAATAAGTAAATAGGGTAAGAAGAGAATGAACCTTCTTCGAAAATAGTAAAGCTTGATTCAAGATTCGCTTTCGCCATGACGAACGACCTCGTAAGGACGCTTCCAGTTGAGCCAGAAGAAATAAACGCCGGGTTGTCGCAGTAAGACAATACGTTTGCAGGGACAATTTTGCTACAATTATTTGGACTGACATCCGGACAATAAGCAGCTATGGCGACCTGAATTATAAAGTCTGTAAAGATCTGAAATCTCTTCAGGCTTCAGGTATCTATGCGGAAGACGAACAAACTCATCATTTACGTTTTCTGCGCACGAATAGGCACAGATAGGCTACAGTGTTTAGCATTCCGAGCTGTTTCTAAAGAAAAACTGGAAGACCTTCGAAAATACAGTATTGTACTGATAAATTTGCAGGCGTCCGCTAACAACTAATTTCCGGAGGAAACGGATGTAACGGACGGAGTCTTGCATTAGAAACAGATGGCGTCACCCTCATGGGAGCGGTCGATCGTTATTTAGACGACGGATAAATAAAACTGATGCCTCCTGCTGAAGAACTACACGCAAAACAAAATCATCATAGTAGAATCCATTTTGCCTCTCCAAGTTACCACCTCGACGGAAACAAACGACGAATAAGACTAACCCCGCACCATTGGGCAAGGGTGGACTGGGGCAGGAATCTGTCTTCAGGGAAAACAAAAAACTGGGACATACATACGTCGAGAAAAATATACGCTGAGAAATCACTGAAGACTTCCGCGAGATTCCACCTACGATACTGTCATGGAAGGTGATGGGCCTGTTAACTGACGACTCGCAGTTGAATCTGAAAAAAGGAAGTAGTTCAGTTCTGAGAAGAAACAATTTCCTAATACACAGTTGGGGGCTGCAGCAGCCATTTCAGGAGATTCGAAATACTGATTGAGTTGCAAGACACAGAAATCCAGGAATCTGCTGACTGCAGAAAAAAACGAAATCATTTGCGGCCATTATGGCGGTCAGTCCCCAACAGTTCACTGCCGCTAAGCTCAGATGTGCCAACGCTGTCCTCAGGGAAATCCAAAACTCCGGACTGCTGGGCTTCTTACATTCGGAGCATTATACAATACCCAACGATAATTGGCGGAAAGACAAAAAACAGACCTCCGGATGCATAAATGAACAATAGTCTGGATCCGCCGCCAACTCTACAGTGTGCAGACAGATCAATTCTGTAACACTATGCGAAGAACCCCGGACCACGGCTAAATTTCCACTGAAGTCTATAAATACGATGATCATCGATTTTATCCACGAGATCCATAAGCAATGACGAATCTGCAGTCCTTTACAAATGCCAACACCGTACAAATGAGATGAAACCAAAAATAACTTTGATAACCACGGAAAACACCATTTGCTGAAGGTCATGTTAAAAGTCCTCTTTTTTGTTCTGTTTTATTGCAACTGGCAGAGAGATGACTGTAGTATAGTGCATTTTCGGGACCCCTTCTGAAATGGCGTGATCCCTGACTGAATGTTCAGTGCTTCAGATGAATCAGTGGCCAATGAAAAAGAAATTTCAGAAATGCTTTTCGATGGAAGACTAACATTTAATCATCCACTGGGTTTCATGTGTGACTTGGGTAAGAGGGAGAGGGAGGAAAGACCACGCAACAGTCTAAAAAACAGAAAATCTCATGTTCAACCCATCCAAACAGTGATGGTAAAGCCTCATGTTAGGCAGAGCACCAGGTCCTTCGTTTTGTAACTTCTGTCCCAATGCCGTTTTTAAGGGTCATCCAGTTGTTGCCCTGTCTACTTCGTCGGCGACTTTTAAGCAAAAAGGAATTTATTCCGGTTCTGTTCATAGCAAACTAACTATGCTTTCTACTGAGTTGACAGTAGTTATTCTCAGGAAAACTTCACGTTTATATCGTTGTGCAGCTTACTGACCTCCGACTTGTATAATATGCTATATTGTAAATTGTTGCCTTATTATGATATAGGGACGCTCACCGATCGTTCTACGGAACACACTCGTCCTGTTGTGTCCTAGAGCTCTCTCTCGAGCCCAATCAACAGTCGCACAGCTGTGCATGATATAGGCAGAATAGCCAGAAATGGCCATTCCAGTCTCCCTTGTCTTTGTCGGCAATTCTATTCTCTTTCATTATTTTATGACCATCATTTGCATGTCATAGGTTTTAGTCGACTCAGCAGTGTCATCGAACTGAAACGAAAGAATTTGCTTTCACTGAGTGCTGCCGACTTCAGTGCTAGGCGGTCGCTCTTATCCTTCTGGTATCATTTATGAGACCCCTGCCTAAATTTCCCTAGAAATTAATCAGCCCAGAGAGCAAGAAGACTAAGTTTCCGACTATTCGAGAAAAAAATGATGGTTCATGGATGCAAACCACTGTTCCAAGTCACTGTCCACAGCCTGGAGATAGGTCATAAGTTCGATTTTACCACCAAATATATGTAGTTCACGCATACGCGTTAGCATCAGCGCGAACACGTGTACACACTGGGACCGGCAACAACAGCAGGCCAACATGCAGACAGAAAGGCTACTACCACCAGTTTACCGCCCTGCATCCTTTCAGGACTGCGTTAGGAGCAAGACAAGTACATGATGACGCGGACTGATCGTTGGAGACGCCGAGAGTCATCCGGGGCCCGGATCTCTGATAGCAACCGCACAAACCGAATTTCTCATCTACTACCTTAGCACAACTCCGTTATCAGCAAACGAAACGCCCTGGGAGATGAAACAAGAGCCGTCCATTTGCTACTGAACTTTTCATCGCATTTGGTGTTAGTTAGTTAGTTTGTTCGTTAGTTCAGACGAATACACTGACAATTCTGGCGATCAACACTTTATTCTTTTCGTTAAGAACTGAGGACTCTCATATTCACCTCTCTTTTGCTTATTACATATTTCCCACTGAGCTGTGCGGCGGACATCCAACCGAATTCCTGCATATGACTGACACTTAAGGGAGATTTTCTTGGTTAAACCCGTCCAACACCAAGTGCATTGGCTGTTTTATTTGTACAGTTTACCCCGCGCTTCTATAATTTTACTGATGAAACTATAGCACATTTTTCTTGAATCACATAAACAGCAGGCTTTCGTGTAAGTCTAACGTCCTAAATGCGAGTTTGATTCCAATAGGCCGAAAAAGTAACTGCTAAAGCCGTTTCCAATTCTTTGCTTAAATCCATACATAGTATCACTTTCTAAGGTAGTTTTCCTTCAGGTGGTGGTATATGACATTGGTATCGTCGCTCACTTCAAGTTTCACTGAACTTTGGATCCCACCGTAATCTAAATCTGGGCAGATGACAAAATCTTCTGAATGGACTTTGGGTGTTCTTTCTGTAATGTTGCAGGGGGCTGATCTCACGGGGTTTCGGTGGCGTGGGTTACCGTTCCTGGTTGCCATCCTACCCGCCTTATCCTCAACTCCCCTCCTTGCCCCTCCCAGAGCCACGAGAGGAGCTCCAGTCACTAGGATCCTTTGGGTGCCCCTTTAAAGGACTCACCTAGCAACGAAAGTTGGGTGGATTAACCACGAGTCACTTCGTTCTCTCGCCCTTCAGCTCCTTGTGGAAATTGATGGGGGCCTAACGGAGCAATAGGCGACAGGGTGAATTAGCAGACGATGATAGAAGGGTGAATTATCCCCCCTCGGGGGAATAGCCCAACAACCTTGTTCCGTGCAGGCCCTCTAGGGTTAGACGGAATTTCACACCTGAACTCAAGAAGAGTCATTCGAAGCAGACATGACTGAAAATCGGCGGTGACAATTATTTGCTCAAAAGTGAGGGTGGTCAAAGCCCTCGCTTGGCCTAGACTGACGGCCGTGTGTTAGGACGTTCATGTGCTCTGGGTGTGGCGCTCGCAAAACTCGCCTCATTTTAAGACGGGGTTCACCAAACCACAGATCTTTTTCCGACTCTACTCCGCTTGATACCTCAATTGCGATCAGTAATTTTACTCGGATAGTCTTTAAATGCATCGAGTTACGGTAAACATTATAGGCGATTCGGAAAGTAAATCCGATCATATAAGGGAAGGCGGCAACCTTCCCCTCATTCATGTGAATATTTCCGATGTTAACCTTCTCTCTCCGTTCTGAGCTCCTATCCGTAGACCAGGATGATTATCATCAACTCACCGAAGGACCATATTTCACGCTTGCGTTAAGATATACAAGCCTACGGTTCTACTAAGCCTGAGTCTGAAGATGGCACGCCTATCAGAAGGGACCATTACAGTTTCTTTATTCTTCTGTGATGAACACCAACATTCCGACGCAAAGTATGCTAAATATGCTCAAAAAATGAGCCCAACGCGAAAGCCTCCAGTAACTGTCAACAATAATTAAATCCAGTCAGAGTTTCAAGGCGCAGCAGGCATGCTTTCACTGAGCAGGCTTGATTATGGGATGGAACAGGTACATTCCGTTCTGAATCCGGATGCTCTCGTGCCGTCGTATGACAACGGGTAATTATTAATAAAAAAAGTCTATAAAAAGTTAAGCTGGAACGGTCGTTTGTTACTGATATAGTGTCAGCGTCATAGACTGCGCACAACCAAACCCCACGTCGCGAGGAGCTGGGATTTGAGTTGAGATCCAAATGGTTTACTGTCTAACCCACACTATCGGTGACATCAGCTGCCACATAAGTGTTTATTCTGGTCTCATTTGCAGCTGTCGGCATGCCAATCGACTAGAATAATACCCTATAATCGTCAAACGCTATACTGAAATATAATCACTTCCTCCCCCTGAAGTCAACATCCAGAGCACAGTTTATCCCGTGAACGCGGCAATCCCCAACAGCACTCCAACGTAATTGTTAAATGTTGTTTATAATGCCTACTGGGAGTGCTACCAGAAGACCTTACCCTCGTAATGTCATCCCATATTAGTGCGCATATGGTTAAACTGCACATTTCCTATTAAGACCAGAACGTTTAAGTATTTAATCTTGCCGCATTACCACGCGCCATTATAATTAAATGTTATACCATATTAATAGAAATACACTCCTTATGATGTTACCGTACAACGTTACTGCGTCTTCTTTTCCTGCTGCTTTCTGGCGTACGCTACCACCAAGCAAATAAGCAAGGTGATAATATATTCCAATATATTATTTTAGGTGTAGGTAGCCAAACGTTGACTGAACCACTATAGTCCAGAGAAATGAATGCGGTGCGTATACTGTTGACAGTACCATCTCCTAGGCCGACAACCAACTACAGACGTTCATCTAAATAAGGCAAATAGCAGCCATGTAATCACGGCTTTCAGGAGGGAGTTGGATACATTCCCGTCTTGTCCACTCATATAACACAAGACGGGGGTAATAAGAAGTTATTTCCCCTATCTCAACACTAAAGACTACCGCTGTCTAACTAGGTCTGCATCCACAAATATCCTGTGTTTCATGAAAGAAGAGGAATGTTTCAGAGCCAGAGTTCTGCAAATAACTACCTCATAGCTGTCTGTGATCTCATTAAAATAAAAAGTAAAACTCCTTGGTAGTTCTCCTTGACGTGAAACACTACGACTCCGTCGATTAGGCAAAATAATCTCTATCCTCCTGGGAAATTTGAGCTTCCACAAATTCAACCCATCTGCATGAAATGCACACAGACCTGTTGTCATGAGACGACTAACGCCGATATGCAAGGAGGACGGCATAACCGTGTTATCTCTCACCGTCATTACATCAGACTTTACTGATCACTGATTGGCTGCTGAGGCATCCCGAGAAAGCTGACAATGCTCGGCTAGCCAGAAAGGAAAATCCCTTTCCGGAGATTAAATCATCCTTCAAGACCACCGGCGCACGTCTGAAGGGGGAAGTAATTCAAGAACAGGTCAATTTGTCGATGTTGATTACGCCGTGATGTAATGATTTCTTGCAGCCTCTTGTTATCAATCCCTACCTTGTCTCCGCTTATTTTTAAGGCCACGAAATTCGGAAAAAATCCCACTCTTCGAAAGAAGCGACCGCTGATGGCAACTGCCCCCCGTCCCTACTTTCACGACTTGCCTCCTCAAACGCACCGGCGCGCAGGGAGGGAAAGGGGAATAATGAGGCGACGGCAATCTGCACGTGCGCGTTTTGAAGTGACTATCAAACTAATTAACGCGAACATCGGAGCCCGACCTCCCTGTTGCACTTACCTCAAAACACGATTGACTCTCCGTATGCGCTTTTGTTAGTTCACCTTTACACTCTTAACTATGGGATTAATTATTTGCAAGCGACTAAACTTTGGGTAAAAGCCCGGAATGCAAAAACACTGTCCAGCTCATAGGTCCGAGAGGAAGTTCGGAAAAGATACTGTTTAAAGCATTTGCCTCGGCTGTCATCTCTGAGTTGTCCAGAGTGCCCGAAACGATAAGCGGGTGGACAGTCTCTTCCAAAAAGGAACGAGGCATAGACTTATTGCACTGACAGTACTTATCTAGTGCTTAGGAGAACAATCTGGACATTTGCTCATATGTGGACAATGTCTCAGGTATAATCTGACGTACCAGTCTGAATGGGGCCAAATTTTTACCAAAAATCTTCAAACTGTAACTAAGAAATGAATAGAGTCTCATTGTTGGTAGCTTTTTTAAAGTTCACCTAGGCTTCCAAGAATTGCTGAAAATTAGCGCCACACTTACCTGCCTAGAGGACAATGGGTTTCAATATTATCTCCACATTTCAGGTTCCAAGACCTTTGTCGTGGAGTAACTGGACCCCAATGTCGATCTTCGAATGACACGCAAAGAGACGTTGCCCATAATGTTCTTAAATTGTTTTTTTTACAGTGTTAGCAGGTAGACATTTTCAGAACTTGTGTTTAACCTATATGACTGCAGGACCGAAGACGCTGACAGACGGACGCACGTGGATGGACGGTTGTGTAAAAGGCAAACGACAAAAACAGGGGAACGGAACGGATTAACAACAATTCCAGAATACTCAATATATTTGATCTTGTATGAATGTTTAAATAGCAGAGCGTATTCTTAGTGGCTATGGTGCAGTTATGGTGCAGGTGACTGGCAACATAGAACATGTCGCGATTTCTCCCACTTTTCTTGAATTCGCGGAGACTCGCAATCTCTCCTACGCACTTTGACGCTACTTCTCCGGGTTGTCAATGTAAATCCCAAAAATGTCAGTGTAACAATCTAAACCAAAACTGGTACGGAGGAAAAACGCGGTAGTAGTCCCCAAGCTAAGACCATTTGACGACTATAAAGACAATCCCGAACATCTTGGAACTGGATTGTGATATGCAATCCACGTAATTTACGATGCGAAAGTCTAGCTGATTGGAAAGGGAGGTTTCCCTGACAGCGACGGCTCGGCGCTCCGATTTCAGAAGAAGGGTGTACTATCTACTTTGCTCTACGAACTAAAACCCGCAGGGGAAGAGCTTGCATGCGACTGAACAGCCAAAAATGTGGAATAAATGCTGGCAAATCCAGTAATACTCAAACGAACATTTGTGACTCAGCTGCCGACATCAGCCACCTAGGGGTCCATCAGTGTGCGGACTGTGGTTCCGGTTGTTGAGGTCTGACCCTCAGCTGGGCCGCAGTTCACGGCACATACCTGCGGCATGGTGGTGTGGTGATGGCCATCGAAGTCTTCTCTGCTTTGTTGCTTTCTTTCGACAAAATAGATCAAGCCTGGAACGGACATTATCTAGTTACTGGTAATACATGGGTCGATGACACTGAAGGTGCCTTTGGTAGAGCAGGACGTGGCGTCCGTGATGCCGTGCGCCTATGTATTTAGATATCACTATCAAAATGAATAGTTTCATTCGTGTTCGAGGGAGGAAAGTGACTAGATACGCTAACCTCCCCGTCAACAACGTTCTTTCGGCATACCACCCTGCTGCAAGGCACTTTACTGAATTGTCAGGCCTGTCGAGTTGTGATCACATTGATTGCACAAAATACCGGTAAAGCTTTTGTTTCGTAGCCGTACCTGTTAGAGGCTAGAGGTAGGGGTTAGTCTTAGGGTTAGGGGTTAGGTGCTAGGGGTTAATGACAGGGTTTGGGGTTAGGGGTTAGGCTGAGGTCTGTCTACTGCATGTACGGCTACAAAATATGATCCGACGAAACACCGGACTGATTAACTTGCAGGAAGGCATATAGACACGCAGAATATGCCCTGTAGGCGAACTTACAGGCTCGAGCCTAGTTTAATTTGGTAAACTAGACGAATGGGTCAGAACCTACTCCTATGCAAATACATAATCTACATCAACTGGATGATTGAGGGGAATTAACGCATCTTCGGTTCGGCTGTGCTGCTGACCCCTTTGTTGGACCACATCCGCGAAGTGTGTATGCAGGCTAGTTTGTACTTGGTTACCTTTGCTATTCGGGGACATGGCTGACTGAGGAATACAGAACCCAAAACTGGAAGCAATTACTATCTTGATTTGTCCTATATTTTTACAGTTAATCTGGGCTGCATTCGTGGGCTTTAAGGGCTGTGTGTATGCTATGCCACGCTTCAGGAAGCCATGACCCTCGCAGCCTGATGTGCGTTGGCAGTTCTTTGGCATCTGATTCCCCGCCGGTGAATGCGTTTGCTCTCCCGATGGGTACACGGGCCGTGTGCGCGGTTGGCCAGTGACTTTGGTCATCCTCTCCTCCTTCTGATCCCTTTTTGTTGTTGGTTAGAATCCTGGCCAAGTGTTTGTTGTGGACCAGGGTGTGTGGTGGTACGCCTAGGTACGGGTCCGGTCGTGCCAGCAACCTGCGCCCTCTCCCACCATCGGTCTTCTTGATTATGTCTTGACGTCGGGCTCAGGCGGGGGAGGAGGAGTGTGCGGTAGATGGTGTGGAAGTCTGCTGCCATTATAAACCAATTCCCACACAAGTCCCTGTTCTTGCTCTCACCCTACTGTGGAGCACCTGGTGGCCATCGTCGGCAACGACGGCCGAAGGTGTAGGCCTGTAGTTCATCGATTAATTTGCAAACCTTCGAAATAAGGTATCGAGCATAGAAGTCTGTATATTTCCAGCCCTCGAGCCTAAAATTCGCCGCATACCCAAGTGCACGCACTTACGTAAGCCGGTGTCAGCGTTAGCGGATCACCAGAGTGAACCCGAACTGCGGGCGAAGGTCCATATGCAGACTATTGCCCTTTGTCAGCTTCCTCCTCCGTCCGTGTTCGACCGAGGGCGGCATTTGTAAGTTGCAAGGCCTGACCCACGCTGGTTCAACACCTGTGCGAATTGGGGCACGAGCCAACCTCAGCCTTTAGTTGGATAGGGGGTGGTTGGCCCCAACCCTTCGACACAGATGAGAGTGTGAGCTCAAGACCCTGGTGTGAGAATAGAAAAACAGGTGAAAATTGTAACGAATATGACTGTGAGAATTCGTTCGCACCTTTGCTGCACACATTCTCACTGCCTTCTAATTGGAGTTCAACCTCCCGCCCTCTAATTAAATCAGCCATACATATGCGGGCTAGATATTTCTCTCGATCACCAATTCTTTTTCTCCAAGTCCTACTTCCGTACTGGAAATCCTGTCGTACCACATCGATTTTCTGTGGATAAGCAATACTTTCCGAGAGTACAAAATAATATCAAACAGTGGCTTATTCACCCAGCTGTTTTTTACTGCAATCATGAGATGTGCAGAAAGTGCGAAACAATAAGAATGCAGGGAAATATGGTTTATTCAAAAGATGTATAAATCAACTGAGGAGCACGAGTTCCTATTTGTTCACTTTTCCCATTTATGCTAGGTCACTTCTGGGACACAGAAATTTGTAGTAACTCAGGAATAAAAAGCATGTTTAGAAGAATTTTTAAGAACTTCCGGAAGAACTTGCATATTCAATACCCCAGTACATAGGGAATAGTATAATGCTAAGGACAGTCTAGGGTTTTGGCCGGTTTCATGGCCAGGGTCGATGTTAAAATTAGAGTTAGATGTAGGGGGGATAGTGTTAGGGTGATAGTGGAGGAAGATTTTTGGTCTAGGTGAGGTTCAGATAAGTAGCGATGGTGCTTGAATCAGAATCATGGTCTGGGTCTGGCCAACAGTGAGACATAGTCTTTACATTTCACTTGACCCCAACCGTAAACCTAATACTTACCATAAAGTCCAGTACTAACCCCGACCTTTACCATAATCCTGGGCCTAAGATCTGACCCTACTTATAACTAGAGCACAGTATCCTAATAAACGGAAAAAGTTTGCTAGGGGTTCTTGACAGGGTTCCTTACCAGAAGCGTTCCTTTTCTGCCCTTTAGTACCTACCACAGTTTACAATCCCTACTCACCAAAATATGCCATGGGAATCTGTAGAAAAAAGCCTTGTACCCTTTATGCAATGGGTATATACTTTCCTGATCTCATAACTAAGCGAGTCTGTGCTTCAGTTTCTAAAAGTGATTATTGCAAACGTGGGCCATTCCTTCCTTCCTTCTGAGGATAAATCAGAACGGTTGGGATTTGCATTGGTACCCCTAAACCAGTCTCATCATTCTGTTGACAGCAGTTGGAAATACGAACAACCGTACACGAATCTTCCAATGTCAGACTACTGTAAAACGCCAAACAATTTGGGGACCATTGCTTTAGACGGACCCGCTGGAAAACTCACTAGGCCTGATTATGACGTGCAATGAGGTCTGCTGGCGCAACTTTTCTTTGCAACCCAACTTCGTACTCGTTACATTAGTCGGAATATATTAAGGTTCAAGCGACCAGACTAAAATGTCCCTTTCCAACTGCTTCTTCTTTTTCCAGACTTCACTCGTGCTATCTTCACAAGGGTGTTTGCAAATCGAATGCGGTTAATAAGAAGACAAACACCATTCTGGAGTTCCTAGTTAAGCTTCACAAGCGAAAATTGTTTGACACTTGTTACCGCCGACCATTTTCCGTCTCCCTAATGCAGCGCCGTTTCTACTGCGGTATCATGCGATTCTTGGAAAAATTATATTGATTTAAGTCTCAACCATAAGCCACACATCCTGAATTCAAATATAACCCGGTTATAGTTGGTGAACGCGCTTTTTAATCGGACTCCCATAGTTATCCTCGTTAGTTGATTTTACGGGAGAAGCTAACACTTTCAACTGAAATAAACCTCATATAGCACAGCAGTAGCAAGGGGGCTCGGTGGGTTCTTGATAAACATACTTATAGACGAGAAGCAAATATTCACTTAAGTAGCCAAAAAGGGTAATTTATGCCAGATATTAATTTGCTGTGAACAGATGACTATCGAGTATATATCTATCCAGTATTCTTGTGAACATTCAACCGTTTTTGTCCAAAACGAACGGTTCAGGTCATTGACCCAGTCTTCGACAATTCGGTGAGAACAGCAATTGGTCTTCGGGATACATTTTGTTTTCAGCTTTTATCGATGAACGCCCACGTTTGTCCTTTGAGTATGGTTCCAAATAAAAGCGAACAGTCCAGCCATTAAAGGATTTTAAAACCCCCAGTTATATTACCCCTATATTGTCTGTACAAGCGAGGAAGAGGTTTAAACCTTTGTAGGTTTCTTAAAGCGCACATATCTTAAAACACTTATACGTTACCTCGACCTCCGGCGGCTCAGCACAACGAAGCAATGGTATAAAGGTGGCTGACAAGATGACTTAAGCCAATACCTAGAGGACCGTTCCTGCTTGGCTGGTAACCAGTGTTTTAGCATGTCAAACGATCTTGGAGCTAAGTCAGCAAAGCCCGACTTGGCAAGCTGGGCCTCAGTTTTGGAGTATACCTTCGGCTAGCATGCGACCACCTTCGGTAAACTAACCGTATAATGTTCGCATCAACAAATCTAGCTCTGGGGCGTGTTGCAAACAGAAAGTTATTTTACCGCAAGCTAAAAAGAGAATAGCGGTAAAGGTGGAATAGGCTGAATGCCTACTTTTTGTCTTTTTCCCCGTAATCACCAGCCATACCCAAAACAACTCTCATAAAAGCCCCCACCATGTCCTCGAAGGTGGATAAGTGAACTGGCTGAAGTAAGGAATAATGTCTCACTTTATTATATAGAGATACCAACAGCTAAAATTATAGAATGCAGACATTTGACGAAGCCTCTTCACATTCAGCCATATACTCTGTGATTGTCCAGTCGGGCGTCCGTAAACCAGGAGTTTAATAGTAACAACAATGGATGGAGTCAGAAAAAACTCATCGATGCCAATTACTGCCCCTCCTATCAGTTTAATTTTCCATAGGAGCATGTTCATAGTAGTAATGAAACAGAACGGGGATTGGAGTGACCAATCAAGCTCCAAACGACGCCTGGTGATTAAAACATCGCGAGAAGTTGAGGTGAAGCCAATTGACCGGAATGGGGGCCACAACTTCTAACGGGACCGCGTGGGAATGAAGTCAAAATCTGTAGCCTCTGGCAGTTTGCAATGACACACAGGCACGTGTCAGTACCCAGCTTTTTGCCCTCATTCTGACAGACTTCTGGAGTAGAGGTCAGCAAGTTTTATAAAGGAAGTGAAGTCACATGACTACCCGGCAGATAGAAGAAAAGTACCTGACACCAGATCTCAATGAGAACCAACCGCTAAATCTCAAAATGATAGCCCTTGCGTTGCTCTGAACCGACTTGCAGCATACTCATCTTCCCTAATGCTTGGCGTAGTCTCCTTCTCCCCTCCCTCTGTATACATTTCTGACCTTACTTCTTCCGCCTTCATTCAATTCTTCTTCTTTTCTCCGTCACTTGACTGACGCAACTTTTACTCTCATCCCTTAGCTGCTAATAGTTATGGTCAGTTTGCAGTCCCACGACGAAGAACGACAACTCTTTCAGTGTCGCTGTTTTGGCCAAACTTGCAAGGGAAGCCGGATTACAGCCTGATAGAAGGGAATGTTGGTAAAAAATCTTGCCCAAATCATGTGAAACCGACTTAGTAATTTCTAGTTGTTAAAAGCATTATTGAAAAAGTACCGACAGGGACAACTAGGATGACAATTTCTGGCTTATGAGCCATCGTGAGTCAGTCTCACCCATACTGTGACTTGCGCGACTGGGCCTCTAGCGCGCGTTCTTTCAGCATCGACCGTTATTGAATCCAACGCTTCACCATTGGGCCACGGACCCGAGCTTGCCCCGTAACCCGAGTGGTGTACGCATTTCCAACATAAGTCAAAAACAGTACATTTAATTATCTACCCGACTCAAACGGGCCCATTAACATAGTCAAATCTGCCAAAACACTTCTAAAATGGTGAGTCATGTAACCATCTAATGGATTCTAAAGTGATTGCTCAGGAAGTCCTGCTTGGGCAGTCAGTCTACTGCGTTTGCAGTAGGCTGGAAGAGTGCCTTAGCCTACATGTGCTAACCTCAAAGCTTTCGGTCGGGATCTCGTAGATCAGGTAGTTAGAGCATCGACTGTACTTAAGTTCTGCCCTTTCTGCCACCGTTTCGAATCCCGCGGATATCACCGAACTTTTTGCAACTGGGTCAAGCCTTCCGGTTTTTCGTCCTGTAGAAGAGAGCAACGTTTTCTTCCTGTGGAATCACTGACCCAACGAAGCTCACCATTCGAGTAAATGTACCCAAAAGTGTTTCTTACAGAAGAGGCACCCCTGACTACCTGATGCATTCATGGGTGGCGAATTAGAGAATAGCTGTGAAAAAGGCAGCCTCGTGGGTTTTATTAATTATCGGTCTCCGACCAACTGCCACCGCGTCGGAAGATTGCGGAGGACGGACATCTGGCAAGCCGACTACATTATAAAATGCCAACATAAAGTTGGCGGACTGCACTTGTGTCAATCCCATCAACCTATCTGAAATAACATCTCTCTTCTTGTTTTGGCATCCGTCGCAACTGACACAGCCGTACTTTGCCAGTGGGTCGGATTGTGAGCCTGTAGACTGGTCTTTTGAGAAGGAGAAAATAAGTACACACGTCGCATGCTGAAATGCGACTGATCCTCCTGCCTTAAAAACGCAGCGACTTATCATACGAGCGTTGAAGCAGTATAATATCAATAGTTCCTGTCTCTGTCAGGTGAGGTGGCTAGATAGGGCGCATTTAAGTAAGTACATTTTTACCAGGCCAAGACCAATGACAATCCTGACATTTCGTTGTAAGCTCTCTTAATGATTGGATTAATGCTTATCATAAACCCTGCAGAGTGGTGTCATCAAAGCTTTCGCCGAGGTCCCGCTGTATTATACTGTTTTCAGTGTGGTCGGTGTTGCGATTTACGTCCAAAAGGTATACAGTTATATGCAGTAAATTACATTTTGTGATTTATTTCAGACAGCTGTCAGACGTGCACTGATATGTAACCGTATATGACTGCGTGTAATTGCAATACGGTAGATTACCTAACTGAATTACTGACCATTAAGCAGTGAGGAACCACTGTGCTTGGGGAAAAACTTGTCAGGTTCGCAGCTCCGAATCGTGCTTCCGACGCCCCAGGGGGACGCGCCAAACCGTATAGATAAACAGGAGACAGTGGCAATGCGCTCAAGTTATGCCTTCAGCCCTGAAGTGCACGTTCGATCATCAGGTTCGTCTCGTCAGTCGCATTTCTTCGAAGATTGTCGACTCAGGTAGTCAACGTTTGTGCTTTGGTGCGGGAAGGGCAAAAGTGTCTGGACGTCATTTCAGCCGAACTTACGCCTGACTGGACAACCCAACGCACAGGTTTATAAGGCGAAGATTGGTTTGCTTACATGAAACGCTAAGTGACTGAGCTTCCATTAGGGGCCTGTATTCGTCCGAATGCAGTCTAGGCCAGTCATGAGACCTATTTCATCTGCGGCATTGAGCTGGCCTCAACAGTAGCGATAAGCGCCGTCACATACAGAAGTGTAGCCCAAAAACTGCGGTGCGAATTAGGTCGGATGTGGTTTGGTAGCCCCACCTGAAGTAAGCAAACCACAGTCACCTCTAAAAGGGGACCGGTGGTAATGGGGTTTCTTACAGGTGGGACCGGGGAACGCACAGGCGACAAGGTCAAGTAGTAGTATGCAAAAGAAAAGCTATTGGGAACGCGCGGTTGTACTTTGAATGGGTGAGAAACAGTTGCGCTAACCCCTAACCCTAACCCCCAACTATAACCCCTAATTCTAAACCCTAACCCCTAACCCTGACCTCTAATCCTAACCGCTAACCATAACCACCAACCATAGCCCGTAACTCTAACTCCCAACCCTAACCCTCAACCCCAACGGTACTGGGTCAATCAGGTGGGGCTAACAAACCACGTCTCACCGGAAAAAAAATATTTTGGGACCGGAGTCAATGGGCTGATGCGTGGGTCACTGGATGAGTTATCGAGGAACAGCGGACTTGTGCAGACGCACTGGCGTAATTCAGCAAACACAGAAGCGTTTGATAAATCCGTCCCTCTCGTCTTGACCTATTTGCGCCCGCTGGTTCCCCCTCCTCCCTCCCCGACGGTCCGGTCAACATTTCTATTGGCTCAGCCCCGGTCGCCTTGGACGCTGAGCACGGGGTCTAAAGGGAACGGCGGCTCGTAGCGGATTAGAGGTTCCCCTGGGACGGTTCGGTCCTTTGACTTTTCCCACCTCGAGAGCGGGGGACATGGCATACGGGATGGGGTGATGTAAGGCGGGGCGTCCAGCTGCCCGGACCGCTGATACAGTCACCGATAGGGATCTCGCATGGGGGCTGTCAGGTAGGATTGTTCAACAGGACATCACTCATCCGTGCGGTTATCCGCAATCCAATGACGTAAACCGACTCGAATGCGATCGAGTCCAGAAGCAAATACCACTTTTGAGCAAATCAAGACCGGCAAAGCTTATGAGTTCGCATGGCATTTGCTGATTGTACTTAGTGCAACAACAACGACGTGTAGAAATGTAAGCCCCAATTGGTCTATCAGACACGCACTCTCTCACGCAGACCTTGACTTTACCTGCTTTTTTGTGAAGGCCACGGATTTCCTCGAGTATTCATCGACTTTCGGAAAACAGTGAAAGTTATGGCTTATTAAGCACTAAAGGCGTGCATGTTCCCCAGCTAACAGACCGTCTCAGCTCTGATAACAGAGTTACTTCTTAGTTTACATAGAGGGCAATCTTATGGCCTCGGTTAGTAGAATAATCCGAGCTACGTGATCTAACGTTCAACGGTATGGTAACTCACTTGACCGTGGACCGTGCGAAATTTAACCCCTTACGTACTGCCACTGAACGCCGGTGGAGACTGGCAGCAGTGAGTGAGACCATCGTCACCATAACACAATCCACGTGGAAATGACTCTTTGAAGTTATATACAAACTGGAGGCAAATGTCCGAGTTCCAGGTGTATGTATAAGTAAGGAAGACTGGTCGACCAGAGGGGCAGTTTGTTTTTTGTTTGCCTCAATTTGTGAAAATTCGGGCGCGATGCGCTTCGGACCGCTTGCAGATCGGAGATATTTCCCACACGAGAGGTAGCAACGTACGAACAACCACGTTTCCTGCACATATGTCTCTAAGACGAACCGATGCCACGATGCCTGAAATATAAGGCTTCCGTTAATACGGATGTGAGTAGAGATGTTATGAGGCGGTATATCAACCAGATGACGAGAGTTCCGATCGACGATTGTCCCCGATGTTTACGGAAATACAAGGCTGAGATCGAGGAGAATAGAAGGGAGTGTATCCACATCCTCGGGGATTCTATTACCGAGGATCTTGAGAAAACAATCTCCGCCTCGGCACGTCAAAGACAAGCCAAGAAGAGAGAAGTTTTGGAACGAAAATTGACTAAGTTAGGACCAGTGGGCAGGGAACACTTCAATTTTGTCCACAACCTCTCCTCTAAGCAGCTAATAAAACAGCAACTATGAGTGATACGGCAAAAAATTGCTTCAGCACTGCCGATACAGATCCTGTCGACTTCACTGCAGCCCCGGAAGCTATGCTTGTGGGAAATGAAACAAATGAGGACAAGAAACACTCCTAGCTGGTGAAACACAGACCAATCCAACGTATTTCGCAGAGTGAGTAGAAAACTATGAGATAACTGCATCCAAGACGGCAAACTTATCATTCTGCCTGCTGACGAGGGACGAGCAACAGTTGTGATGAATCGAGAAAACTATAACGAAAACCACCGACGATAAGAAACACTCCATCCAACAACGTGTGGTCTCCCTGCCGATGACAAACAGACTAACCCAATGTATTTCGCAGAGTGAGTCGACAGTAATGAGGAAACTGAGGAGGGACGACAAAATTAGCATTCTGCCGACTGACAAGGGACGATCAGCTGTCGTGATGAATCGTGAAGACTATAATGAAAAGCTAAAACATTTCTTGACGACAAAAAATGTTACGCACCAGCACAGAACTCACAAATCAAAGCAGTGGCAGATCGGCTGCTCAGACAATACCGGCGCAAAAATTGGATCATAGAGAAGGAATGGCGTCGAATGGAAGCAACAGACACCGCTCCAACTTGATTCTATGGCCTGCCATAAATCCATAATCCAAACATCACATTGCGGCCAATCGTTGCCCCAAAAGGCAGCTCCACCTCTGATTTGGCAAAGCGGATGTACTCAAAAAACTGAAGTTTCTCTAAGGCAGTTCGACTACCTCAGTTTGATCAACCTCTCAGTTCCTCATAGACCTTCGAGGTCAGAGGATTCAATCGGAAGAAATCATGATTTCCTTCGATGCAACGTCGTTACCCACATCCACCCCACCAGACTTGGGACACGAAGCCCTGCGCAAGAACCTTCAAAAGGCGGACGACGAGGTGCAGAGTCCACTTAAAAGTGAGCACTTCATGAAGCTGTTTGAATTCTGCCAACAAAATTGACTTACTTTTGCTGGAGATACTTATGAACAAATCAGTGGAACTCCAATGGACTCACCGGTCTCCGGTTTGGTGGAAGAAGTGGTCCTATAGGAGCTAGAAACGATTACCGTCATCCAGCATGAGCCGGCATTTTGTGACCGTCAAGTAGACGACACGTTTTTTTACGTAAAGAAGGACATGCTAAAAAGTTTCCACAACCTGCTAAACGCAGTCTTCCCTGGTATACAATTAATGTGGGAAGGAGAACAGGAGCCGCAGTTGTCCTTCCCTGATGTGTTCGTCAGACGAAACCCTAACTGTGAACTTGAATAAGCGGTTTATAGGAAGACACATATCTTCTCAGACTTCACAGCAATTATCCGGGGGCTCAAAAACAAAACTATGTGAAAACGCTCTTCAAAAAGGATCCAGACTAATTGCAGCAAACTGGGAGAAACGTGCACTTGAAGTCCGTTTCTCCTACACCAGGTAATGCAGAATGGCTATCCGAAGGCACTTATAAGTCGTTGCCTATGCTGTCACCTCTAGAGGACTCAAACACACCACCAAGGATGAAGCATTCTATACCATACACTAAGGTTTTTAGAAGCGACTGGGTGCATTGCTATTGTGTTGGAATTGCACGCCGACCCATAGCCACCGTGCGCAGCAAAGTCATGAAAATTAAAGACCGGTTAGATCTCGAGGAGCAATCTGCGACAACGTATCGCGTCCCATGTCAAAACTGTCCTTGTAACAATGCAGGCCAGACTGAACGCATGCTCGGATCGCGTATGCGCAAACATAAGCTGGCTGTACGACGAGGTTACGACAAATTATCGCAAGCGGCTGCCCGCACTTACGAAATGGGTCATGATTTTAACTTCACAGCCACTCAGATTATTGCCCACACCGGAAGCAATACAGGCCGAAAACTGATTGAAGCCCGGGCTTCATTCGATTTGCCAATCTGACGCTGGCTTACGGGCCATGAGCAGTCACCTCCAATTTTGCATCATTGATCAATGAATGGCTAGCAACCCCTACACAACTGTTGCTCGTCCTGAGTTTGCTGCTGTCTCTGACGGTGGACCCCGGCGCTAGTTTGAGGGCTCAAAAAAATAAACAAACTGTGCCGGCGGTAGGCCAGTCTTCTTTACTTAGACATATAAACTGTCAGCTCCACGAGGTTCTTTTGACTCTCAAAACGGCGATAATGTGGGATTAGAACTGCACATTCGGGATCGAAGGGTATTCGCGTGTGGCCAGTTTCGGCCAGTAGAAAACAGCGGCACGTATGCGTGTGGCAGGTGTAAAACGGGAGCGAATTGTCTAATCAACCGCGCTTTCCTACCCACACAAACTCTAGCGACGAAATCATTGTGAGAATGGCAAGGGGAACGAGGTCGACCCCGCGTGCCTTTTTCTTACTTCAATCAAAGGGGCACTATCACACCGGCAGGAGGCCCCAGGTGCTGACGTTTTGAAGCGCACCAGTAAGGAGAACTCAAGCCATTACAACTTGTTTCTACTGTGGCTTCCATCGCACCTCCTGCGTGAAATCAGGTTGGTTGGATGGATCAACCACTATGTGCCGCGACATTCATGGACTGCATTCAGTTTCTGTTTTAGTAATAATTCTGAAGTTAATAATTGCAAAAACAATTAAGTGCAGAACTTGGGGTAAGGGGCAGGAATATGATTCTTTTTGAGTCAAACCTGGGTTCAAGCTACTGAACTCCAAGCAATGCATATACAATTTTTCTGAAATTATTCGCCTGATATTTATCTGGAGTTCGTATGCCAGAAACTGTGATAGGAGATGCTAGGGGACGTACCGAGGAACCGAACCCCTCGCAGATGTGCCATAGAGCAGCGGAAAAATCGGGAAAACATGTGCTTGGGCGTTTAGCCAGTAACTATGTTGGCAGTTCGGTATAAACCACTATCATATTGTAATTGCTTTGATGAGCACCCATGTGGTCACTGTAAGTCGTGACGTTGCATTATCATCCATAAAAGATGGGACGGAGAAAGGAGATCGAAGGAGAGAGGGAGAGAGGGCAAGGCTAAAGCTGCGTAACGATTCCCTACCATCACCCAACCCATGACGGACAAATTACCATGTGCGCTGCAAGCACTAGTATCAAGCATACGACGATCCAAACATATCCTGCGTTGGCTCATGAGGATGGCACGTCCTGTTTGACCACTTAATTGTTCAGTCTTATTATGCAAACTCCTTCATTGAAAAGGACCACTTACCCAATGCAACGCAAATTTTCATAGAGCGTAAATCACTATTACCTCGATAGAGGTACTTCCCGTGTAATGAGAATATAAACTCGTCCCTTCGGGGGACTTTATGGTTGTCTACTAGAGACTTCGATAGCTTCCAAAGTTACAGTGGATTCGATATGCTAAAACCGCTTTCCCTTGGCTGTCTCACTCTGTCAATGGTTTCCGAACTTTTGTCTTGGAGCTCCAACATAAAGCCTTCGTAAGCGGTCGCATGACGCTTAGCAACCTACGATCGACACTGACTGCCTACAGGGATAACAGAACTAGGAAAGGTCACTTATGGCACATTTGCCCTGATCAGCCAAGCGCAGCCCAATTCGAAGGTAAAAAGATTCTTACTGCTTCTTGCGTTCAGGACAGATCGACGATCGACACTGAAGACGCGACTTTGGATAGTCTTCGTAATAACCAATAGAACATTCGAACAACCGACTTGACACTGGTCCGAATCGTAGGCCCTCCCGACCTGGGGTTAGGGCAGGAGTGGCTGTCTGGTGACGGCATGTAAGTCAAAAATAACACACTACTTCGCCTTGCGCTTAAAACTTACTGGGCACTTACTGTTCATCATCACGCTATCGTTCCCAAGTTCAGTAAACGAAAAAATCAAGTCGAAGCAGAGCACACTCATGGAGTTCTATAATCAGTCAGATTTGTGCATGCCGATCCAGTGTAACTTGTTAAATATCGCCTCACTAGTTCACATTACAGAAAAGTCCCCATGAAATACAAAGCTGGGTGATGAGTATGAACTACCAGAGCATTTTGCTCCAGTGGACGTGACTGTTGGATTAAAAAGGTCAATGTCTAGTTGGTCCTCCTGTTGCGATTAAAAAATCAATTATACTTGGCTTGTTTTCTATAAACATATCAGTTAAGGCCGTGGGTAGCAACATGCGGACAAATATTAGGGAGCCCGAGAGACCTGCGATGATGGAAGTCCTTGTGCTTAAAGGTAGGCCGATGTTTTTCGACCAAAACTTCGCGCGTTAATTAGCTGATACAATGGTCCTCTATATGACTTTGTATTAAGTGAGCAAATAGTGACCTTTCCACGACATCGTACCCGGACGTAGTGATTTCTCCCGGCGTAGGATGTGCCATTTGATGCAAACCATAATTGGCCTTCAATGCCGCAAATAAGCCAACACCTGGAGCGGTCACGTTCACACTTTCAAGCTCACGTATATGCGGACACCTGTAACAGCTTGTGCGGTGACCACGTCTAGGGTTTGATGAAGCCGACAAGATGGCGGGTTGGGGTTGGACCTGACACTTGACACCTTGCGTTCTCAGTCTGAGCGAGAGATTGTAAGGTCGTGAACGGCTGCGCGCTTGTGGGGTCCAATAAGCTTTTGCTTGCGTTGCAGGTTGAGCGAAAAACTCAAGGCGTTTCTGCGTTAGTATCCATTATTGTCCGAAAACACACTTTTGGTTTTTAAAAGCCAGAGCAGAATGTGTTCTGGTACTAGACACAAGAATGGTGCACTTCAGTAGGCATTTCCTTAAAATAACTAACCTGAACAGCTACCCTCATAAAAACCAGAATTCTTAAAATAAATTTAATGGTTGATGATTTATCCAGATGCTGTCTAGTTGTTGAAGACATCGCAGGTAAAAGACCATGCCGGCGTTTTAAGAAATGAACGTCGTTCGATGGGCTTAAACCACGAGTTTCAGTCGGTTCAACCTCAACCGTGTTAATTAACGACGCATGCGGAGAGTAGGCCGGGTAGGCCTCCTTCCGCAGACGAAGGCCGCGGAATTCCTAAACAACCCCTGCTGCAGCCGGTTCGGTTCCGGCTAGAAGCTCCGTATATTTGGGAGATTATCACCGACGTTGTTCGACTTAGACGCTCCGCTAGTTTACATTGCCACAGTTACCAGCTGCTTCGGTATCAGCTAGATGGTTGCACTCGCTAATTCGCACGTCATTTCGCCCCTTACCACATACATCATCCCGTTACATTGCACTATCGACAACTGGTTCCCGTCTCTGATTTAGTTGTACTTAGGAGCGTCCACCTTGACTGTGAATCCCCCTATGAACAGTACATCACGATACATTTATCCGTGGAGAAGCAATAATACAACCGATAACTCTCATATACTACACCACACACAGTAAAGACATAATGTTTGGACGCAGCATCGGCATGCATTAAAGGACATCTCGGCTCTAAAAACAAAAAACTAAAATTTTATCCAACAATACAAAGAGTAAAATGAATGCCGATAGGAAGGAGGAAACACGGCCGTTAAGAAAACAGCTTAATTCGCCTGAAGTTTCGGACTCAAACTCGAGTCTATAATCAGAGACAGAATCCGATTACGTTAATAATTTGCACAAACGTTACAGTATTTATAGGATGCAGTTGTTATGCCACTGTATGCCTATAAAGAATGAGGGCCACCAAATTCATGCCAGAGGGCTGCACGTGGTGAAATAACTGCTTAATTGCCTTCAAACGAGTCGTTAATTACCGAAATCTCATCAATCGTGTGGGTTCTGGGTGATTTGGCTCACTGACACTAGGACCAATACTTTCTCGCGAGCTCCCGCGCAGCTAATTACCCCGTTCAGCCAAAGACTCCTTACAGAATGTGGAGCAGGGAGTTCGTTTTGCTTCTTAGTCTGCCGAGGACTCGAGAACCCCACTGCCTGTGCAAGGCATTGCCATTGTCCGATTCTGTCTCTAATGATGGAGTCGAATGTGGGTCCGGTACGCCAGAGATATAAAGCTCTCGTCCCAGCGATCATGTCTCATTCATCCAGACTGCTTCCTGCAATCCCCCTCTTTGCTTGTATTAACAGTGAATGCCAATGTTTTTATCACATGCGATCTTGCCACTGTTACGTATGCCAAAGGGTACTTCTGTAAAACAACTCATTAGATAACAAGCCAAAGAAAATGTTCAAGGAATAAACGAACCAGATCTCCAGGCAAATTTATCTCTTAAATTACGTTCCAAACAGGACTGCGCAAGGGACACCTGATGCGAAAGCTCCAGGACTTGCACGCCCCTGACCGGGTGGGTGATTACACAAATCACTTTACATGTCACGTCAATGTCCGCACTTCTAACCTTTCTACCACATGTAAACCTTCGATAAGGCATCAAACCTCACAATTCACGATGCCTATATTCTAACGCCCCTCGAAGCGCGAAATATGATCGCATCTCCCAGAGGCCATGACATCTCTGTATTAATGATTCAGGGAGTTTAAAGCCTCTGGCGAGCCTCACCCGGTAGAACAGAACACAGTCAGTCAAGAGTCTCACAAGGCAAGAGTATATCTTTCATCAGCCGGGGGGGCGAACTGTATAACAAGGAACCCTTCGAAACTGGCATCTAACATGAGCGTTTATCTGGCCGTTTTTGCTTAAATTATGACCCTGTGGGATTTGCCAGTGCATGCCTGAACTGCCAGGGTTTCATACAAACCCCATCGTGTCAAGTAATAACGGGCGTAGTCCGAGGTGCAGCTGAAGTTCATTTCCATATACGGACGAAAAAGTTGAAAAGAACAAGGTCTTCTCAACCAAAGAGAAGATAGCGCCGAACAGCCGTATGGAAAGCACTGACATTTCTGTGTAGACTCTCGTGGTGGACGTCCCAGTGGCTTCACCTCGATTTTAGCTTTTAATCACTTTAGTTATTTTGCGCTTTGTTTGACGATATTGTATAAGATGGTAGTTGAAATTTACTTATTCAGTCCATCAGGAGATAGGGTACACAATGGTGGGTAGAAATTAATCCACCTGGATTTTCTTGTTGCCTACTCAGTCATGTTCCTTTACAAGCCTGAGTGATTCCGCTAAGATATGGTCATACAGGAGACAGCAGATGGATAGCCGGTAGGATGTTAATCTCCATACTGTTACGCCGCCTATACAAAGGATATAAAGTGAGGGCTTGACAAATAGGTTAGCGAGGATTAACTCGGATTAAGTGCAGTCATGCTTAGAAGGGATAGATTTCTGTGGCGGCTGCCGATCAAATCGGCGTGAACTCGCAATAATTTAAAGGAAACGCGCATACTGCACCTGTCTCAGTTTGACAGCACATATTAACCATGTGGTTATTTTACGCACGGCCGCGACTAAATTACACACAATGTAGCAGCTTAGATGCAAAGCATTGGCCTGAATACCGATAGTGTCCGAGGTTATGTTTCCGTGTCAGAGTCCAACACAAGGGTAGGAACTTGGAAGTTGCATGGTTTGCCATACTGACAGCAGAGGTAGTAGCGAAGTATAAGATCCCACAAACGTGTTTCGCCGATCTTTTGAACCTCCATGATACATCCGCGGAAGGTTCGGCTCAGTAGTGCGTCCCTTACCGTTCTCCTTGTGCTTTTTGATAGATACTCAAGTTTTAAAATTTTAGCTTCTTAATCTTCTCGGAAATTAGCGCGCTAATTCGGAGTAAATCACTCGGAATGAAGCAGTATAGGCACAGTTTGAAAGATAATACGAGTACTTGTGCGGAAATCCACCAGCTTCACCGGGATAACCGTGTCATATTCATAAATTACCAAATGGCGGCCACTAGTGTAAACAAATTACATAATTTTAGCTAGTACCTGTGCTGCCAGTACGGTAAATTGTAAATATTACGCGGTTATCACGCCAAAGTTAAAGGATTTCGGCCAAATATTCAAACAAACTTGCGGACTGGGCCGAGAAAAAGTCCTTCCGGATGATTTACTCCAAGTCAACGAATTTTCAGTTTCAGTTTATTTGAGGGAAACATGGGTGTTGAACCTTTGAACTCCCTGTTTGTTACAAGAAAGCGAATTATATCAAAAATCTGAAAATGGAAACATCAACCAGCTACAGAAATGTCGCTTCAGATTGGCAAGATTTTCAAAACCAGTCATATAAACGAATTGTTCCAAGTGTTTAAAAACACTAACATTGCTAAAGGAGCTGTACAATAGTCAGTCTATGGATAATTAGTGCGGTCTCAGTTTCTGAGGGAGACGAATTGAATGCCAACACCCACATTCAACGGACTCGGGATAATAATAAAAACAAACGTTACTGAAATGCCGGCAGTAATAAACCGTTTGAACTAAATGCTAAGACGATATCGGTCAGGTGGCATTATGACGTTTAGTGGTATACTGGTCCAACTTGCGCTTAAAAGCCTCGATAGAGGTGAACGTGACGACATCTGCATGCAGAGCATTCCAATCCTTGACCACTCTGTTTGAGAAGGAGAACTTCCGCACGTCCAGCCTGGCGCCCGTCACACGTAGTTTAAGCGGATGGCCTTGGAGGTTCGTTGTGGTTGCTAACTCAAAAAAATCAGCAGGTAAGAGACAGCAGTGCTGGCCGCGCATTACACGGAATGTTTGTGTAAGGTGGCCTCTTAGAATAGATAGAAGAACTGAAACTTTTAGCAGTTACGAAGACGAGTTGACAAGCATTTTTTACCTTCGTCTGATCGCGGCCGCTTCCGCTGTTACCAACAGGCGCTGGCCCAGTAGCTTAGGATAGCACGAGGGGACCTTATAAATCACGCGAAAAGCTTCGCCGGGGCCAACACGATGCCCTGCATCAGATGCATGCGCAAGAATGGTGCTGATTATGCTCCTAGTTTCGCATTTCGTCAGCCATGCGGGGAGGTATTCTTGTATTCTTTCGGATAGACGTCGACTCGTACGACCAATACAACCTGCTCGACAGAAGCAAGTGAAGGGATAGATGCATACGGAGGTAGGATAAGTGCAGTACCATATTCGAAACCTTGTTGTTGGGAGGTTTGCGAGACAGCTTGATCAAGGCGTCTTAGCAGCTCACTCACAGCGTCCCCTTAAACAGGAAATTTGAAGAACAAATTTTTCTTTTCGACTGTCAGTGTAGTGGGTTTTGCAGGTTGTTCGAAAATGTCCTTTATTCTTCAAAGTTCCTGTGAAGGACTGTGAAACATCATGCAGAAATTTGGCTGTCAGGAGCGATTCATTCAGCTGGTGCGTCAGCTGCACGACGGTATGATGGCGCGAGTCACGGGCAACGGAGCTGTCTAAGAGGCATTCGCAGTGACCAACGGAGTGAAACAGGGATGAGTGCTGGCGCCTACGCTCTTCACTCTTATGTTCTCTGCCATGCTGATGGACGCCTACCGCGACGAGCGCCCCGGGATCCGCATCGCCTACAGGACGGACGGTCACCTGCTGAATCAACGACGGATGCACTTCCAATCGCGCTTATCCACAACCACCGTTCACGAACTTCTTTTCGCCGACGACTGCGCTCTGAACACCACCTCGGAAGAGAGGATGCAACGAAGCATGAACCTGTACTCCGCCGCCTGCGAGAACTTCGGTCTGGTCATCAACACGCAGAAGACGGTGGTCATGCACCAACCGCCACCCAACACAACCACTCCACCCAACGCACCGCAAATCAGTGTTAAAGGAACCCAACTGCAAGTGGTGGAGAAATTCCCCTACCTGAGCAGTACTCTCTCCCGCAACACCAAAATCGATGACGAAGTCGCCAACAGGATCTCGAAAGCCAGTCAAGCATTCGGCTGCCTCCAAAGCACAGTTTGGAATCGTCACGGTCTTTAGTTGAACACGAAGCCGAAGATGGAGAAGGCCGTCATCCTGCCGGCGCTACTGTATGGAGCGGAGACTTGGGCGGTGTACACAAAGCAGGCACGCCGACTGAATCACTTCCACCTCAGTTGTCTTCGTCGCATCCTGAGGCTGAACTGGCAGGATCGAATCCCCGACACTGATGTGCTGGAACGGACGGGAGTCCTCAGCATCTACACCATGCTGAGACAAATGCAGCTGCGTTAGAGCGGCCACCTGGTGCGCATGGACGACGAGCGAATACCCATACGACTCTTCTACGGAGACGTCGCGATGGGTTCTCGCCGTCAAGGAGGCCAAATTCGTCGATATAAGGACACTCTGAATTCCTCCCTGAAGCGTCTGCAAATCAACCCGACCAACTGGGAAGAGCTCGCTCGCGATCGTCCGACCTGGAGGAGAACAGTGAAGACGGGCGCTGCGATCTACGAAGCCAACCGCATCGCTGCCGCCAAAGCGAAACGCGAAGCACGCAAATCACAACTGCGCCCAATCCGCAACGCCGACGCACAACCGCTTTCAATGTGTCCTCGATTTCAACGGACAATCCGGGCTCGAATCGGACTTGTTGGACATCTCCAGATCAGCTGCGCCTCTCGAACTGCACAAACAATCGTCCCCCCGCTCGCCTATTCCTCGTCCTCTTCGCCGCCAACTAACTCTGACAATTCTTCTGAACCACCACTTCCATCCTTCTCCTTCTCCTCCTCCTACTCCTTCTTCTTCTTCTTCTTCTTCTTCTTCTTCTTCTTCTTCTTCTTCTCCTCCTCCTCCTCCTCCCACACCACTGCGTTCACGACGCCCGCTCAGGCGGCTGTCACGCACACAACAACCGACACCACCCCCACTGCATCCGACTCCAGCGATCAGGATCAGATCTACACCTGCCCTCACTGCGACCGAACATTTACCTTACACATGGGCCTGGTTGGTTACTTGCGAATCCATCGCACAGAGACTGGCGAACCAGTGCCTGGAGCACCAACCTACACCCACCGCACTCACCTCCACTGCCACACTGCTCTCGCACCTTCACGCATCGCGTGGGTCTATTCGGCCACATGCGCATCCACGAGAGCGGAATTGACTGCATTTCCGACACACCCACCACGTCCACCACACCCAACACTGCCAGCCCCACCCTCGCTCCATGGCCCTGCGCGCCGATCACCACCGCCACCATTACCACCACCGACTCCTCTGTAGCTGACATCGACACCCCCGACCTCTCCTGCCCACACTGTTCACGCACATTCACTTATCGCATCGGCCTGGTCGGTCACTTGCGAATCCATCGCACAGAGACTGGCGAACCGGTGACTGGAGGACCAACCTATACCCATCAGTCTCGTCTCAACCGCCCACACTGTCCTCGCACTTTCAGGCATCGCGTGGGCCTATTCGGCCACATGCGCATCCACGAGAGCGGAATTGACCGTCATTCTGACACACCCAACACATCCCAAACATCCACCGTGCACACCCCCACCCTCGCTCCATCCGCCTGCGCCACTACCACCACCGCCTCCTCTGTAGCTGATACTGACACCGCCGACTTCTCATGCCCACACTGTCCGCGCACCGTCACCTCAAACATTGGCCTGGTCGCTCACTTGCGAAGCTATCGCACACAGACTGGCGAACCAGTGCCTGGAGCACCAACCTACACCCACCGCACTCACCTCCACTGCCACACTGCTCTCGCACCTTCACGCATCGCATGGGCCTATTCGGTCACATGCGCATCCACGACGACCTGCGGTGGACAACCGCCGGTTACAACACACCACAACACCCTCCCGTCCTGCCTACTCCTCCACCACCACCACCACCACCCCACCACACATCAACACTCACCCACCGCAAGCACCAAACTGCCACCTCCCGCGCAAGTGGGAAGTGTGAATCTCGACTCGGTCTCCATGCGGCTTCGGCTGCACGGATGACTTGAGTCCGAGGCTACCCTGGCACGTCAAGCGTCGTGGATAGGAAGGTTGCTGATTGACGCCCGCTCTCGGTTCACGCAGTTCACCGCGTTGCGTGTGTGTTCTGTGGGGTAGCGGACTGGTGGGCTGGGGACGGGCTGAAAAAACACCTACTACGGCCCTCTCACGCAAGTGAGACACACGCCGTTCAACCCTCGTCGTGGGAAATCCTGGTGTTTGTGTTCATGGAGTGCCAGGTCGTGCTCGTGGCGCGCGCAGTCATGGTCAGTCGACCATGACAGCCACCGCGCCCATTTCCCACTCCAGTCTGCTGACCGGCTCGGACAGCGGCTGGGGTGTGGGGATGGGAAGGGAGAGTGAGGTCGACGACTCAGCGCATTTCCTCACTATAAACAATCTGACGCGCTTGAAGCTATCACGGTGCACTAAAAGCCGTGGCTTGGAAGGTTGCCAAGTGACGGGATAGCTTGGATCTCCTCCTTGACTGGAGGCGGCCTGAGAGACAGGCTGCAATGGCTCCTTCTTGATGTGGTATTTATGGCACTCCCACCACAGTGTGGGATCCTAGCCAGGCGTTGGCGGCACGACTAGGTGCGGCTTCGGCCGTGCCAGCCTCCACTCTGTTGTGTTGGTCAAATCCTGGTCATTCGTGTGTGGACCAGGGGGATGCGGAGTGGAGCGCCAAGGTGAGGATCCGTCCAAGCCATCCACCTGCGGCCTCCCTCGTCACCGGTCTTCTCGACTCTGTCTTGACACCGGGCTCAGGCGGGGGAGGAGGAGAGAGTGTAGGTAGATGCAGCGCAAGTCTACTGGCACTATAAACCCCTTCAAAAGTCACCGTCTCTGCTCCCACCGCTGCTGAGGTGGGACACACGGTGAACATCGTCGAAATCGACGGTCGAACTGTCGTGTGTGTGCGTGTGTGGGGTGTAGGGGTGTCAGCGGTGGGTTCACGTGATGGTCGTAGTGGTCGCTCACTTGCTTTCAGGTGAGACTACGCATAGCGTCCATTTACTGGCACCCAACTCTCACATGTGGCTCCGCGTAGCTGGGCTCTGCTCAGCGGCCACACCCCGGGCAACCGCCTCGAACGGTGAGCTAAACCAGGTGAGGGCGGTTACTCCCGGTGCGCGTTGTGCCACGTGCACAGGGTACTGCGGACTCCGCTGGACGGTTGGTCGGATGGAACACCGTCTCGACACCGTCGTGACGAGGCTCCGTCTACGCCTCTGGTCAGCCGGTTGGTGGAACGTCGCATCAGCATCGTTGAGACGAGGCTCCGCCTGGTACGCCGTTGGTCAGCCGGTTGGATGGACCTTCGAATCGGCATCGCTGACACGCGCCCATCTAGTGCACCGTAGGAAATGGCAGGCTGACGGCAATGTCGTAAGCCATTGGCAAATTCGAGTCGTTCTTCCACTGCCAAGAAAATCTCGTGGCCCACAGTGGAGTTCGTCCACGCCGGCAAATCTAGCAGAACTATTTAGGGACGGGACTACTTCTCTTCGGAGGGGGCCTGGAAAAGCTGGCCTAAAGATTGCTGGGGAACCACGTCGTCTGCAGGCTGAAAGTGGTCGCAGACGTAAAACTCACGGTCGAAACAACCAAAATCCAAACAACAACAACGACAACCATACTTATTCTCCTCATCCTACCTCTTCTTCCTCTTCCTCCGTCTATTATTCTCCTTCGTCACCTTCTTCTCCACCTCCTTCCCGTCCTCCCACTCCTTGTCACCAGACTGGCAGGGTGAGCCCGCTCACTCTGGCAGCCTGGAATGTTCGTTCCCCTTAAGACAGTCCGAGGAGCAACCGACCGGAACGGAGGACGGCGCTTCTGGCACGAGAACTGGCGCGCTACAAGGTGGACAGCGCCGCACTCAGCGAGACTTGATTCTCCGAACAAGGCCAACTGGAAAAGGTGGGTGCCGGCTACACATTCCTCTGGAGTGGTCGGCCCAGGGCAGAGCAACGAAACGCGGGTGTCGCCTTCGCCATCCGGAACGACATCGTGGAACGACTGCCCTGTCTGCCGCAGGGCATCAATGATCGCCTGATGAGCCTCCGTCTGCCTCTCCGGCGTGGGGGCAAATTCGTCACCATCATCAGCGCCTACGCTCCGCCGATGACCAGCCCCGACGCCACCGCAAGAGACAAATCCTACGAGGACCTGCACGCCCTCATGGGGACTGTGTCGAAGGCGGACAAGTTGATTGTCCTTGGTGACTTCAACGCCCGCGTCGGCACAGACCATGCTGCCTGGAGAGGTGCTGGGTCCCCATGGTCTCCGCGGCTCAAACGACAATGGCCTGCTGCTCCTCCGCACCTGCGCAGAATACCGCCTCATCCTGACAAACACCTTCTTCTGTCTGCCGGAGCGAGAGGAGGCCACCTGGAGGCATCCTCGGTCGCGTCAGTGGCAACTGCTGGACTATGTCCTCGTCCGGAGGCGAGATCAGCGGGGCGAGCTGGTGACAAAGGCGATCGCGGGCGCTGACGGGTGGACCGACCATCGCCTCGTCATCTCGAAGATGCGTATTCGCCTACAGCCTCGCAGGAGACCACAAGGCAAACGACTCCCAGGTAAGCTGAACATTGCCCTGTTGTCTTTGCCTGCTCACCATCTTCATTTCAGCAACGAGCTAGCTCAACGGCTAGACAACCTCCCTACTGCTGCCGCCGCCGCCGACCGCGCCAAAGCCGCTGCCGAGAACGCCTCCGTGGAGAACCGTTGGTGTCAACTGCGAGACACGGTCCAGTCGACGGCGTTAGCCATCCTTGGTCGCCCACGCCGCCAACACCAGGAATGGTTCGACGAAAACGACGCCATCATCAGCAATCTGCTTTCCGAGAAGAACCGCCTACACAAAGCCTACGTAGAGCACCCCACTGATGCCAACAGAGCTGCTTTCTACCGCAGTCGCCGTCACATTCAGCAACGACTGCGCGAGATGCAGGACGCCTGGACTGCCCACAAAGCTGAGGAGGTCCGAGGGTACGCGGACCGCAACGAGTGGAAGAACTTCTTCTCCACGATCAAAGCTGTCTACGGTCCGCCAACGAAAGGCACTGCTCCTCTCCTCAGCGCCGCCGGTAGTACTTTCCTGACTGAGAAGACGCACATTCTACAGCGATCGGCCTCCATTTCCGAGGCGTCCGTAGTCGCCCTTCCACGATCGCCGACGCCGCAATATCCCGCTTGCCGCAAGTGGAGACCATCGAGGACCTCGGTCGAAAATAGCCGAAACCGAAACAACACCAATCTCTCTCTTCCTCGTCCAGCCTATTCTCCTTCTTCCCCTCATTCTCCTTTTCGCCGCCGCAATCGCCAGACTGCAAGCGGTTGTCTACGGTAAGTTTTATGAATGCGCATGTGGCCTAATAATACCATGTGTTGGTTGAATTTGCGGGGTCAGTGAAGGTGGATGCGGCGAGTGTAGGTTGATGCTCCAGGCACTGGCTCGCCAATCTCCACAGGATGGATTCGCAGGACGATGTGCGAGGTGAATGCGCGGTCGCAATGAAGACAGGTATGAGCCGAGTCCACATCGCTGGAGGTTGTGGCGTTGGTGGTGATGGTAGAGGGTGATAGGACGTCGGACTTCTTCCCATCGGAGAGGGGAGTACGTGATGTTGTGGTGGTGGAGCTGGTCGCTGTGGTCGATGAGGGGCTGGGGCAGGGCGGATGGTGTCGGTGGTTGATGGCGGCGGGACAGCGGCAGCGTGATCGGCGGTGGTTGCGTTTCTTGGCATGGTTGGAGTAGATGGTTCAAGTCTCCGCTCCGTACAGAAGTGTCGTCAGGACAACGGCCTTGTACATCTTCAGTTTGGTATCCAAATCGAGGCTGTGGCAGTTCCACATGGAGTTCTGCAACTGGTCGAAGGCTTGGCTGGCCTTGAAGATCCGGTAGGCCACTTCGTCGTCGATTCTGGTGCTGGTGGAAGGTGCGCCTCCGAGACAAACGAAATTGTTCACGGTTTTTAGTTGGTTGCCATCGACAGTGATTCGAGGAGTACAGTGTTGCGCGTTGAGTGACGGTCGGTGCGTGACCACCGTTTTGTCCGTTTTGATAGTCAGGCCGAAGTTGGCGTACCCGGTGACGGAGAGGTCCATGCTCCGTTGCATGTCCACTTTGGTCGTGGTTTTGAGTTCGCAGTTGTCGGCTAAGAGCAGGTCGTGGATGGTGATCGTAGATAGTCGCGTAGGGTCCTGCATGCGCTTGCTGTTGAGATGCCTGTCAGTTTTCTAGACGATGCGTATCCGGGGGCGCTCATCACGCTGGGCGCCCATCAGCATAGCAGAAAACGTAAAGCTGATGAGTGTGGGAGCGAGTACGCAGTCCTGTTTCACTCCATTGGTCATTGCAAATGCTTCGGAGATTGCACCGTTGTCCGTGACGCGCGCCAGCATCCCGTTGTGGGGCTGACGTACCATGTGTGTGAATCTGTCAGGACAGCTGAATTTCTGCATGCTTTCTCACTGGCCCTCGCGGTCGACCGTATTGAGGGCTTTCATCAAGTCCATTAAGGTAGTTTAGAGGTGGGTTTGCATCTTCTGACACTTCATCTGTAGCTGGGGAGCGGTAAAGAGCATGTCGGCGGTGCTCCGGTGTCGTTGGAAGCTACATTGGCTTTCCGGAAGAAGTGCTTGCTCGGGGTGTCCGTTGAGGCGATTGAGGCGTATTCGGGTGAAGATCTTCCCGGCGATGTGGGGTAGCGAGATGCCTCTGTAATTGTCACAGAGGTATCAGTTCCCTTTGAGTTTGTAGACGTGAAGAATGGTTGCGTCCTTGGAATCCTGAGGGACTTGTCCACAGCGCCAAATCTCCTGAAATAGCTTGGTGAGTTGGTCCATCAGTCGGTGGCCGCCGTGCTTGTAGAGTTCTCTTGGGATTGCATGGGAGACTGGTGCTTTCCCGCTGGAGAGTTGTTGCATAGTACGGATGGTTTCTAGAAGGGAGGAGAGGAGAGCTAGTTCGACGTTGATTTCCATTTGGGAGAGCCAGTCGACGGCGACATCGGAGATTGCAGGGGGGCGGTTGAGGGCGTTTTTGAAGTGCTCGTCCCAGCGCTTCAGAATCTGTGACTTCTCCGTCAGAAATCTGTTCCATCGGAGCTGAGAAGCGGTGCAATCCTTTTGGGTTGGGGAACATAGATCGCCCTGATTATATACGCCTCTGTGACACTCATGATCCTATTTCACAACATACGCATATAAGACGCTTCCCAGGTCACTTCTTGGCCCTTTCTCTGAACAACCGCTCGATCCTCCCCCTCTTCGCCACTATTGCGTTTGAATTTTTTCATGTCACAGAATGCCCAGATGACTGTCGTGGGTTACAAGTCGTTCCGTACTGCCTGACACATGCTGAATAGAAGCTAGCGTGTGCGTGACTGGCACAGGCCTGCCGGTTAGCTTATTCGACCAGTGAGCCCGACTTCCTCATCAGTTTGTCGGGTTAGTTCAGCTTAATGCCTGTTTTTAGAGGGAAGAGACAAAGATTTCGACATTGGTGAACCCACCTTCATGGAGCATCAGCTTTTCCTAGTTGTTATCAATCAGATGATTTTAAATTTACCATAAAACACTAAATGTCGTGCCTTGGAAGTTTGCCGAGTACTGGGGCAACTAGCCCTCTCCAAGAACAGTGTCCTGCTGCATTGTGTCCTCTTAATTTGGTCTTTATGGCACCTCAAACCTTAATTAGCCACCCCCCCATATGCAGTCGGTTATATGCAGCGTGACCCGGTCGTGCGTGTGACATGTATAGCCGGGCCATTTTGCTTATCCATCAGTGTACGCTGTGCATGAAGTGGGAATGTGGTGGACGGGCAACAAGTCTGCTTCATTATGGACGAATCCACGCACAACATCATCGAGATTCTTGCATGTGGTACAGAATATAGTCTTCGTATTATACTTTCACCGTTCGGCTTCGATAGCGTTTCGTATCTTGGAATCTTCTTTACAAGGTCCACAAGGCATCCGTTGAATCGGAGTAAAAGGTGAGTATGTCAACTATTGCTTTATCGGGTCACCCTTGGTGCAGTGGCTGCTCGTGGTTATGAGACCTTTTGTGAGGCACTTGAAACGCATCTTCGAGACAAAACGAAGTGCACTTTTAAATTTATTTGAGACCACTTTACGATTGTACTTTTTGGTGAAAGGGTTTGGCCTCAATAAACTTTTCAGCTTTCGAGATCCCGAATGTAAATGCATCACGTGGCACGGATACAGATAATAAAGAAGTCAGCGGACATCAAAGATGTCGACCGGATCTTGGTCATATTGTAACGGTAGTTTTTACAGGATTTGACGTAAAATTTACCCTTTAAAATGGTTTTCTTGACGGTGCTTATACTGACGCAGTCGGAGAACGCAATCGTAGCTTTATCGTAACTTTATCAAACCCCAGATTGCTGGGTCTAGAACAAAGCAGCTGTGGCTAGAGTTGCGGCGCGCACGTACTTTCGCGGTTGCTTACCGAGATTTCTTTTTCTGGCTCCGGCGTTTTGAGTCAGGTACCTTTAAGTCAGGCAACGACACCAATTCTGCAACTCTTTAGCATCCCTAAACCGTCCTGTTTCTTACGAATACTCGTCATCTTCGACCTGAATTATGCAGTTCCCATTTAAACTTTAGTAGTAACCTCGCCAAGATACGGCGTGCGCGTTTCATTGCAATTTTAAGCAAATGTCGTTCTACAGATGGAAATGCCAATAGGGGCTACTCTAGCATGGAGAACAAGCTGCCGACTGTGCCTATATGTAGGTGTAGAGTGAGTCTGCATTTTCGTGGAAATGTGAGCGCCCAGAACATAGTCGCGGCCACTGACAGATCACGCCGCTTCTCCTATCTAAGTAGGCCCGACGTTTTTCTGATCGCCGTCACTAGCGGTCTGCCTCCTTTTACTCTGATGTTACTCGGCGATGTGTCAATAGGCAGCGTGCTATTCACGTAGATTTAACCAACGCAGCCCAATCACTCCTGCCGCCGCCGCTCGCCACCAACCGCTTGTGCGCTCTGCGTCAATAAGAGCGGCCTGCCCCATACTTCTCGTCGTCTTTTAACTTAGGAACGCCCTCGATATTGCACCCTACAGATCCATAAGGGAAAGTGAAGTAACCGCTTTCAGTATTTCACAGCCATCAATCAGCGATGGCCTTAAACGGGTCGAAATTTGAAATATAAGCAGCAACGCCCAGACCAGCAGAAGTTCTGAGTAATACTCGGCCAGACATAGGATTTTCTCAGGCTGAAAAGCACTGGCAAGACCGATTCCCACGGAGAAACTTGCAGTTTGGTGTTTGTTTTTGACTTCACAGGAAACAGTAAAAACAGTCAGCTCTTGCACGAGTTTTACAGTCAGTTTAGAGTGTAGCTTACCCTCAGATACTGTAAACTATTGCTTCTCATCGTCCTTTTTGTAAGGCTCGCTAAAGAGGGAAATCCGGGATGTGAAGTTTCAGTGAAGCTTCGACACGTGTGATGCGTCTACTGGTACAGAGACATCTCTAACGTGAAAATAGTTTTTTTAAAAAAAATCCATCAGAAATTACCAAGCGAGGCTAGAGTACAGCGTCAGGGGCAGCGCATTTCACGTCTGGTAGGCAATCATTCTACAGAAATTGACGATCTTTAGTGTAACCGGTCGTATACAAATCCATGTACATAAAAGGCCATATTCTCAAAAGCTCGAGTCAGTCTGACAGTCTCTCATGAAATTTCATACCCGGAGCGTTGCGAGAAACCACATTGAAGACTCTGACAAATCCACTGACAGACTTCGCTCATCCTCAGAAAACCTATGAAACACGTGTCTGGGCTCTTATTAAGCACATCTGTCATAAGTGTGAGAGGACCCTCAGCTTGGAAATCTGTCGACAGACATAAATAGAATTTACATTCTAAAGAGATAGGCCCTTTGAAGAGATGGAAGTTCCCATTTACGAATACGTTCATAGTGGGTCAAGATGTGCCGTGATTGGATCCGTCCTGTTAACGCCGTAAATGAGAATGGGCAGCAACAAGACCTGTAGGCTTACTCGCACAAAAATCGGCAAGAGACTCACGACGACGACGACACGTCCCATTACCCCTTCGCGAACTGAACTTGCGCCTTTAATCCGGACACTTCTAATTGGTTCCCTCCAGCCAACCCTGTGGACCACAAGTGTGCTCATTACCTTGCCCGTAACCAACCCACGCTCTGCTAGAACCCTCATGCCGACCACCGGCGCCGCGCACGAAAACGGGACCTGGCTGCTGGAGCCTTAAATTTGTAATCTCCGGGTAAGACGGGTTACCCGGGTAAGACGGGTCTGACGAATAAGCAGTCGCAGACCAGCAGCGACATTGCCACAAGGGTGCGGAGGACTGACGTTTGATACGCTGAAAGCCTTATAAAACAGTCGCAAAGGTCGATGACGGCGCTGTGACATGGCGACCGTAAACCGCCATTAAATGTGTTTGCCTGCAACCGCTGCCTTCCCGTTAGGCTCCTGAGTCAAAGCGATAGAGAAAACCTCGAACAAACTATCCGAACGACTGTTAGAGAACCGCCTGTACTCAAAATTCCCAACAAGGCTATCATATTTTAGTTGATATCATCGTGCAGCGACACTTCAATACGGTGGAGCAATTTTCTGACCGAATTCTGAATGACACCGTCCATCCCCTTCATAATGAGTTAATGGCTGCGAAATCCTTACGCCCCATGCGTCGATGCTTCCGCCACATCCCTTGTCGCACTTCGGCTTATCAGAATTCCATACTGCCATTTATAGCCCGGTATCTCACCTGCAAAGATGCTGAAAAACAAAAGCTAGAACTTGATCTTGCACCTTAAAGTTCTTTTTTTCATGTATAATTATGTCCACCTGTCCAATACCTGTTAATCTCTATGGTAATCATTGTGTACTGGAGAACCGTTTTTTGCTGAAAGTTTTGAATGTTATTTTCAAAATAAAGCATTCCTCTCTCTCTCTCTCTAAATATGTAATCATTTACCGTACTGTCATATGTCCAACCACAGTATTCTGACCCATGCTAAGGCGTCCGCGGGAATCGACGCGCTTCGCAACCCTGGTCCAGTGGTGCGGGCGAATAGTATGCGAGCTGGACTACTTAATCGTGGACGGACTCTCGGTATTGGATGCTGGAATGTGCAAACGTTCCTGGACGCCGGTACACGAAGTCTGGCCGCACGCTGCCTTTATCCGTACAACGTGGATGTCTGCTTTCTGTCTGAAGTTCGACTTCCTGACACAGGCTCCCGAGAAACAAAAATCCCTGATGTCGAGTCACACTTTACCCTGTACCACAGCGGCCTGCGCGACTCTTCCGGTCGACACGGTGTGGCGATCGCCCTATCCCAACAAGCGGACCTCGCGCTACTTGCATGGGAACCAATCAATGACCGGATGGCCTACGTGCGACTGAAGAGCCACTTCACGAGCATCTCCGTTTCCTCTGTGTACGCACCGACTTCAGCTGCCGAACAGCGCAATAAAGAGGCGTTTTACACGCAGTTGCAAGCACTAGTTAAAAGACTGCCTCGCCGCGATCTGCTGATTGTTGCTGGCGATTGGAATGGTCGAGATGGACCTGGCGACCCCACAACCAGTCATCTTCTTGGCCGCTTTGGGCTTGGTTCCCGATGTGAAAATGGTGAGAGATTGCTGAACTTCGCTGATCGAAACCGACTGCTTGTCACCAACACATGCTTCCAGCATCGCAAAAAACATCTGCTGACCTGGTATTCAAACGACGGTCGTACGGCCACTCAGATTGACTACATACTAGTCAGCTCAAGGTTCCGCAGCTGGGTTCACGATAGCAGATCGATGCGTGGTGCCGAGACTGGTAACGCCCATGGGTCGGACCATGTCCTCGTCCGTACACGCCTGAAAGTTCACCTCTCATCCGCACCAAAAATGCCACGTCCTAGACGCCTCAATGTCGCAAAAATCCGGCAAGCC
>CACRXP010000057.1:1075223-1090889 GCA_902702965.1 Spirometra erinaceieuropaei | reverse complement strand
CAGACATCAATCCGTAAAATCAGCTACTCATGAAAATTCCGAAAGCCATAGCGGCAAAATAGTACGGCAAGTGCTTCCCACCGTCCAGGGCAATTCTGGGACAATAAACATATGTGGTTAATGCGTGGATGAGGACGTCCACCTGGGAATCTAAGAAACTCAGGAAACCATTGCCACTCCATGCAACCACTGTCCTACGAGCTACGGCCTCACTTGGCGCTTGATGACAACGGGGATGTGGTTTGCGGGCCCCGATCGTATTTGCAGAGGGTCAATAGCACCGAGAGCTAAAACATCCTGCTCAATAGCTGCAACAGTCAGTCTTTACTAATCCGGACCTCGCATTGGTGATGGCTACGACACGGTTAAAGTGTAGGGGAATCAGTGTAGCCTGTCCCTCTGTCGAGGCAGATTGATTTGTCCCTTTCATTAGCAACTCCCCATGCCGGAGCCTCTATGGCCTGTGATGGTGTGAAGTCTGTGTGATTTACTGAGAAAAGGATTGGCGGGATCAAGTTTATTTTCCACTCTCTTGACGTCGCCGTCCCTACTGTTGCTGCCGCCGCCACCATCATCTCATAGGCACTCTCAAGCAGTCATTGAATGGCCTTCTCCCCGAACGCAAACAAAGCACTCACGACCCCTATTTTGCCGTCAGAAGGGAGAAGTCGAAAAAGAGTAGACCCGGTCTGCTAAACACGTATTACCAGCAAAGCCTCTTGATCTGGTAAGTCGAACTTCAAATAGACCAAATTGACAAGAAAAATACACAGGCCACGCCGGATCGATAGAAATGGCTCTTTGTGTGCTATATACTGACAATTGAGTCAAGGTAGGAACATATAAAATACACTATGATCCGATTTAAACCGCAATGCAAAGGAGTTCACAGCGGTGTAAAAGTACCCAAAAGGTGTAAAAAGGCAAACCGATTTGTATCCTTGCAGATGAGCGTCGTTAACTGGTTGATAGGTTGCCCGACATTGCAAAAACGCTAACAAGAGTTCATACAGTCACAGTCAAACATGTTTTGACTTGTACGCGGGTAATACTGCTCGCAATATTAGTTTTTCCGGTTGCGCATGAATGATCATCGACAGCACGCTGACTGAAAGTGATGAAGATCGCCGCCCTCTCTCAGATGGGGCATAGTCGATTGCACGCGAATCTTCTTATGGTGGAGATGACCTGCATCGCTAACACCAAGCCCGGCACGATTAGATTGCAGGGCGAGGTTAAGGACGACCAACGATTGACGTGAGCGCAGAAGTTGGAAAAGTTGGGTAGCCCATGTGTGCTTGCCACGCACGACCTGGTTAGAACGCGCTGTTCCACTGAATTAGGGATTCCGGATGCCACGCAACTGGATGCTATTTAGCCAACACAAAGGAGTGACTGGCGGCTGACCCTTAGCGCTGAGTAGGACCGAGTTACCTTGACTGTTAACAACCTTCCAGGCCGCGATTGGTAGCGAGTCGGGATAAACGCAGGGCATGTTTGCTAGTTAATAATGAAGAACGTAGGCCCTGGATCGACCTGGCTAAACTTCGCAATACCTTTTCTTTCCATGTTCCAATGGCCTATCCAAACCTAACTCACTTGGAGTATGTATAATATTACTGAAGAAGCCACAGATACTGAAGCGCTGGGACGAGCACTTCAAAAACGCCCTCAACCGCCCTCCTGCAATCTCCGGTGTCGCCGTCGACCGGCTCTCCCAAATGGACATCAACGTCGAACTAGCTCTCCTCTCCTCCCTTCTAGAAACCATCCGTACTATGCAACAACTCTCCAGCGGGAAAGCACCAGTCTCCCATTCAATCCCAACCGAACTCTACAAGCACCGCGACCACCGACTGATGGACCAACTCACCAAGCTATTTCAGGAGATTTGGCGCTGTGGACAAGTCCCTCAGGATTGCAAGGACGCAACCATTCTTCACGTCTACAAACTCAAAGGGAACTGATACCTCTTTGACAATTACAGAGGCATCTCGCTACCCCACATCGCCGGGAAGATCTTCACCCGAATCCGCCTCAATCGCCTCAACGGACACCCCGAGCAAGCACTTCTTCCGGAAAGCCAATGTAGCTTCCAACGACACCGGAGCACCGCCGACATGCTCTTTACCGCTCCCCAGCTACAGATGAAGTGTCAGGAGATGCAAACCCACCTCTAAACTACCTTAATGGACTTGATGAAAGCCCTCAATACGGTCGACCGCGAGGGCCAGTGAGAAAGCATGCAGAAATTCAGCTGTCCTGACAGATTCACACACACACATGGTACGTCAGCCCCACAACGGGATGCTGGCGCGCGTCACGGACAACGGTGCAATCTCCGAAGCATTTGCAATGACCAATGGAGTGAAACAGGACTGCGTACTCGCTCCCACACTCATCAGCTTTACGTTTTCTGCTATGCTGATGGGCGTCCACCGTGATGAGCGCCCCCGGATACGCATCGTCTAGAAAACTGACAGGCATCTCAACAGCAAGCGCATGCAGGACCCTACGCGACTATCTACGATCACCATCCACGACCTTCTCTTAGCCGACAACTGCGAACTCAAAACCACGACCAAAGTGGACATGCAACGGAGCATGGACCTCTCCGTCACCGGGTACGCCAACTTCGGCCTGACTATCAAAACGGACAAAACGGTGGTCACGCATCGACCGTCACTCAACGCGCAACACTGTACTCCTCGAATCACTTTCGATGGCAACCAACTAAAAACCGTGAACAATTTCGTTTGTCTCGGAGGCGCACCTTCCACCAGCACCAGAATCGACGACGAAGTGGCCTACCGGATCTTCAAGGCCAGCCAAGCCTTCGACCAGTTGCAGAACTCCATGTGGAACTGCCACAGCCTCGATTTGGATACCAAACTGAAGATGTACAAGGCCGTTGTCCTGACGACACTTCTGTACAGAGCGGAGACTTGAAACATCTACTCCAACCATGCCAAGAAACGCAACCACCTCCATCTCAGCTGCCTTCCCTGAATACTAAAGCTGAGATGGCAAGACACGGGATTCCCAGAACGGACCGGAATCCTCAGTATTCACGCCATGTTGAGGCAACTGCAGATGCGTTGTAGCGGCCATCTCGTAAGGATAGATGAAACACATCTACTGGAACAAGTCTTCTTTTCGTGATGTCGCCACGGGTGCTCGTCGGCAAAGAGGACAAAAACGGCGCTACAAGGACACTTTGCAGGACTCTCTGACACGGCTGCAAATCAACCCGGGGATATGGCAGGACCTTGCTCAGAACAGACTGGCATGACGAAGAGAAGTAAAGATTGGCGCCGTCATCTACGAGGCGAATTGAATCCCCGCCGCGGCCGCCGCCAAAGGCAAAAGGGAGGCCCGCAAGTCACACGTGCCTTGCCACCTTAATGTCATCTGTCAGCTGCTTCCAACATGTCGGCGCTGCCAACGAGCATTCCGCGCGTGAATCGGTCTCATGGGACACCTTCGGACCCAATGTGCCAACAACCCGACGTCCACTTCCCCACTCTCGCTGTTGTGGAAAACCCCGCGCCGACCGCCACCCCCGTCAGTGCCTATCACGCTGCCGCTGCCCCGCTGCCATCAACCACCGACACCCTCCGCTCTGCCCCAACCCCTCATCGACCACAGCGACCAGCTCCACCACCACAACATCACGTACTCCCCTCGCCGATAGGAAGAAGTCCGACGTCCTATCACCCTCTACCATCACCACCAACGCCACCACCTCCAGCGATGTGGACTCGGCTCATACCTGTCTTCATTGGCATCGCGCATTCACCTCACACATCGTCCTGTGAATCCATTCTGCGGAGACTGGCGAACCAGTGCCTGGAGCATCAACCTACACTCGCCGCATCCACCTTCACTGCCCCCGCACATTCAACCAACAAATGGGCCTATAAGGCCACTTGCGCATTCATAAAACTTGCGGTAGACAACCGCCAGCTCCACCACACCATCACACCTTCCCCCACCTGTGCCTGCATCACACAACATAGCCCATCACCACACAATCCAAGGACTCAATTGCCATCTCCCACGCAAGTGGAAAGTGTGCCTCTCGGCTCTTTCCTCATGCGGTTCCGAGTCTAAGACGGTGAGGCCAAGCGCTGTGCCTTGAAAGGCTGCCGACTGACGCCTCAACTCAATTCACGTAGTCCGCCCAGCTGTGTGTTTGTGTGGAGTGGTGGACTGGTGGGCTGAGGGTCAGGCCGCAACGGCTCCTTCCCAACGTGACCTCTTGCATTCTCACGCATATGAGGAGTGTGTGTTTTATGGGTAGTGCTTCTTAGTCGATGACTGGCTGAGTACCCTGCCTCAAAATTCAAACAAGTTAATCTATTCGAGGTTTTCTGAGAAAGAAGACGTTCGCTGAGGTGACAGGAGTCACTGCTAGTGTTTACGTGCACTATATTCCTCCAACCTGAGATACCTGGAGGTGCCGTTTCTGTCCGGAGAAAGCCCGGTCTAGGTGGAGCACTCAGAAGCCTGTGATATTCCAGAGCTAAGATGTTTCCAGTTTTAAAAAAGGCACAACGGGCGAGCCTTTATGAAAACAAAAGGGAGGAGCAATAAAACCGAAAGTACTCACCCGTGCCACGTACTCCTTGTAAATCTCATGGCCCTTTTCCACGTTTTGACGAATTCGAATGAGGTCGGCTTTGTGAGCTTCAGCCAGGTGTCTACAAGGCATGCGAAATGCCTTTTAAGGTGAGCATACAAAAGGGGAGCGCCAAAAAGAATACATCTGATAGTTTTGTCAAAGCACCCTGGAACGGTCGCGTACCTATCTTACTGGCGCTTCGGGCGAAACTAGACTTGTCCTCTGGCGATGGGGTTTACAGATGGATGACAACTTACTGGGGTGGACCTAGGTTGACAAACACAGTGACAAAAAATCTCGATCTAACCCGAAAACGGCCAGTTGGTGGGGGAACATTGAAAGAATTTTGGTCTGCCAGAGCAGACGGCCTATTGGTTTGACCTTGCGTGCAAGTTTACGGGCGACGACGTATGGTGCTTTCTGCCGCGTCGAAACGTGTCTTCTGGAGTGTTAGACTGTCCAGTCGAAACAGGAAATCCCCTTTGTGTGAAAACCTGACCCGGACCAGGCGTGTATGGCATGCGTAGACGGGCTGTTTGGCCCTGTCAGCCACTGCACCCGATACCGCCTCCGGTCTTCTTAAATTCGACGCCAAGCCAGGTGGGCGAGGAAGGAGGGTGCAGTAGACTGCGCAAGTCTACTGTCACTGTAAACAAATTCACACGCCATTTGCCGTTCCTGCGACCGCCTTGCTGTGGGGCTGTGGCGAGCAGATATGATGGAAAGCCAAATTCTTATTTAAGTATTTGGAAGCGAACTTTTCGATAGTAGCGAGGACTTTAAATCTTTCTTCAGAATTTGAAGAATCCGCCTTGTTTTGAGATTTTAATACAAGTAGATCGTTGACGAAACGATTAAATCGCGCTACTTCCCTCTAATTATACGCAAGGGGGTATTTTTGCAAAAATGTAGGCAAGATATGGTCCAGCATCAACTCACATTCAGTCGCATATGCAAAAACGTAGAATGTGTCGAAATGTGCATCGCAAGGAGAAAAGATTACAATGAGTCATGTTAGGGGTCAAAAAATGGCAAATGTACCAGATAACTGGTTGCTGACGCTGACCAAAAGAAAAAAACAATGGATATGTTGCCTCATAAAAACTTACCCTTAATTCTGGAATGTGTTCCTTATTAGAATACAAATGGGTACTCTGAATTCCCCCCTGAAGCGTCTGCAAATCAACGCGGCCAACTGGGAAGACATCGCCCGAGACCCGCCGACCTGGAGAAGGACAATGAAAACAGGCGCGGCGATCTACGAAGCCAACTGCATCACCGCCACGAAAGCCAAGCGCGAGGCCCGCAAATCCCAACTGCGCCCACCCCGCAACGCCAACGCTCAACCACCTCCGACCTGCTCGCGCTACAAGCGGACGTTCCAGGAATTAACCGGCCTTCGTACCAAGTGCGGCACCCGGACTACACCAGCTTCTCCCTTCTTTTCCAGCTCTGCCTCGTCCTGTACGCCGTCAACTAACTCTGACCGCCTTCCTGAACCACCACTCCCATCCTCATCCTCCGCCTCCATTGCCTCAGCATCCGCCACGGCAGTTCCCGTACCCACCACTGCTGCACACAATCCTAACACGCCAGCAAACATCAACCTCCCCACCATTAATGCCAGCGATGTGGACTCGATACATACCTGTCATCATTACGACCGCACCTTCACCTCAACCCACCTATATCACACATCATCATCACCCACTACAAGCATCCAACTGCCACCTCCCACGCAAGTGGGAAATGTGTATCTCGACTCCGTCCACATACTGCTTCTTTGTTGCCTGTGTGATTCGAGTCCGAGAGCCAGGCCGAAGCGGCTCCTTCCACGGCACTTTCACACATGTGAGAGATACGCTGCTCAATCCCCGTTGTGTGAAATCCTGGTACTTGTGTTTGGGGGGTCAGGTCGTGCGTGTGGCGCGCGCAGAAAAGGTCACTAGACCATGCCAGCCACCACGCCCATTGCCCCGCACCACTCGACTGACCGGTTCGAATATTGACTGGGGCCTGGGAATGGGAGAGTGAGGTCCACGAGTCAGCGCACTTTTCCTCACTATAAACAATCTGACGTGCTTGAAGCCATCACGGTGCGCTAAAAGCTGTGGCTTGGAGGGTTACCAACTGACGGGGTAACTTGGATCTCGCAGTCGGCACAGTGTTGTTTGTTGTGTGGAGTGGCCGGGTGGTGGTCTGAAAGTCAGGCTGCAATGGTTCTTTCTTAATGCGGACTTTATGGCACACCCACTTCCTGGGGTCCCGAGCCGAGTGTGATGGCACGCCTAGATGCGGGTTTCGTCCCGCCAACCACCTGTGTCCTCTCCTGCCTCTAATTTTATTGACTGTCTTAACACCATGTCCAGGTGGGGGAAGAGGAGAACGGGCGGCAGATGCTGTGTAAGTCTACTACCACTATAAACTAACTCGTGCACAATTCATCGTGACTGCCTCACCTTTCAGTGGAGCACACGGTGAACATCGTCGGCAACGATGGTCGAACTGTCGTACCCAACAAGTATGCGGTGGTATGGCCAGGCCGGACTGTTGGGGATTGGAATTCGAGTTCAAACTATTAATAACCGTTTATCTTAACCAGGGCTACGCTACTTTATGCAATAGCGCTGGACAGAGGTCATGAAATGACTTTAAGCAGTTCCATAATCGAGGTAACTTCGAGAATGTGTTTTATGTGAGGATCTGTGCAAAATTCGGGGCCCTCCGACTTTTATAGAAGTAAGGCACTGGGAAAAAGGGCCGGGCAAATAAAGCAGACACCCACCAAAAGTGAACTCTCAAAAAACGCACTAAGAATAGGGAATGAGGAGTGGAAACAGGTCAAGTAGAAAAAGCCGACCTACCCACAAGTGTTTGAGCAATTGACGTATCCTAAGTACTCATCAGACCCGTCGCAGCAATCTGCGTGGCAAGATTAGGTACTGGCAAAACAGATAGGTCGCTTACCACAAACCTTGTCATTCACAAAGCTGCTAAAAATGAACTTGCTCTTATGCCCCGCGTTTTCGCAATAAAATTTCATATCCAAGCAGGCCGATGTGCCGGGCTCATCGGAGCCATCGCGGCAGTCGCAATAGTCATCATTGACCCGGCTCCAGGGATGAGTGGCTGACTTATCCAGACAGATGAAATTTTCGGAAGGCACGTAGAACGGAGCAACTACAGAGGCGGAAGAAATTCTGATGGGGAAGAAAGTGACCTACATTCTGGAGGGACGCCTCTGGGGAGCAGGTTGGCCAAAATGGAGTGAAAATGTACAAGCAAGAGAGCTTGGATGGCGTACACCGACGTAGTCATCATCAGTATGCAGCAGATTACGCGCACAGTTATTCGTATGGATTATAAAGACGTCTAAAAATATGGTTTGGATAAGACAATACTCGCTAGTCAAATACGCATTTGTTGCATGGCCTAAAAGGTGGCTTATGTCTCCGCCGTACAAAGAGAAAGAGTGTAGGCTCGATATCGTCTTTGTAAGGTTGACAGAATGCAATAAACACTTGCACTGCGACCGACGACCGAGTTTGGGGCCGAAACAAATTGCGTGAAACTCGACTAAACCACAAAGGTACTGAAATTATCGACAAGGTGAGGCGGGGTAAGACTTATAAGCGTCCGGAAAATAGAAAGCCCGAAAAACCTATAGTAAGGGGTCTTTCCTAATTCAAGTAAAAGTATTCGTTCGATCCCATTGGACCACGCACGGAACTGGAATTTGCTCTTGTCACGCCAACTGCTCCACTTAGCAGCAGAGTCTAATATGGCAAAAAGTACTTCAGACATTCAGACGAAGACCGAAAAGCTGATCAAGAACGTCAACTGTCTGGCACACACTAGTGTATGTGCTGAACTCCCGGAAATATGGGTCTTAATTTTAGTTGTGGTCTAAACTGGAAAAGGTAACGAAGTATTTACGAAAATTAGAAACTCGAGTAGAAAAGCAAGTATTGCAATTGCTGGCACGTCCAATATACCATGAAGAGCATATGGAAAAACGAGTTAAAAAGCGTGAATTTATCCATTGATTTTCGACGCCTATGGAAGCACAATCATAACTTGCAACGACTCATGTATCATACTAGTTTTGTAGAAAATTACGAACTCTTCAAAATGCGCTTTCGACGAAAGCCTGTCCCTTGGGCTAAAGTCTAATAATTGCTGTACATTCTTAAGCACAACCGGCGTTTTTGCTTCTTCGCATGGTGTGCGAACTGCATGCTGTAAAGGTTTATCAAAGCAAATCCATGTATACACGCATTACTCTGTAGAAAGATATCTCGTTTAGTGAGGATATTGTGAATTATATGAACTATTCTGTCCAATCTGAAAGTGTCCTCAGCACACCGGCAGATATTTAACCGCACAGAAATTTATGCAATCTTCTTAAGTATCATAACAACACGCACTTTTCGAATCGAAATATTTTCTTACCGTAAGCGTAAAACCTGCGAAAGGATGGGAAGAAGGAAAGAATTGAGTTCATGGTAAATGGATGGATATTATGCGCACCGAACCAATAAGCATGGGCAGAATCAACGATAAGATACGCACCACTCCAGCATCCGTTTTTTTTCGCGTAGCCCACACAGGTGAATATAAGAACACTTGACCAAAAGCCAACATGTTGGTTACGAACTAACTCAGGCCTGTATTCCATATTGATCAGTACTGACCTAGTACATAGTACACTTTTGATTTAATTGTGGATTTGAGGGTGAGGACTCGTGTATCGTGAGTTTACGCACATACAGTACAACACTTGGTTATAAATTTCTTGGGGTGCAATCGCCGGGTAACTTTTTTTCCTACCAAGGCGGTTCAGACAACGTCTTGGTTACTTAGGTTTGACTGATGATTGCGTACCCCTTCCGAAGCGAGGCGGGCCAATCCAGGCCGGAAAGAACATAAAATTACTCAAGTGACCATCCTACGCTGTATTACATATCTTGCATTTTTTATTCATTTCCAGTGTGATTATACTTCTGTGGACGTGCGCATTATCGGTAATTTCAGTTTTCCCATAAGGTGTACAAAAAAGTGTGGGTCCATAGGGAACATTCTTGACCCCATGCGTTCGTTTGGAGGACGATGTAACCAAGTTTGTCGGCAATCTCGACAAATGTGAAGGTTTAAGTCACACTGACAAGAGCTGCGGCGACATTACCCCTAAATCATATGGTTCAAGAGCCCATGGGCTGGCTGTACTGGCAACATTTCCGTTAACGGCAAAACAGAAAAATCGGAGAACTGGGGTACCTTGCCCCCTTCAACACCGGAAAAATTTACAGAATACAGGCTGGCTTTATTATCACGAACCCGTACGTAAGTCAGATGTGGCGTAGCTAAGACGAAACTCGAAACTCAACGGTAAGGGAACGCTGCATTACGCTCTCCATCAGTCGTATGTGCGGCATAATTTGACTTTAAGGTAGGATGAAGATTAAGTCTTTTAAATGTAATGGCTAAAGGAGGTTAAATATTGGAGAACAAAAAACCCATACAGATCACAATACTGGCGAGGCAGTGCAAAATACTGTAGAGAGCATGCGGACAAAGCACCATACCAAATAGAAAGGTCTCTTACTAAAAAGGGTTTATTTGGGAACGGAAAGTGGGGAGGTAGCGAGACACCAAGGCGCTCAGGCGGAGAAAATAACACACGAACAGGCAGTTCGGAAAAGCCAACAGCGCACGCTTCGGGGATGCGGCGGCCGAGGACATCAAGAACAGCACAAAAACACGCATATCGGGGTAGCGAAGCGCTGGGAAGGGATCCTGGCTAAGACCAATCTGAATAGAGCCGTTAACATGTCGCAATACTCATCCATACGCAAAGGAAGGAGAGACATTAGGTATGCAATAAAGTATCCTGTGAGGATATGGAAACTGGGAATACGAATAATACTAGTTAATTGTACAAACGGAATACGTTACAACAAGAGTGTAACCTGTCTGGATGGTAAGGCAACATTGACACGACTGTTCAAACAATCCATGGGGAACGCAGCGCTGTAGGCAACTGCAGGGGAGGGACGAGGAGGGTTCCGACGTAGAGAGAGAGATGCGAACGGTATGAAAAGTTGCAGGAAGGGAGTCGGCTGTAAAGGGAGGTAAGAAACTGGCCGTCTTCGCCGACACAGTTACACTGTAACGCCCCTGGACTTGGACAGAGTGGTTTGAATGCCGTGACACTTTTGGCGCGCGGACCTAAGATGGAGATGGCGTAACTGCGTGCTAGCGAAGACGGCCGGTGTCCCTTCCTCCCGTTACCGCCGACCCCCCTCCCGCAACGAACCGCCGTTCTCGACTCCCTCTCGCTCTCTCACTCAAGGTCGGCTCCCTCGGCCCTTCCCTGCAGTTGCCCACAGCGCTGCATCCCCACCGGCTGTTTAGCTAGTACGCTGGGTCGTCTATCCATTCAGACAGGTCACCTATTTGCTGTTCCTCGTGCGATTGGCTAAGTAACGACTTCGCGGTATAAGTAAATCGCAACGGCTGGAATTGTAATAACAGTAATTTAGGGGCCGAGGACGGCCGCCACAACACCACCATCCTAGGTCCGCGCGCCAAAACGCCTATGCATTCAAACAACCCCATATAGATCGTGGGGCGGACTGCCCTGCTGCTCTGATTGAGGGATCGGCTCTCGATCAATATCTGTCGTATTTATAAAACCTGGAGGATAAAGGGTTGATTTCTCCTTTTCTGAACGGTTAGTTTTAGATTTCGGCATTACATGGACAAGCAGTTTCTCAAACGGACAGGTATGTCCTGAGTAACTAAAGGATGCCCAAAACGCAAAAGATATATTGTTGAGTGAGTAGATATGGCGGGGGAAAAACAAGAAGCGTCAGTAAACGTACGTAAGTTCGAAGGGCCGCAAGGTGAGGGGAGATTCTTGGAAATTAAAATTGTGATTTAGGGGGTACAATGTCCACTGATTCCTGTCTCGTGTCCGGGCACAGTTCATCGTCCTATCCTGAGAACACCAAAATAGGGACAGCACGCTTAATTCTTGTCAGTACGTTTGCAGTCTCTTTTTCACACTTGCTCCTTATTCTGTCCCGGTATAACAAACCTGACTTTCCGGGTCTTACAAGGCGTTACAGGGAAAAACCGAAAGTGCCCGTTCTCCCGTAACGCCCCACAATTTAACATGGTTGTTTGAAAGAAGTGGGTTTACTTTTGACGCAGATCCGGGATGGGCTCGGTGTGATCGTCTGTCATAGAAGATATCAGTGTTCCTTTCCTCCCCCGCGCTGACTTCACCTCCCTCGATTCCGCCGTTCGACCGTATCGCATTTCCCTCACCGTCAGCTCACTCCCGGCCGTTACCCGCAGTTGCCGACAGCGCGGCTTTTGCTACTGGCGTCTAACTGACATGGCGTGCCCATCTCCCACTCCAAACGTGTCATCTGTACAATATATCGTCATTTTCTTTTATTCATGACCTTCCACCACTTTCTACTCTAACGTTTATTATCGCATCATGTGTTCTATCTACTAGAGACACCATTCTTGCTCACCCCTATTCGCATGTTTGATGTGGTGTTTACCAGCTCTGTCAGCGTTGCATAACCGAGAAACTACCTTAGGTGGATTATTCGATCGTGTGTGTGTGCCAACCTCAACGTCGTCGGCTGCTACAGTCTAATCACCATCATCTTCTGTAGCCCCTACCGGGATTGTTTCCTCCGTTTCACCTCAAAGAAAATAACGCGGGCAAGGGAATGAGTAATCATTAATTTGCACCACACTGCTCCCTCTCTATAGGACCGTCGTCTCATCGGTATGAGGTTCATAGGTAGGAAAGTCGATCGGGATGCCGAAACCATCTTCAGGGCGTACTTCGAAAGTGCTGAGAATCCCTCGGGAGCGGACGCTTAATCAAAGGAGAACTGGCAACCGCCGAAGAGGGCATTGGATGCGAGTTTTCAACCGGCGGTGAAGGAAGGGGGTAACTGGACAGCTCCTCGGAGGGGAACGCAGGCGCATACGTAGAGATGGGACCGCTGGAGGCATCATCAAAGGTATACGGTTTGAGTTTGTTAAAGTGTTCTGCAAAGGTGGGACTGTCGGTAGTACCAGATGCCTCGAGGATACAAAGAACCTCAGAAAGGACTTCTACGACAAAGAAAGGTCCTATCCATTGAGTCGAGAACTTGTCGGATGACCAAGGCGGCAACCTTTACTGATACCTGAATACCTTATCGACAAGTTGGTAAGGTGCATCATGAGTGCGGCGATCACAGTACTCGTTTCGTCGTTGATGGGTCGCGGATCGGCAAGTGTGAGCAAGCTCGTGTGTATGATGGAGACTAGCTCGGAGATTCCGTACGAATTAGTTAGGGTGAGCTGGGGACAGGAGCGGAAGGGGACGGGAACTGTCAAGTGGAAGGTGGGCCTCACAGTCGTACTTAAGGACAAAAGGCGTATGACCCGTTGACGAGCGCGTGGCAGATCTATAGGCAAGAAGACACTGAGACAAATCGGCATCCCAGAAGGAGCCAAGGCAACTGAGCTCGACTGAGCACAACGGCATTTTCTGGGCTTGTAACGAGCCCAAATGCCAGTACGAAGGCGGCCCCAGGAATGCAAAACTCTATGAACTACTATGTACTCATCGTCCTATGTACAGTAAGAAACTAAAGGGAAGACCTAATTACAAAGATAAACTGGGGCAAGGCGAGGTTGTCCAAGGGCGGTTGGCGGAGGGTGCAGGTATCCGGCGAAAACGGCGACAGAGGTCCCACGTAGGAAGGTCGGCGGCCTTCCACGGGGTCGTTGGAGGTTAATACTCGCCTGTATTTATAGCCTCTCCAGGCGTCAAGGCCGTCAAGGCTGAATCCGCCATTGTTGATTGGTTGATGGCAGGTTTAGGGGGGAGAGTTGAACAAATTTGAGCTAGGGCCATTTTGATTAATTTTTGGTTGTATTAGCTTATTATAGGCACACTTTTTTATAAGGAGCTAGATTGTGACTAAGTACCTGGCGTATATGGAAACGTTTGCCGCGCGCGTCCTTTTGGGGGCGTGCCTTCTCGAACCTTCTACAAGATGGTGGCACGTGGTCTGGCTTTCTATAACTCTCTACACGTTCCAACTGGGACTACTTCGTCATTGATACAACTTCACAGTTAACGTATTTGAATTTGCCGCTGGAACTCTAAATGTCAAAGTACTTTCTGCGTTTCTATAAATTTTTTCTCGCGTGAAAATTTATCAGCAGTCTATCTATACGCAGAATTTGTTTTTCATAAAACTCTAACGGACCGCGGAGTCGATTCGCGCTCAAATATCGGCCTAGGAAAGCAAATCATTGACATACAGGAAGATCAGGAGTTATTCAGGACCTTCGATATACTCAAAACGGCCGAGTCGCTCCTATATATATTTCATATTTTTCATATTTTTTCTCCAAGGCGACTTTTCTGAAAATATGCGCATTTTCGAGCATTTTGTGTCGAATATTTGCCCTACTACATCGTATACAGTTGTAAGCATCAGTTACGATCTCGAAAACAAATATACGTTTACTTATGCACGACGTTCATGGGCACAGAGCAACTTTTCGGCAGTTTTACGACCAGGACCGGCATTATGTTTGAAGGGAATCCCACGAAGGAGGCTTTGACACCCAGGTTCAGGGCTCGATCTCTTTATAGTTGCAACTAAGGGCCCGCAAAGGACGCCAAAAGCGTAATTACCGCAAAATCTGTTGGGCACGATGACGAGTCGTTTACTGGATGCTCATATATGCTGCTTGAAGTCCAGAAACTCGTGTTGACCATGCTCTTTTCTTCTTGAAACCGCCCTCTTTCGGAATGGGTGGCAAACTTCTGAATTTTATATGATCTTACCTGGACGCTCCTATGCAAGTACTTAAGATTTCCAATGCCATTACCAACCCCACATGCGTGAGGAGTGGAGTCATTCAGGGTAGTGTACTCCGCCCGCCTTTATTTTGCCTTTTTGTTAACGATGTACCAGATTTATTTCAGAATAATAAGCCCTTCATGTATGCCGATGATCTGAAAGCCTCATAGAGGTATAAGCCGTCAGATTGTGACATCGTGCTTGAACTCCTAAAGATCGATCTACAGGACTTTGCCAAGTGGTGCCGCACATGACACCTTTCCCTCTCTTGGCATAAATACTTAGTTATGGTGGTCGGCGACAATCACCAACCTCTACTAAGTATTGACGATCACGACATAAATGTGCCTGGGGTTATTAAGAATCTGGGTGTATCATGCTCCAGGAGTCTCAATCTTTAGGAGCACTGCTCCCTGATAGTCTCCAAAGCACGTAGAACGACCGGGTTTATCCTCCGAAACTTTAAAACCACCGATATTAGAATGAGCCTTTATAAAACGTACGTTAAACCTGACCCGGAATACTGTTCGCTTTTATTTAGTCTCAGGCGTGTTACCGAGCGCAAGAAAATAGAATCCATCCAACATTTTTTACCAAGAGAATTTTAACCCCGGAACCCCGGAACACCGACATTTGTGCTACCAAGAACGTTTCCGGCTTACAGGCCTTGATCCACTGTGGGTTAGTAGATTACAAAAGGGACTTTTTTTACTATTCAAACCTTTATCTAATCGTACCTCTAACCCACTCACAACTTTAAGACATCTTGTCCGCCCCCGACGTAACAGTCGCCATGAGGTCTTTTTATTTCTTCCTGTGGCACACGCCGTTAAATATCGTAGGTTCTTTTCTGCAAATGTAATTGCTATTTGGAATAAACTACCCAGGAATGTGAAAATTCTGCAAAATCATCCTTTGCATAAGAGAACTGTTACTGGCTTTTTGCATTCAGAAAAACTCCCATAAATTTTTAGGTGCTAAATCCACCGATAAAATACACCGTAGTGATGGCGTTCGTGGTCTCTGATCCTCATGGCAGGTTTCATCAGGGACAATTTCTTTAGACATCCGCGACAGCCGTTCTTCAGTGCTTCTGTTTGGTCCAGTCGTAATTTCATGAAAAGAAATAACGACTGGTAATATCCG
>CACRXP010000057.1:1062007-1073208 GCA_902702965.1 Spirometra erinaceieuropaei | reverse complement strand
TCATTTCATGGGCAACAATTTTTATTCTAATTAACACTCCCAGCTATAAAAAAATCCCCATCCTCTTTATTCTTTTGTCAGGAGTTATTTTTTACTGCTGGCCGGATTTGTGTTTACCATTTCCCTGACAGTGCCTCTAAACCGGCATTAAATACAATTACTGTTATTATTTACACGAGCTGGCCGCTTTACGGAAGCTCGTGCAAGCGAACGATCGTGGGCAAAACGCGGTTAACAGCGCTAGAGTTGGCAAGGCGAAGACAACGAACAAAACTCCAAAACAGCCAAAGGATAAAGTTTGTGGAAAACCTCAGAAACAAGCTCATGGCGAGGTGGAATGGGCAAACACTACAACAGGAGTATAAAACTCAAATGACTCCGGTGGATCTTCTGAGACCTCGAGCTGAAAATGCGGCCAGAAACAGAACAAATGAGCCTCTTGATCGCCAGCATTGCGTAGTCGTCCAGGGCCAATCTGAGTAGAATGTTCCTACTCCGAAGAAGAGGATTTCCGCCAACCTTGATATGTTTCAACACCTACTGAACGAAATGTTTAATTAGAATGAAAAGGTAACCATTCGCACAGTCTTCAGGATCGGAAAGAGGCTGGACGAAAAATCGGAAACTGTGCGGCCACGACCACTGAAAATTGTTTTGGGCAGTAAATACAGACAAATTGATGGAGTGGCAATGGGAAGTCCACTTGGTCCAACCCTTGCCGACATTTTTATGGGTCACCTAGAAGAAAAGTTCTCAGAAAAATTGAATAGGAAAACACTATACAAAAGATATGTAGACGACATTTTTGCTATTGTTGATAACGACGATGAAGCCGAAGACCTACTTGTTGCCATGAACAATCTCCATCCCAAGATTAGATTCACAATGGAGAAGGAGCAGTGCAACAAGCTCTCTTTCCTGGATGTCCTCATGACTAGACAGGAAGATGGTTCAATACGGCGATCTGTTTTCCACAAAGACACATGGAAAGGCCAATACCTACACTTCTTGAGCTTTGTGCCGATTCAACGAAAGCGAAATTTGGTTTACACTCTATTCCAAAGAGCAAGAAAGATTTGCTCCATTGAAACGCTGGATGATGAAATTTCTTGCCTAAAAACAGCCCTGCTTAAACGGGGATATCCAACACGATTCATCGAAAAGTACAGCAACACTTCGCGGCCAAAATTGACGGAGCAATCTGTTCCGAAAAAGCCCGTTATAATATGCTTACCCTTTAGGGGCGACAACATTTCTAATACCCTCAAGCGGCGATTGAGATGCACTGTTGAAAGAACTTACAATGCAGCTGAACTCATCTTCTACAGTTCTACTAAGGCAATCGAAGTTCCACGGGCGAAGGATGCCTTGCCATTGCACGCCACGTCAAATTGTGTTTACGAATTTACATGTACTTGTGGATGCAAGTACATTGGACGAACGCAAAGGCAACTGGCAGCCAGAGCAGTTGAGCACCTGCCTAAATGGCTTCTAAAGCAGGAGAACAAGACTCCACGGTCTTCCATTACAAAACATCTCCTTGATAGTGGCCATTCGGTTGACCCTAAGACGTCTTTTCGAGTATTAGTTAGAGCACGAACTACTCGGTTATTGCGCTACCTGGAGGCAGCCTATATACGGCGGGAGAAACCTGACCTATGTAAACAGTTAGACCACGTGGTCAACCTCAGCTTGCCCTGGTAGACCCGACCCCTTTTGAGTTTCGAAATCCCTCGGCATGCCTAGTTCCCCATTTTCATTCCCATGTTGCATTTTGAAGTTACCATTTTATCGACTAGTCTACGCGCATTACACGTTGACCTTGCTGTTTTACATCGATTTTCTCTGTCGAAATTCAAACCTTTGTACCTTTCTCACTTGTTAGTTCTGTTATGCAACGACCGGCAGCAGTTGAGAAGCGGTCGCGAAATTTTGTGGTACCATTAAATTCTGCTGTCCTTGCTAGCTTCAAATTCATTCCAGGGAAATAATCCTTCAAGTTAACTTACTTCTGTCCAGGAAAAGCAGCCTTCGAAGCTCTCACTGGGAAGTTTTTCAGCCAGACAATCTTCCAACAGAATGTCTGAAACGCCGCGAAGTAGTAACAGAGCGGAAGAGGAGACTTGCAGCTGGAGAGAGCAACTTGGCTTTTTTCAGGGGACGAGTGATACAGAGGAATGCGATGTTGCTCTGGAACCAGCCAGTCATCATGATGGCGGCAGCAAAATAATACTGACAAACTCGAGACAAATCGAACGAAGCACTGTCGAGTGTTACAGACTTATACAACAATGCACAAAGTCTGTTTTCCAAGCTTGACGAACTGAGAATACAAGTAACCGATACGCCCCCGAATGTTATAGCAATAAAAGAAACGCGGTTGTCACAGAACGTCGGGGATTGCGAAGTAGCACTAACATGATACCAATTGTTTAGGAGAGACAGGAGGGGCCGCCTGGGTGAAGGGGTTGCCATGCATGTCAAGAGTGACTTAACAGTGTGTGAGAAGACCGAAAAGATTTCCGACGACACAGAGACAATTTGGCTGACTATAAAGGCCCGGGGTCGCAGTCTCTCGAAGCCATATCTATCTACCGGCCCCGGCAGGCGGATCCCTATCCCCATAGTTGTCTACTGGAAAGCATAAAAGAGATCGCCCGTCGACCAGACGTTATTCGCATGGGGGATTTTTATGCACCCCGCATTCAATGGAGCGATGTGCATGAGAATTTCTCGAAGTAGGCATACTTCCGGAAGGTAAATCTCCCGGTCCGGGAGAGGTCCCAAAAAGCTGCTCTTTGAGCTTGCCCAACAGCTGGCCAAACCACTATCCTTTCCGTGCCAGAAATCGTTTGACGATGGAATCCTTCCCACAGACTGGAAAACGGTCCACATTACAACCCTTTACAAAAGCGGTAGTCGTGGTCTTGCGACAAACTACAGACACGTCAGTCTGACATCAATCTACTGCAAAGTAATAGAGTAAACCACTAGAAAGGATTTGATGGCTTATTTGGAAACCGACAGCCTCTTGTCCGATGCACAATACGGTTTTCGTAGGGGAAGATCATGTGCAACGAACTTGCTATACACAATGCAAAGTTGGACAAGACCACTGGATGCAAAACACACTGTGCTTATGGCCCATATTGATTTCCGGAAGGCGGTTGGCAGTGTTCGACACCAGCGTCTCCTGTACAAGTCGAGAATCATGGGCATCGACGGAAAACTTCTGATATGGATCGAGAATTTCCTCGTCGGCCGTTCCCAACTTGTTTGCATATAACAACAGCAATCGGGGCGCACATTCATACAGAGTGGAGTCCCACAAGGCCCCGTGCTCATACCGGTCCTCTTTTTCTCGTTTATCAATGATTGTGTAAATGGATTGGACTATTATTATGCCATGTTTGCAGATGACATAAAAATCTGGAAAGTTATCCAGAATGCTGCAGACGAGACCAACTTCCAAGAAAATCTTTGTCGATTGGACTTGTGGACCCGCAGATGGCTCTTATCTTCCAGTTTAAACAAGTGCACCGTACAGCGCCTCGGAAATCAGACCCCTAGGACGCAGCAATACTATATGAACGGAATGCCACCCCGAGAGGCAGAAACGCAGAAAGATATCAGAGTCTGGGTTGCGGACAGCCTAGAGCCTTTTACACAATTTTGCAAGGCGGCCAAGTCCGCGACTTCAATGCTATAAACCATCAAGCGAGCGTTCGCAGTTTTCGATGAAGAATGCTTCTCCAAAGTCTTCTGCACGCTTGTATGGCTGCATTTCGAATAGACTATTCAGGCCTGGAGACCGTGGGCGCAGCAGAATTGCAATCTACTCGAAAGGGTTCAGGGGCGAGCAGCAAAATTAATAAGAGGTCAAGATGCACAGTCATACTCGATCCGCCTAAGCAACCTAAATATTTATCCTCCGAGTTATAGGCAGTTGCGCGGAGACTTGATACAAACTTCCCGCATAGTGCGTGGCTTGGACTGCACCCTCTGATGCGACGACGGTTTCCAACTCGCCACTACAGATAACCTCCGGGGGTATCCCTTCAAACTACATGTGCCCAAAGGTAGATTGAATGTGAGAAAGTATTTATTCTCCAACCGTGTCGTGGAACTTTGGAATAACCTGCCCAAGACGATCCTTATGTCTCAATCTGTGGAGGTATTTAAATGCCGGCGTGACAGACATTTGCTGCAGCAACAAGTGGACTATGTGACTTTGTATCCATAAAACCAGTGAAATATGGGAATCGATATCTGCATTCACTTAGTGCTCCAATTTGTTCACATTTTACTTATTTTCTAGATTTTTATGTACATATAGGGACTTCAGAGGCGTAAGCCTATTTCCCTCAAATGCACTGACTGACTGAACTGTTTACAAAGGCGTGAATTAGTCCTTTGAGTGTCCTATACGTTCGTTCGACTTGCTCATTGCCTCGAGGGTGTTAAGGGCTAGAACAGGATTCAATTTTTTTCAGTTTATTTGATAACAGTGATAGGGAAGGCCTTTGAAAACCCTATTGATTACATGTCACTATGGTATATACAACTGTACACGAACCATGACAATGGTCACTGCTAAAATAGTACATTCAATACTTAAGTAACATTGTTTTAAAAGCCAAAGTTTCTGAGGTCCACGGCGCATTCGGATCAGTTCCAGACTGTCGAGGAAAAATAGGGGATACAAGTTACCATCCAAGCGTTTCTTGAAGAGCTGCAGGGATCCCGCATTCAGGACCGATTGTAGGAGATCATCCCATTTCTCCACTTCCCTTTGTGTAAAAGGTTCACACTGGAGCTTCAGCCTGGACACTTTAGTGCGTTGTTTCATGGAATGACCACGAAGATTGTGCGAGAGGCACCACTGAAACATGTCTTCAAATCTCAGTTCATACTTAGGGCCACGTATTATCTTGTAAACTAGGATAAGATCACCTCTTTTCTGCCTGTAACACAGAGGGAATAAAGTAACGTAACGCACTCTTTCCATGTAAGATTGACTTTTTAAACCCTTTGCCAGCGTTGTTGCACATTTGGTCCTTTATTAGCCATGGTGTTTTTCACAGCCTTGATGTACTGCAATGCTGGTCTCATGTTGGTCTGTATCTAAACACCGAGATACTTCTGCAAATATTCTGCGGGAAGGTTAATGTCTTTCAGGTGATATGCCCTCGTTCTATCATTTGAATGACACTTAGACACAGATGAAGGACGACACACTTCTGGCATTAAAATCCAGAGGCTATTTCTCGGACCACGTTTGTAGTCAGTGAAGATTATCTTGATGGGTTCTCTGATCATTTGTACCCTTAGTGACTTGCTAGAGTTTAACATCGTTGGTAAACATTTTTTCGTCGCAGTCGAGTTCTTGAGGGCTGTCATTAACATAGAGGATGAAAAGTCAGGGCCAAAGTGCCTAGCCTTGACGTACACCACTAGTCACGTCCACCCAGTCTGACATATCATCTCCGATACAGGCACGCTGTTTTCGACTAACCAGGAACGCGCTTATCCAGTTCAAAATATCTCTCCGGATGCCGATGGCACTCAGTTTATGAAGAAGGCGTTAGTGCGGGACAGTGTCAAATGCTTTGTGGAAATCGGTGTACACGGCATCGATCTCGAAGTCCTCTCACAAAGCCCTGGTTCAGACCTTCAGAAAAGTTAGCAGATTTGTGAGGCAGGAGCGTTCTCTGCGAGGGCAGTGCTGAAAATTCTGCAAGGTGTCGTTTTTTACAAAAATGCTATATAGCACTCTTCACTAGAGCTTCCATCGTTTGGCATGAGAAACAAGTATAAACTAATGGGCCTGAAACTGCCTGTTGACATTCTGCTACCTCCCTCATGTAAGGGAAGGAGGTTGACTGTCTTCCACCGCAGGGACAGATTCCCTGTTCTCATTGACAGCTCCAAGAGATTTGGGAGAGGCCTTGCCAGTTTCATTGATAGTTCCTTAAGCATCAGTACAGGAATCCCGTCGGGTCCAGGAGACTTGTCTGGCTTCATTTGACTCAGGACGCGTCTTACTTCTTCGACAGAAAAGGTAATGGTCTCCAGGACGGTAGCATCTCGGCCCATATGAAACTCCCGACCGTGTTGACCGATTTCAAGCTCCTGAAAAACGATAGAAAAAACTGAGACAGTAATTATACTTTCTGTGGCCCTTCAAGTAATAAGTTTCCGGGGTTATCCTTTGGACACTCAATTCCGTCCCCATGTTTTCTCCTACTGCGGATGTACCCGCAAAACTTATTGGGGCATATAATGGATTCTGCTGCCCGTCGACGCCCAAAAGAAGTCTTGGCAACCGTATTTGTTAACGACATTTATTGCGTCGCCTCTTATATTCGGCGAATGTTATGGGATTTTGAAGATGCATATACTTTTTTCACAGCCCCTGTTTCGTCTGGATGGCCTTCTTTTTCATCGGCGTGACCACGGCGGTCGCGCGCATAGTCTCATTGTTTTTATAAGACAATGGGATTCAATTAAACGTTCTATAATACCGCCAAAGCACTGCCAGTAGTCCTCTGAATATTTCTTGTTAACTGACAAGGATTACTCACAGAGTTAAAACCACACTTCCAGATATTTCTTCGCATTTTAATTTGTGGTCTTGGGTTCAGTGAGAGAGAGCACACGCAGGTAAAAGCAATATGGTCACTCGAACCGAGTGGAGTTTGGGCATTTACTTCTCTTATGACTTCTCCTTTACTGAAAAGGAGATCTAAATAATTGGATCGCCATAAAGCAGTTCACAAAGTTCTCCCATCATATGCAACTCGAACTGATCACCAAGGACTGAATGCAACTGTTGGGGAACGGCATGGCAGCATGTCCACTCGCTAAAGAGGGCCATGGCTATCGTTATACTGTTGGCCTCTGAGGGGAAGACGGCTTCGCACCATTTGGTGGAAAAGTCTACTAAGACAAGGATATACAGGTTTCGGAAGGGGGAAGAGCGTAAAGGAATCATTAAGTCGACACTGAGATGTTCGTTTGGATAGCCTGCCTGAATGGGATACGGTGGCGCGCGGTACGCTGGGTTGGGATGTTTGACATCCACACATACGGGGCAGGTGTTGCAAAACTCCTGGATGATCCGGCGTTGAATGAATACCAAAAACACTGCTGCGCAGTTGTGTCTGTGCGAGACAGAACAGCGTGACCCAGATCTCTTTAATTTACTTTAATTTATTAAATGCCAGTTTGAGGCATTGTCAAGGGAAGCGATTAAACACAAATACGACCAGTAGTAAAATAAAAAATTTCCTGAAGAATAAAAATATAGTTGATGATGGTTTTTATGGTTTGGAGGGTTCAGGAGAAAAAAACTGCTGGCGGTATATTTTCGACCGTCAAGAAGGGGGGGAGGGGGTTGCACGGTATCGGAGATCATCGGACGTCAATTCATTTCATGAAGTTGGGGATAGTCAAAGTAGAGGCGTTGAGAAACAGCTGGTGAGACCGACCATAGTGTTCAGAGACCACAAACGCCATCGTTACGGTAGAGTCGATCAGTGGATTCAGAACCCAAAATTTGAGGAAGCTTTTCTGAATGCAAAAATCGAGTAATAGTTCTCTTAAATAAAGGATAATTTTGCAGAGTTTTCATACTCATTGGTAGTTTATTCCAAATAGCAATTGCATTTACAGAATAGAATCGACGATATTTAACAGTACGTGCCAGAGGCAGAAATAAGAAGACCTCACGGTGACTGTTACATCGTGAGTGGATATGATGTCTTCAAGAAGTGAGTGGGTTTAATGTGTGATTATATAAGAGTTTAAATAGCAAAAATAGTCCCTTTTGTAATCTACGGAACCATAAAGGATCGAGGCCTGAAAGCCGGCAACGTTCTTGGTAGGACAAATGTCGGTGTTCCGGAGTTAAAATTCTCTTGGTAAAAAAGTGTTGAACGGATTCTATTTTCTTCCGCTCAGTAGCACGCATGAGGCTAAATGAAAATGAACAGTATTCCAGACCAGGTCTAACGTACATGTTGAAAAGGCGCATTCTAATGTCCCTAGTTTTAAAATTTCGGAGGATAAACCCGGTCGTTCTACGTGCTTTGGAGACTATCAAGGCACAGTGCTCCGAGAGATTGAGACTCTTGGAGTATGATATGTCCAGATCCTTTATAACCCTAGGCACATTTATGGAGTGACCTTCAATATTTAGTTGAGGTTGGTGGTCATCGCCAACCACCATGACTGAGCACTTATGCCAAGAAAGAGAAACGCGCCATGTGCGGCACCACTGGGCGAAAGCCTGTAGGTCGCTCTTTAGGAGCTCAAGCACGATGTCACGATCTGCCGGCTTATATCGATATGCAACTTTAAGATCATCGGCATACATGAAAGGCTTACTATTCTGAAATAAATCGGGTACATCCTAAACGAAAAGGCAAAATAAAAGCGGGCCGGGTACACTACCCTGAATGACTCCACTCCTCACACGTGTGGGGTTGGAGATAGTATTGGAAATCTTAACTCGTGTACGAGTGCCCCAGGTAAGAGGATATAAAATTCAAAAGTTTGCCACCTATTCCGAAAGAGGACAGTTTCAAGAGAAGAAGAGCATGGTCAACACGATCAAAAGCCTTAGTGAAATCGAAATATACAGTGTAAAGTGCAAAACCATTGTCCCTAGATTGGAGAACATAGTCAAAGAAAGAGAGTTCACAGGTGGCACAAGACCGAGCTTTGAGGAATCCAAGCTGAGCAGCACTCAGTAGGTTATTAACTGTTAAGTGACACATCATTTTCTCTTTGATCAATGTCTCTAAGATATTCGAAACTGTGGGGAGGGTGTGTATTGGCCGAAAGTCATCAAATGATGTAGATTTGCCGTGCTTAGGAATGGGCAACATGTGTGATTCCTTCCACAAGGTAGGATAGGTTTCAGTTTCAAGAGCAAGATTAAATATCTTGCATAAGAGGGATGGGAAGATCGTGTTTGCATAGACTTTTAAAATGCCTACTGGGACACCATCAGGGCCTGGACTATAAGATTGACAAAAACGCCGAATCGCAACAGTCACATCCCACAGAGTGAAAGTAATAGTTTCTATAACTGCTCCGATCAATGGCTGGATGGTCGGAAGCGGAGTGGTCGAGTCTTCAATGAACGTTTTGGACAGGAAATCATTGAAGCTATCAGCGGTTAACTGGGCATCAACTATGGGATTTTGGAGAGCGTCTCGGAGGATGGGATGCTGCGTCTTTCTATGAGTTCGTATTTTTCTAGAGAAGAGTTTCGAGACATTTAACGAATGGTTTTCGGTAAACTGGACCTCCTCGGCTAGCTGTTTTTCTTCAGACAATCTCTTAGCTCGATGAAAAATATCACGAATCAAGGGCAGGACAGAAGCATCGTTCTGAAAATGGAAACGAGGATAAAGCCTGCGCAATCTGCGACGAAAGGGTAAGGGTAAGAAAACCTCATCTCCAACATAGATAATTTTCTTACGGGGGACAAAACGAGAAATAAGCGGATCCAAAATTTCGTACAGATTTGCAGTGCAAACATTTGCATCCGAACTAAGGAAGAAATCAGTCCAGTCGTGGGAATTAAGGTGTGTTAATAATTCGGCTGAGCGAGTTGATCGGAAATTTCGGAAAAAGCTATACTTTGGGGACGACGTTTTGTCAGCCTCGAATTCCAACGTTGGAACAACTACGTCATGGTCTGAGCCCCCGAGTGGGCCTAGGGATGACACCGACGATGGCATGCAGCCTCTACATAAAATTAGGTCAAGTGTGTTTGAGCCTCGGGTGGGAAAATCGACAACCTGATTCCACATCCCAAGATCTACAGCCTCAAGAAAGTCTTCGAACCTTCTTGGGCCTGAAGGCGGAGACCAGCGGACTTCGGGAAGATTAAAGTCACTCGCAACCAATCGACACTTAAAGCTTGAGTCGGCCGCAGCATGAAATGCCTGTGAGAGTAAACGATAAAAATTGTCGTTGGCGTTGGGAGGACGATAGACGCAACCAACGAGTAAGAAAAACTTATTTTTTAGTGCGACTTGGAGCCAGCAGCTGCCTTCTACTGCGGAAAAATGCGGGAGGTCCAACGGCAAAAATGTAAGTGTTTGCTTAGCGTAGACGCGCTGCCCCCACCACGGCTATCTTGGCGATCATTTCGGATGCAATTATAGCCTAGAAGCGAGAGTTCGGAGTCAGCTACGGAGGCTGATGCCCACGTCTCATTCACTAAAACAATATCTGGACAATGGACGAACACCAGAGTCTGAAGCAAAGGCATCTTATTAAGCAAGGATCTGGCATTAAAAACAAAACGGTTGAAGGAAAAGGCTAGAGGCTAGAGTGTGTGAGATGGATCGCGTCGTGAGGTTAGGCCAAGGGAAGTGGATCGACAGGAAAATATTGAAGGAACAGCACGTCGCCGCAAAGACGAAGACTGTTCTACGCCAACAAAAGACATCGAGTTCCCCAACTGGAACCTTTCATCTTCTCACTTGACGGTTTTGGTGGCCCGCGACGGATACGATCATAAGTAAGCGATATGCAGGGGTCTGCGGCTTGAGCCGACGCCCACCATGAGTGATCAGGAGCGTTAATGGTAATGGCCGCTACCAGGGCATGTGTGTCGAGCAGCGGTGACGCCTGTTTCCGGCGGGACAAAGCGTCCGCATTCTGATGTTTCTTGCCGGCACGATGGAAGACAATGCACGAATACTCTAAAAGGTCTGCCTGTCAGCGAGCGAGTTGACCAGTCGGATTCCCGAAGTTCTCTAAACACCGTATTGTCTGGTGATGGGTGCGTGGTAGGAACCGTTTGCCAGCGTGGTAACGGTGAAACTTCCATCACAGTACAATAAGTGAACCCAAAAAACTCCACTGGCCGTTAAATCACTAACTCGTTTTTTTGGTATCGTGTCAGGAAGCTTGATGCACAATTTTTGCAATAGACAACAGATCAAATTAAAGAACTTCGAATTCTACTCTTTCATATGAAAGTTTGCGTTTTGAACGTACTCGCCCTACTCAATTAGTTAGAAATAGGTGTTTATGACTCATCTGGGAATTGAGGGCTCCTAAATATTTGGCTGCCTTTCTTCTGGAATCTGCATAGGCACAAAGCTGAAATCTCCACAGATTTTTAGCATACTTCTTTAGTCGTGAATCCATCTGTATTGAAAAGATTATAAAGTGGA
>CACRXP010000057.1:1050454-1061355 GCA_902702965.1 Spirometra erinaceieuropaei | reverse complement strand
ATTAATTGTAACGCCGCCATCATGTTAAGGTATTCCAGTCACGTCGGAATGCCGGCCTTCGAGCGAGCTCCTTATCGACCGCCTGCGTAAATACATCTCGTAAAAATGACAACTTAAACGGCATGGATTTTTCCCAATGATTCTCGATGCTCTTAAAAAATGCAAATATGTATCATAGGAAACATGTGCAAAATATTCTTTCTTTTACTCGTTTGGCTGCAAATTACGTCTTCTTCAACTTTCGTACTTGAAGGAAAAGTATCTTTTGGTTTTAAAAAAGTTTCTAGTTATGAGACTTTCCAAGACCATTAAATGTCCAAGCATTCATCATCGCATCAGCAGATTTATGAGTGCTGCTTATAAAATGAACAACTTGGCCCATATCCACTAAACATTTTTATGAGCCCTATATGACCTCTTTTAAATAAATATAGAAATATGTGGTTTTCTTCACACAGCTTCATACAGCTTGCAGTTTGGAAGTCCCGAATGCCAGCATAACGGCAGGTTGGGTTCAAAGTTGTTCGAGTGATACTCATTTTTTGAGTATAATATTTGAAGATATAATTTGCTGCTAAGTGAGTAAAGGATTGAATGCTTTCGTAAATGTTTTCCGCATAATCTATTTTAGTTTACAAGGGCATCGAGGATCGATGGGAAAGTTACTACTACTTAAGTAGCCACTTTTGTGGATTGTAGTTTACACTGGCGATCGATAAGACGCTCTCTTAAAGGTCGCAATCCCGGCGCGATTGGAATACCTTGGCGTTATGAGACAAGATAATTTGCATAACAACCCAAGTAAGAAGTCTTTTGAATCCAAAATGCATTTCAGAATTTCGGTCAACGTTCCATGAGATAGCACATCTACTGTACTTGTGCCCGTGCCCGAAGAACTTTTATCATCGAGTGTCCATCTGCATTTAGGCACCAAGGCGCGCAAAGTTGGACCGAAAAAACCTATTCAACATGCCCGGCGGGCTGCAAATCTGTCATTTAAGTGCTAGGCCTACTGATGTCTGCGACGGTGCGCAGAATATCGCATTGGTGACAGGCTCTTAATCAGAAAATTTCAGCAGTTCGTTATCATTTTCGCAGCGAGCACCAAAATCAAAATATTTCACTAGCTGATCCCTGGGGAAAAGGTAGGGATAGGTCAGTTGCTCCTACCGACGGTTCAAGTCGCAGACCATGACGAAAAGAGTACGTATAGAGGTTTTTTCGCCCGTTTTCTTCTCAGGTGCGAGTCGAAGGTCATCTTAGTATGCTCATCAGTATTTTCTATAAAAGCGAAAGCTAAAGTGACAAAGACCGTAGCAAATCGGACAACATTTTTCAAGTGCGTAATTTTCTGCAGACATAGCATAAACAGGAGTACAGAGGGAGGACGTTGTTGTAAGGCTACTTAGGAGCTTTCGGTACATGTCGGTGGCAAACATCGTTCAGCTTATTTTATAGTTGTACTTTTATGAGCTAGTGCTGGCACTTATCTGGCTTACTCCAAATGCGATTTGGGATATACATAGTCCACACAAGGTCCCCAGACCCACATAACCTACAGAGAAATCCTTATCCGTTAGATGGCGCGGCGGGTGCGGCCGCATTCGATAGCGGTCTACGTTTGCAATTTCATACCGTCCTGACTTGTGACATTTCATAATAAAGTGATTCGTTAGCTCGATGCTTAGCCGCGTCTGAAGGCCTTGCCGCTTCATGGTGCGTGACTAATTATTTTTCAGATCTAGGAAACAGATTGCCTCCAGCAAGCCTTTGCTGACGGTCGTTTAGTTATCTGCCACCTTTTGGCGCACCAGATAACTCGAAGTTAAGCCTACCAGCAGTCGCCGTCTTTTCACGGTTATCGTTTTCGCATTATTGTTTTTTCAATTTAGTTCTCGTCTGGTTCGCTGAAGGTTAACGACAAATCATCACTTAAGAGAGAATCTGTTTAGTGGTGGCTTATGGTCATTATTTTGTAATGTCGCCATCAAATTTTGTGGAAGGTTACTATGTGCTCCGTGTGTCTATCCAAACTTTCCACTCCCTGTCAGCACTGCTGCTGCAGAGTGCCGCGAGTGCCCATTCGTCAGTCTCGGAAGTCTTTCTATTACGAAGCTAATCTCCCTGAAGTCCTTTGCTGTTCACTGTGCGTGAACAGTCGGTGGTGATAAGTCAGTAGATGGGCCTCTTCACCCAGGACAAACACTGGGGTCTGATTTATACTGCAGTAAGGACTTTGGGGATGCCCAATGACGAGCGAGAACATCTTCAACCGTCGGCGCGTGAGAACCGTCTCATGATCACACTTCGAACGAAGTGCATTGCCACGCGTTCCGCAACCAAACACATACGCGACCAACTGCCGATATAAGTGTCTCTCGGCTCCCCTTTAATAAATTAGTATTTTGCGAAAGTCAGAACCGTGTTGGATACTTCATTCTATCCAGAGCAACAAATAATGAGAAGAACAAGCGGTCAAACTGTGAAGTGAATGAAGTATCCACCATAGCTTTTTATCTAGTAATCTGTCTGCTGGTCGGAAACGTCGACGGCTGGCTACTGGAGACCTTGGGGCTGTCGAGATGTATTTCCATCTGAGGTAAGGGTGACTGAAACGATCAATTCTGGCTTCTTTTTCGTCATACGTCAGTCATATCCCTTTAATCGCCATTCACTGCGCGCTTATCTGCGAGAGTCGTAGGTAAATCTCGCTTGACTGACAAACACTACTCCAGTGTACCCCATGACCGTGTAAGCTTCGTAGGCGATGGTGCTGAGGATTCGACTCAGTCAATAACGTGAATGCTATCTAACTAGTGGGAGAATGGACACAGTAATTGGGAATTGCGGGCAATACCCGGCATTTAGGATGACGGCTCAACCTCATTTGCTAGGAACAGGTTATTTTTTAATCTCTTTTACTAAACTATACTTTTTGGTCTCCACTAATTTTTTATGTTGCAAGTTTGCGCTCTTCATTGTTCATAAAGTAGTTGACTTAAGCGCGTTTATTCGTTTTTCTTTTAAACTGTGTTGTATTGCTTTAATTCCTCGCACATGTTTTCGCTCTTCCTCAGATCAGCAATGAGCACTCCTCTAAGCGAACTTTTGACTGCCGCTACAAGCCCCGACCCTGTCGTTATGCAGGAGGCTAGTAACCAACTACAACTGCTTTCCTCGGTCGAGGGCAAGCCTGCAGACTATTTTATCTCAAGCCTCGCAGACAGTGTCTTCAATGAAAAAGCAAGTAGCCCAACCCTCTCTGAGGACGCTCGACTTCTTGGACTAATATACTTGAAAAACTCTGTCTTCAACCAGCAATTTTGGCGTCAAGTGCCGAAGGAGGAACAACGTCTACTTCTTGATTCTGCCTTGCGCCAGCTCGAACGGGGGGCAGGTAGCGGAGGTCTGAATGCTGTAGAGTTGGCCACACCACACGGTCGTTTCGTGGCCGAGATTATCTCAGGTGTGCTGCGCAGCGAGTGGCTCGGTGGCAATTGTCCTGACGCTCTCTGGCTTCGTTTGACTGAATGGTGCGCCTGGCTTACCCTCCGCCGTTGCATACAGCGTGCGGCCTCATTTAGGCTGCCACCACGACGCCGCCAGTTGGCTCGTATTATTTCTGACCTTCTTCTGCCCCCTCTCCTGGTCGCCTGGCACGAACAGAATGCTTCATGTCCTGCTGTGGCTCATGTCCTCTATACTTGCCTGATTTCGCTTGACGCCGAAGTGGCCTCTCCTCTGCTAGCTGGGCACCCGGAGCTATGCGCCCAATGTCTACAGCACCTCTCATCGACTGATTCGGCTGCGTCAGAGCCGCGGCTATGCAAGCTGACGCATGCGGTGTTCATCAACCTTCCGGAGGCTGAGCGCAGCGCCAGCGCCGTCCATTTAGTCAAAAAGCTTTTTGACGTTGTTGTCCTGCGTAGCGAATCATCGGCGACACATGGGAAGGCAGTCTTCTGGCTACTTGCCTTGCTGTATAATCTCCTGGCTGCCAGTTTCAACGTTCCATTGGCCGGTACTTTCTGTAAGACGCCCTCTCTGTCGCCGGTGGTCTGCCAAGAGGTGACGCCCGATGAGACTCTAAATAGTTATTGTTTTATATCTACTAAAATGCTCTCAGTAGGCATGCCCAGATGGCAAACGTGTGAGTTGATACAGCAAATGTTAACCAGAAGCACAGTAGGACTGTCAACAATGCTGGTTGGTCGTTGTTTCTCGATCTTGTTGGTAGTGTCTTTCCCACCAAGTCTTTTAGCCAGTTAGCTTTTTACATCCTGCCTCTGTCCGACCACAGTTTTGCTCAATAGACACTGGTCGTTCAGCAGTTATGCCCATGTAAACATTAAAAACGACCGACGGAAGTATATTTTCGAATGCTTGCCATCCGGCCTGTACATTAATACACGTCATGGTGAGACAGCGAAAGGTGAAAATCAAACAATAAAAAGGTGATGGGGAGAGATTTAAGCGCATTAACAGTAATGGGAATGCAGTTGCCAGGCTTCATTCCAAAAGAAGAATAGGCGTTCACTGGGAGAGTGGTGGTTTCGTCTACCTACTTTCAGAAACTGGAGAGTCTTGCACACAGCTCATTATATAGCCACTTTTCTTCATTCGCAAGTTGCCAATGCCGACTGTAAGGCTGAATCTGGCCCCGTTTCACCCTGATTTGCGTCCCCCTACGCTCGTTGATCGCAGCAATGATTGGTGGCCGCGACGGTTGCACGCCGTCTTCATCTCCTGTCAAGAAGGGTCCTAAAACCAGATAGGGTTCGCCACTTTCTGGGCCCATTGCTGAGACGGTTCTGGAAAAATTCGAAAGGCGACCATTCGAGGAGTACAGGCTCAAGTGTGGGGCATGTTATGCTAACGACACCTTCGTCACCATCGACCGGGACAGGATCATTTATTACAAAAAACGACCGAACTCCATTATCCCTGATGTACGGTTCACGGTGAAAGAGGAGGTAGTGAGCATACTTCCGTGCCTGGATGTTTTCGTCTGCCGCCAACCGGACGGCGAGTTGGTGACAAGTCTACAGAAAACGTAACTAGAAATCGGCTGTTGTCTGCCGATTTCAGGGCAATTGCGGAGCGGGGAATTACTTTGGGGATGCCGGCCGATGGCCGCAAACGCGAATGGATGAGCATCATTTGGCCGTGCGAAGGTTAGACGCAAAGTTGGAGGTAGCAACACACTCTTTGCAGATTGGACACACCTTCAAAATTGACGCCGTTATAATTGTGGGCCGAGACAACGATCACACATCGCGCCAAGTATATGAAGTCTGGATTTCCACCGACTACTCAGTCAACGGCGTGATCAGTTTGCCTCCCTCCTTTCCGGTTTTACGATCCTTTTGACAGGAGGTGACGACGTGCAACAGTCACAACCATCGAGTCATCGCGGAGGTCAACTAGGGCGGGATAACACAGGTCACGCTCTAACCATCTGAGCTACGATGCATTTTTGATAAAATTTAGATACACTTATAAATTCAAGTATCTTCTGTAGAAAACATATATACAAATATTTTTTCCTTGTATTAATTTGATAGCAGATCAAGTCTTCTTCGAATTTTATGCTCGAAGAAAGGGTATCTTTCGGTTTTAAAAAATTTCTACGTATGGGATTCTTAGGACCGCGCAGTGTCCATTCAAATAGCATCCCAATGATGTTTAATAATTCCTCCCACCAAGTATGCAACATAGTCCACATCTGTTGCAACATTTCACGACCCCATATAGCATTTTCTTAATGGCCTAAAGGAATGTGTGGTTTTATTTACGCAGAAAGTATACAGCCAGTAGACTGAAAACCCTAAACGCAATTGCAACGGCAGATCGAGCTCAAAATTATTCTAGAGTTGAGCAACCTTTTTAAGACCGAAAAATACCCTTTGTTCGAGTATAAAAATTGAAGAAGACGCGATTTTCTACCAAATGAGTGAGAGGAAGAATGCTGTTACACATGTTTTCTACAAAACGCGTGTGAAGTTATAAGGGCATGGAAATCCAGTATAGAAATACATACTACTTAAGTAGCCATTTTTGCCGAGTTCGATTATTGCAGGCGGCCGAAAAGAAGTGCATTTAAATGTCGGGATCCCGACGTTTCTGTAATATAACAAGATTATGCCCCACTTAAGTAATCCCTCCCAAGTGGATGCGCATTTCAACACTTCGGTTAACATTTTATGAGATCGGTCGCTGAATGTAGGATGGAGTACATCTCAACATGCTCGCACACGCATTATCGTTTAGCATCTCTCGGAGGTATCTCGTATCACTGTTTCTGGGATAGAAGTGCCACTGAAGAGCCAGACGCAAGTTCTTAGCACCAAGCCACTCGTGTCTTTTGTCAGAACTTGCATGCAACGAAGGTGGAAAGAGGGTCCGCATAATGTGCGTGCTTTTGCGTGAAGATTAGCCTTAATGGAGACCACCAGGTGACCAGTCAAATGAGTACATGTGCCCCTCTATGGAGTTCTCTAACGGGTTAGTCAACCTTCTGGGTACGGTACGGCCTTCAGCTTTAGGCGAAGAAGCAGCGGCATTGCTAACTGAACGCGGTTTGCTGAGGTCTGATACGCCGCTTGTCTTCGTAAACTTTACGATAACGGAACCGTGGCACGACGATCATGAACCCCCACTAAATAAATTTACTTACAACCAAGAGCCTACGGTTAGGTCCTGTATCCCAGGGGCTAGAAGAGACAGCCTCGAATAAATACTCCAATCGCCGTTGGGGACTCGCTTCATACTCAAAATTTTCCAGAAATCGCATTGTAACATGTCCAATTCAAATATTCTGACCCATGCTACGGCGTGCGCGTGAAGTGACTCGCCTCTAAAGTCTGGTCCTCGGCACGGGCGATTAGTATGCGGACTGGATTACTTAGTCGGTAACGGACCCTTGGCATTGGACGTCGGAATGTTCAAATGTCCCTGAGCCATAGTACCAAAGTCTGGCGGCGCGCAGTCGTCATTAGCAGTATTTGGATGTCTGTTGCCTGTCCGAGGTCCCGACTCACTGCTCACGGAAAATCAGGACCATTGGGGTCAACTTTCACCTCACAGCATCCCATGGAGCTCGTCTAGTAGACATTGACGTGGCAATCGTCCTTTCACAACAATCAAGTCACACACTGCTTGCATGAGGGCCAGTTAGTAACCAGCTGGCTTGCGTACGACCGAAGAATCACTTTGTGAACGTTTGTCATTTTCCTGTACACACCGGCGGCAGCAGCAGCGGCAGCAGCCGCCACAAGAAATGGTTGAAGGATTCACTCGCCCTGATCTTCTGATCGTTGCCGGGGACTGGGATGGTAGAACTGAGTTAGGCGACTCTTCGAACAGTCACTTTACGCGAAGCTTTAGGTATAGCTCTCGATGCGATAGGAGTACGAGTTTGTTGGATTTTGCTGACCCAAACCAGGTGGTCTTTATCAACAGGCGCTTTCGGCATCGCCGCAAACATCAGCTGACCTGGCATTCCGACGATGGTCGTGCGGTCAGGTAGGTTGACTAAGTTCTAGTTCGAAGTTCGGTAACTGTGTTCATGGTAGCGGACATTTGAATGGTGTCGAAAATGGCAACGCCAGTGTGTTCTTCCTCTTACACCTGAAAGTTTACCTCTCATCCGCGCCCACATTGTCGCGCGAAAGACGCCATGATGAATTAAAACTACAACAGACAAACATGGCCGAGGCTCTGAGGACAAAAGTGTGGTCTCGTTTTACGACCGGAGTGGAAGAAGAACACGGCGGCAAGTGGTCATACTTGAAGTCCTCGGTCTATCAGGTAGCTGAGTGGATTATTGAATTTGCCGGTCGATGCGTCAGTCGCTGGCTCAGCGGAGGAACCTAACAGTTATCTGCGCAGACAGCTTGATACTGGGTCTCTCAACGATTATTCCTTCCGCCAACCCCGGACAATGACGGCAAAGCCGCCATGAGATGACCGTAAGAATTATTAGGACGAAGTAGCCACCTTGGAGTGGGTATAAAACGTTAATGACAGTCCGAGAAATGCCAGGCTATTCTTCGAGTTAGTGGTGGACGCCCGCACTGACTGACCCTGTCCGTGGCAGGAATAATGGCTAGGAAGATAAAAATGCTGTTAAACTGCATCCCTGACCAGAAAGCATCTCTCGGGACTAACGGTCGCCAGCTTGATGAAGTGGACAATTTCAAATCCCTCAGGGCGCAGTTGCTTCCAAATGGAGAGAGTAAGCATGATATCGTCACCCGAGCCAATGCTTTTTGCGAGATTTTCTCAGGTCTTAGGTGTCCGTGGACCCGATGCGATATCCCCATTACCACAATTGTCCGTATGTACCAGGTGTAGTCCGGTCAGCCCTTCATAACGGTTTTGAATGTTGCCTGTGAACGATCTTTTGAGCGAGCTACATTGACTTTATCTCAAATGAGATAGTCCGCACTCGCTGCGAAACATCGCGTTTGTCTCAGACCATCCAAGAGGAACGAATGATGGGATTTTGGCGCGTTCTCTGTGGTCAGCCCTGTTAGTCCTGCGTTGCTGCCCCCGTCCATCTGTAGGTGATGAAGCCGAACTCAACTCAAAGTCTGTTTCGGTACAGTTCGCCAAGACGTAGATGCGACTTCTGGACGTTCACTATTCGGTCTCCTTCGCTGATGGACAAAGAATGTTGAGCATCCCACATTCGCCGTCGCGAGTCATCATGTGTGGAGAGGTACAATCCCATCACCGGGCCGACCAGAGCAGGCATGATCACAGCCGTGCTATGTGCAAGGACAAGCATAGTGCATAGGCGCCTGAAGTCAAGTCACAGGTCTATTTGACAGATTAGCTTTTTTATATTTCGTACCGTCCGGATGTGATACATAAGTTCTTACATGTCTTCTCGACTGCCAGGAATAGGTTTTTTGAATCTCGTTCTAGCAAGCTACTTAGGGAAGACGCGGAAGTCGCATCGTAACTCGAATGACGGTTCAAGTTGTATACCTACACAGAAATAAGTAAAGTGACTAAGTCCAGCACACTATTCTTTAAAGCAACTTTGGCTATCCAAGATCGCAGTTGAAAGGCCGTGGACCTGCGCCCCACGGGAAAGAACGTTTGCCTTGAGTGCCCAATGACCAACGGGCCCGAATTAGCATTTCCGGTTTTCGCAACCAGTGGCCAATCACGGCAGGCCGATGGCGAGAAAGTAATTCGGAAATGACAGAAGGGTGTTCACCGATCGTGTTACGGAACTCACTCTTCCCGTTGTGCCTTGAGGCTCTGTCGAGCCCAACCAGCAGCCGCCCAGCAGCGCGTAATGTAGGGGAATAATGTTACCGGCAAAGGCAAGAGAGACTGGAATGGCCATTTTTGGCTTATTAGCCGTTGTTGGTCAGTCATACCCAACCCCGAGGTGTGGAACACTTGGGGCTCGATCTCGCGACCTGTGAGTTAGAAGTTCAACGCCCCTAACCACCGGGTCACGGACGTAGCTGTGCGGCTGCTGGTTGGGCTCGAGAGAGAGAGCCCCTAAGGCACAACAGGACGAGTGAGCTCCATAACACGATCGGTGAGCGCCCTTCTGCCATTATTTATACCCGATCGCAACCGACAGGACAACGAGCCCCTGGCTCAGTGGTTAGAGATATTGGACGTCTAACCAACAGGTTCGGGGTCGAGCCCCAGGTGTTCCAAACGTCGGGGTTGGATACGAAGGACTGACGATGGTTTATAAGCCAGAAATTGCCATTCCATTCTCCGTTGTCTTTGTTGGTAATGTTATTTAAACCCGGAAACTGCCATCCAGGTCATTCTTGTCTTTTGTCTTTATTTCTGCACATTTCGCTGTCACTGGCTACGCTGCCAATGAACACAGAATGTCTACATTATGTTCTGTCCTGTCCACCCCTGGATGCGTGTTTCAGATTCATAATTGGCTTCTGACGCCTCACAATGGCTCTCTAACCTGCTTGACCCTCGTTTGTGGGGTGATGCAGCACTGGATGTCCCTACAGATGCAGCTGGAGGTCGAGGCTCTCTTTTCACTACCCGAGGCCTGCTATTCCTCCGGTGGCGTCCGACTTACACCGCCAACCAGTGGTAACCTAGATACCTACATGACAACGCTCTCTGCGCCGGCATTATGGGACGCTGATGGTCGCATACCTGCTGGGTATGTCTTAGCAGGCAACCAAGACCTATTGACAGCACGTCAGTTGGCGGAATCCATAATCGTCCTTCTAACGCATCATCTTGCTGACCAGCTCTCCCAACCCCTCCTCCAAATGCTTCAGGTCACCGGAAATTATTGAATGTATATCGCCTGCTAAAATATGTTAGTGGTAATATTATTTATATGAGCAACGTAGTTCTGTTATATTCTTTCATTCGATTCGTTTGTGGTAGAAGAAAAACTCCACGCAGGCATGCCACACTAACACCTTTCGGTAGTACGGCTTATTGACTCCCGCAGACAAGCTGCGCCGATGTTGCGCTAAACCAAGACGTTGGCTGATGACACGTTAGCGTGACTGCACCGAGTCTGTATAACTTCTTCATTATTGCCGTGAATGTGCATTGCAATCGGCGGACAGGGGCTCACACCACATCAACCACTGCGTTCAATCTCATCATCTGTAGGCCGAAAGGCTTGCTTCCGTTTGCAACCATCATAGTGCATCAACCGTCGTAGCTTGGAGGGTTGTTTGATGACAGGGAAACATCTTTCTTCCTCGGGACACGAATCAGACTGGGATGTATCCTTTCCGATATGACGTTTATGGCACCCCCCCCCTCTCCCCCTCCCCCCACTTCATTAGAACCTGAGTCCTTGTGTGTCTCACCTTAGATGGCGACTTCGCGTCAGGCACTACCTGCAATCGCATTCCGAGTCGTCTTGACTCAGGCCG
>CACRXP010000057.1:1023574-1046030 GCA_902702965.1 Spirometra erinaceieuropaei | reverse complement strand
GATTGGAGGTGCCTTTGCGTTTGTTGATTAATTTGGGGTTGGAGAATCACAACTTGATCAGCCCGCTATTCACACAACTATCTCATCTAGCAGGAATGTCGGTTTTGTTGAGTTTGAAGGTCTACTTTTGTTGGCAGGCTACGGCCCATTTTAGGGAAATGAATTTCTTGTCCCAACGACCGAAATTACTCCCAAACTACAGCAGCTGGCTTAATTCAGAACGCATTGCCTTAAATGTTTAAGTGTATCTCCAAAAAAGAACACGTGTTAAGTATTATGCGTACCGAGATGCTGGCCTGCTGTTAGGCCTATTTTCGGCCACTTGCGACTGTTTCGCACACTAAGATGGACTGTTTCGGTAATATGCACTTCCATTGTCTGTGTAAATTCAAATGCCCCCTATATAAATAATGCACAAAAGGCAAATCCTTGCATTCGTATTAATTGACATGGTCTCCTAGAAGTTTTTACTTGGGATTTTTTTGACACGGATGCGGTTTTTCGTGGCGTTTTGATTTTACTTTAATTATTGCTGTTTTTCATGCCTAGAACGTGATCTGTGTCCGCTGCAAAAAAATATTTTACCACAAAAGGGCTCTTCGAAATGATATAAAACGATGTATTATTGTGAATCATAGATCACGGCAAAGTTGTTATCATGCCTAATCTACTCGACTTCGATAATGTTGCTGGTTGTACATCTCCACGCTTGATGAGGCTGTCGCTCGATGATAAACTATCTCGAGTTAAAACCTCTGACTAATGACCTTTAAGCCAGAAATGGCAATTTCAGAGTTCCTGCTCTTGTCAGTAAGACGTCTCGACACCATGATCACGGTGGTTTTTAGTATTTAGTCAAAAGTCACTCTTCTTAACGTCGTTTGTCTTCGGAAGGTCAAATCAGGACGTGCGGACCACAGCTGACAGGTTATCCAAAACTCGGTTAAGCCGTGGTTTTGTGGACAAGGGTTGCATGTTGTGGCTTGATGTTCTTAAGTTCGAAGTTAAGTGCTCCCATCCGGCTCCGGCAAAGAAGGTTCTCGATTTGTGCTGGGCTGGACAGGCAACACGCGCCTTGTCATACCACCATAGTCTGTGACATTTTCGCCAGTAACCGACTCACCAGGTCGGTGGCAGACATAACCAAGGGTATTACTATTTCCTGGTCCGTGCCTGCATATTTGCTAGCCCCGACAGCTTGCTTAGTTTGAAGTGGACTCTTATTGTAGTCCCTCCCACTAGCCGTTGTCCCTAGACGTTCTGTTTCACCTTCAGCTAGGTTGATGGGTGACCTTCGTTGCACTGTGTACCTGTCGTCCTAATGTTACCACCGCCAACTTACGTGAGTGCCCAGAATCGTACTCGTGGCCCTCGCCGTCCACCACAACGACAGCGGCAAAGCAATGTGAACACTCTCCAGACCACTCAGCTCGAAGTCACGTCAACGTTTATCCTTGTCGATCATGGGGGGTGAAATACGATGCCTAGACTGGTTCAAACAGACTTCAATGTAGGCAGCATGCTATTACCGACAAAGACAAGGGAGACTGGAATGGCCATTTCTGGCTTATTTGCCGTCGTCAGCCAGTCATACCCAACCCCGAAGTGTGGAACACCCGAGGCTCGAACTCGCGACCTGTTTGTTAGAAGTCCACGCCTCTAACCACTGGGCCACGGGCCCGTTGCCCTGTCGGTATTCGATCGGGAATATACAACGTTAGGGACGCTCACCGATCGCTTTTACGGAACTCACTCGTCCCGTTGTGCCTTACGGGCCCTCTTTCTCGAGTCTGCAAGACAGTCTCTCCGGCCGATTACTAATGGAACACATCGTAAACAGTCATCCTGAAATACTTGCAAGCATGCCACTCCACATGCCATCCTTTCCGGTCTACATCTCTCAATGATCACATCATGCCTACTCTTCACTTCCGACCAAAGTTGTGCAACAGGGGGCGAGGAGTGGTTGCCCCTAGAAACACGAATCTATGGGACGAACGAAACATTCATGATTATTAGTGACTTTATGAGTGCGATTGTGAGGAATACCCATTAACTGAGGATTCTGCTCCTTCCTTCCACACCAGGCGAGAGGGCACCAGCTCTACGTGCCAGCATATTGGACCTAATAGCCCTTCTAATGCAGGGTCTCAATTCCTCTGCTGTCACTGGGGCTGCAAGCGGTGGTCTGGCTTTCGAACTCCAGGAGCGGGTCGTAGACATTGTGGGCAAGGATCTGACCCTTGGCTCCTCACTATCTGCCGGCCCAGCTAGCAACAAGGACGAGGATGTGGATAATGACGATGTTGACGATTCTGCCGACACACTTTTCGAGCCCAGTCTTCGACTATGGCACTCATTGGTCTCCGGTCCCGGCTCTGCCTGGTCCGCTGGCCTTGACCGCCTCCTGCCCGTGCTGACGGGCTCCTCTGCGATGGTGACGGCTGAAGCAACGACCAACTACCAGCCGTCTTTTGATAACCCCCTGTACGCCCGCCTGGAGTCCTCTGAGCAGGCCAGGGTATGTCTCCGCCCGTAGTTTCTTTTTCTTCGCCTGAAAATATCAAGTGCGAAAAACTATGCTACCTCGGCTGATATTTGCTGTCTCTGCCGTCGCCACCGTCACCATTATATCTTCCATCGCATCTGCGCTGATGACGATGGAAACCCAGTTGATGGCAAAGCAAACTGAACATCACTCATACATCAAAAATTATTACTTTAAATGTTTAACCGAGCGCCTGAGTAATGGGAACGATCCTGTGCCCAGCAGATCCACCCATAATTGCGGTTGAATTACAATGAATTCACTTGCTTTCCATTACTACAACGCAAATCAACCAGTTGTTTGGAATTCAAAGTGCACTCAATTCTGTTCTTCGTTTCGTGAGTTTGGGCACACGCTATAGGTTCGGCTCAAAGCCATTGTCCAGAGTTGATCCCTCAGGGCTTTCCAACCTGGGGTTAGGACCTGGCCCTCCGATGCCGGCAGTTAGGTCAATTGCAGCTATTTCAGTCTTCATCCCTTCTGTCGGTATATTTATTCAATCCGACGAGGGGCTTTCTGCTCATGAGGTAGTTGACAAATCGTTAGCCCTGACTGTTTTACACTCAAATTCGATGACTGGTGGGATGTATGGTTCCATAGGCCAAACTTGATCCTCCTTTCCCCAAAAATAGCCAAGCCAAGGAGGAAATGCACAACCGGACTGACTTTGTAGGGTTAATTTCCTGTAGAATAGGTTTGTTATAGCACCTCTTAGGCGCTGTCAGTCGCCTTTAAACACAGAAAAAAGCCTAAACCAAATTCATCCCTAGCTACTGGCTACCCAGTGCGTCAATAGGTGGCGGATAGTGGAACGGCCTTCAGTAAAGTTTGGTAGGCTCTTGGGTCTGGCAAGTAAGCAGTCGTGGACCAGTAGTGACAATGGTACCAGGGAACAAAGGGCTGAGGTCTGACATGGTGACCGGGAAACGCCGTTAAAAAAGTTTGCATGCGACCGCTTGCCACAAACAACTGCTGACGTGGTATTCAGACGATGGCCATAAGGCCAGTCATATCAACTACATTCTCGTTGGCTCAAGGTTCCACAGCTGTGTTCACGATAGCGGATCCATGTGTGGTGCCGAAGCTGGCAATGTCTATGGGTCTGACTATGTTATCGTTCGCACACGCCTTTCATCTTCACAAAAAATGCCACGTGCAAAACGCCTTGATGTGGCAAAACTTCGGGAACCAGCGCCGCCTAGAACCCGAGCACAGAAATCCGGTCCCGCTTTACGACCCGAGCCGACGGAGAAGGCAGTAGCCAATGGTCGTCACTAAGTCACTAACCTATGAGACATCTGAGAAAATTCTTGGATTTACCCAGCGGTGCTGCAGGGATTAAATCAGCGGAAGAGCCCTGCAGCTGTCTGCCCGGACGGCTTGAGCCAGGTCCCTCAACGGTGTTTCCTTCCGCCAGCTCCGGTTAGGGACAATCGGCAGAAATATTGGGCTGGAACACCGACCTCGATGGAACAGGCCGGAAACATTGGTTACACTTGAAAACTCTCCCAAATTTCCGCCAAACCAGTGATAAGCCTTCTGCACTGAGTGACTCTGTTCGCGATGTGAATGGTTGCTTTAATGCTGAAAACTCGAGCAAGGTCGGTCGCTGACGTGAGCACTTCGAGCACCTTCTCAACTTTTATGAGCAACCCATCACACCCTCGTCCGCTTCTACAGCGGAGTTTTATCCCTTTCTAGCCTATGCAGTGTCATGTGACTTCCCTTCTGAAGGAAAAGTCGCCGATGCAATACAGAGTCTGTTTAACAACAAGGCACCCGTAAAGGGCGGTATTCCCGCTGAAATCTACAAGTTTTGTGTCGGCGCTCTGGCGTCCCAGCTCCATGAGGCGATCGAGCAAGCGTAGAGAGATGGAGCTGTTCCTAATGGCCGGAGCCGGAGCACCCTTGTGCCTATCTTCAGGCGGATAAGACAAAGTGCGAGACCTATCGCGACATAAGTCCTATCGACGTTTCTGCGAAGATTTTCACTGTTGTTCTCGGGCGATCCCGGGCTGTGTGTGACTCTAGGACGAGGCCCAGCCAAACCGGATTCCGGGCTACGTGTGGATGCGCGGACCAAATATCCACACTACGGCAAATTCTGAAATTCCGCCATAACTAACAGCAGCCGACTACCGTCTGCATTGTTGACCTTGCCGCTGCGTTCGGCTCCGTCCACCATGAGTCCCTGTGACGAATAATGGACTTGGTACTTACTTGAACCATCCTGAGTATATGCCATACTCGGTGGAACTAGATGGTGTGTCGGCAAAAATCACCGCCATGGTCAAGGCCTACTATACCTGCACCACTGCGTGAGTTCTTGTCAACGACAATCTGTTCCAACCGTTCGATACCCACTCTGTTGTTCGACAAGATTGTATCCTGTCGCCCGTTCTCTTCAACTACTCCATTGACTTGATTCTGGAAAGGGCCTTACACAGTTTAGACGGTGTCGAGTTTGCACTCGGACGTCGGCTAACCTCGACTACGCCGACGATGTCTCCTTGCCAGCCCCAAGCTTTGGTAATCCACAGTCAGGGGTATCAGGGGTGAATGATGTCGCTACTGCGGCCGATTTATCCATAAGCGTTGGGAAGACCAAATTGTTTTCGAGCTGTATCATTGCCCAGGAGAGGTCAACCGTCAGGAGTGACGGCTGTAAACCTGAAGAAGTAGACAGTTTTAAATACCTCGGGGCGAGGCTGTTGCCGAATCGACAGGTTAAGGGGCGACATTGTCTTCGGAATCGATGCTGCTCGCAGGGCTTTCTCCATCTTTAAAAGCGTCCATGAATCCGACTCGACATCTCCATGGACACGGAGTTCTGCGTTTACCATGCATTCCTTCCGTCAGCCTTTCTCTGCGGTTGTGAAAGCTGATCTGTGTGCGTTTAGGCTGAGCGAAATCCGATTGCTTGGCCACTGCTGCCGGTGAACCATCCCTTGAGCAAAGTACACTGACTTTATCTCGAATGGAACAGTTCGCACTCTCTGCGAAAACATGGCGAGAATGTCTAGGCTATCCAAGAACGACGTTTTTCCTCATTCGCCTCACGAGGTCAGTGCTACCGCCCTCTCTCCAGCTCTGTTGCCCACCTGGAGGTGTCGAGGCAGAGTTAAACTCAAACTCTGGCTAGACACAGCTTGTCAAGACATGAAAGAGGTTCCTGGACCTCCGCCATTCGGTCTCCGTCACCGGAGAGGAGAATGGGTCTAGCCGTTTTTACCCACTGCTGAAAATTGTCACGCTCTGGGAGGTACGGTCCGTGACATCATCGAGGTCGGCTAGATCAGGTATGATCACAATTCTGCCGAGTGCAGCTAGTGAGTAAACCACCTCGCCTAATCAATCCGATCTGATCGGACGTATATTTAACATTTTCAGTCGGCTTTTTATGAATATGGTTAGACTAGGGTCGCTATGATGTCACACAAGATGTCTGGTCAGGCTCTGCGCCCACTCCTATTCACGTCGTCTTCATCAAATTTTGTTATTGAAATATGTTGGACATGGTTTAGAAATCGATAACGAACAAATAGTTTCTAATCCAATTTGTCCACAAATAAGCACTTTCCAAATTGAGGGTGACACTTGCCAAATGCATCAACAAGCGACCCTTTGCTGTACTCATTGGTGAAGATAAGGATTTCTGAGGTGCAAGGAGGGAGGGAAACCGGTTAATTTTGTTTACATGATACTTTCGTTCGTCGTGATCGGCGAAGATCACCAAGACCCAAAGCGAGCATTGAATTGCACATTGTTTGAAGTGTATTGGGTGAAACCTCGCAGCTGAAACCTACCCTCCCTCTCTTCACGCTTCCCGTTTCAATAGCAGGATTAGGTCAGGACAACTGGAGATGGATACAGCTAACTGACTCGCAGAAAGGTTTAATGGCTGCATCATGAATCGTAAATGATGACGTCTGGCACGCCTGCCATCGAAACATGCGCATTTCATGATTGCTAAACGGGGCAATTAGCACGAGGCTTCGTCCTGATCAAGGACGCGGCATGATGCCATTAATTAGCACGAATAAACCTTAGGAGAAATTTCATCGCCATTTATTTTCAACGTAAAAGCAGTAGTGTCTATGATGAATGGAGAGGGAAAATGGCGTCTCAATTGTAAAACACCAAGGAACAGGCTACCGCAACCCCAACTTATGAGCCCAGTTAAATTGGTAAGTACGAGCTTGCTGCCGAGATCTGATTGGGGTGCCACGTAACAATGTGGCAGGATCTGCGTTCTTCCCGCTTCACCCAACTTTCGCCCTTTTGCACCTAACCCCAGCTGTACTTCGACATTGCCCAAGGATGTCTCCGATTGGCTACCACCGGCGTCCAATCGCCTCGCAACTTTTTGCACCGTTGGACAGAGCCATTCTGGGCCCCAGCCCTCGCGGATGCTGTCACCCACAATCAGATGCGTGCTGATTGCGTGGCTGCTAAGCTTTCCCTCAATCAAGCACCCACGGACACTGCGGAGTCGGATGAAGAATCTGCCCTCGTGTGAGTGCATCGCGCTGAGTCCCCTATTTTTGTTTTATTACCCCTCGCTGCCTGGTCGCGTTTTATAGGAGTGGGGAAGCGGACGGAGCCAGAGAACAAAGCGATTGGTTCAAGCCTACAAATGGAATATCGTCTGCCCCGACTGGTTATGAGAGTAAACTTGCGCGTGCCCTACTCGATTAGGTGTACGGGCCCCCACGACAAGATAATCACTTTAGGGGACGTGACGACCACACCAAACGCAGGGTTGCAAAAGGTGGTCTTCGCAGTCTTATCCCACCTGGTGCTTGACTTTAGTCTTTGGTTCCATCAAGTCGTTATAGCACACCGGTTGCACCTCTTCGCCGGTCACGCGAAACTAAACGAGGGTAAACGGTGTTTCCTCTCGAATGCTAGTGGATTTATATTCTGATTTTGTTATAGAAGATGAACCATCCAGCTAGTGATATTTGACGTTGGGCGCTTTGTGCTGGACCAGTCTTGAGCCATTACTGAAAGTCGATCACAATTAACATGGAGAGAGAGGGTAAAACGATTCTTCATGATATCTCCTTGGTATAAGCAATCGGACTCGTTTTTAAGCTCTCTAGGCAATGAGGGAGAGAAACCCAGAAGCCTAGTACTCGGTGGACGTATTGGGTCAGTGAAATATAATATTCATTTGTTTTGAGCGCGATATGATATGTATTGATGTTGATTAAAACGTTTCCACGTTTCAAACCGCTTATTGTTTTGTCGCTGTTATTGGGTAGGCAAGCGCTCCTATCAGTGCCATCAAAACTTGACAATTTCAATCCAGTTTAATAGTAATGAAAATGCGATTCCCAGGTGGCATATCAAAAGAAGAGGCGTTCACCGGGAGGGGTTTATTGGAGGTCTGACTTTTCGAATGGTTGATTCGTCTGCCCATCTTCAGAGACTGGAAAGTCCTGCGCACAGCTCCCTTTGTATGGCTCACTTTTTCAATCATGACCCGCGAATGCCGCCTGTGTGGCTGCATCCAACCCTCATGTCACCGTGACCTGAATCGCTCCCGTCGGCCGCGGAGATGACTGACGGCCCCGTTGTCCCGCGCCGTAACTGTCCCCCGTTAAGAAGGTTCGTAAAGTCAGATAGGGGGGAGGCAAATTGATGTGGCGGTTGACAGAGCAGTCGATGGACATCCAGGCTTCTTGCACTTGCCTTGCTGCATGATCACCGCCCCGGCCCACAATCTCAACGGCGTCAAAGCTCTGGCTGACTATACAGCTGTTTCACGAAGCGACTTCGCTGAGGCAGGTTCACCTGTAGTTCCTGGTTTCAAATACGAGCGTCTCTCTCCACCTCTTCGATACATAAATGCTGGGGTGTGCTGGGCAGAGGCGTATAAAGCCCTGTTGAATGGCGACCAACACCCATCCTATCATAATAGCCTCCGCTTGTGGCATTTTTACGAGTGAGCGACTTTTCTGACCAGCGTTTTTCCCATCTTTTGCCCACGAACATTTTCCTGTGCTAGCTCAAGAGACTGATACTGATACCTGTATATTGACGTCTACTAGTGTCGCCGACTACTGAGTATCCCTTCCCCAAGTTCTTAAAGAAGGCAACTGATGACTACTCAATTCAGCATTTATAAAGCCCACATTTTTGCTCGTGTTAGATTGTGGTGATGAAATTTTTTGTCTGCTGCACACCTCTCCAAAATAAAGGCACACTTTCCCCTCTAAATTGAGAAGCCGGTCTGAACTCGCTTCACTTTCGCTGCTGACTGTCCGATGGAGGACGCGCCTGCCTCTTGGGCTACTAGACGGTATTCAGCCACCGCAGGCTCAAAGGACTGGCCTTTCGGTAGCAGCAATTCCCTCTGAGGAGCATGACTGCTGTTCGGTAGTCTCATGCGCGTGTGCACTGAGACAAGAAGTGTGTGGATCCAGCACCATCGGTCGCTCCGCCTACATCCATCTCCAGCCCACTTAACTCTGCCTTACTATTCCGAACCCGGAGGATGGGGGGAAGAAAGATTGAGGTAAATCTCGTGAAGATCTCCACTTCACGTGAAAGTCACCACCACCCTTGGAACAGTGGTGCTCCTCGTAACTTTCGGCCAACGAGCTATAGTGACCGCCAGCGTAGGCGTATTATGGACGCGTGTTCTTTGCATTCTTTATTTGCACAAAGGTAATAGAAATGTCATCCACTGAATTGCATCCAGCTGGATGAAATTGCTGCCCAAAAATATCCCCCACCCTAGGCGACATTTCTTACTACACTAAGCCCTTGTCGCTGCAATAACATTCGGACCGACTGCATGCAAGCGAAATTTGGCGGTCAGTACGATAATTTTACGCGCCGAAAATGCCCGCTAGTCAAAGCTTTCTGCCCACTTTTGGACTCCGACTCACCCACCTCTTCCCGCTTGCTTCTAGAGTGCAGCAGCTGACCCTGCTCTCTCAATGGTTAAGCCGGCTCCTTGTACTGACCCCTGGAGAGCCGATTCCACCCAGCCCGTGCGGGTTACTTCTCCTTCACTCCAACGCCTGTCTGACTAAGTCGCCCGTAGAAGTGCACGACGATGTTGCCTTCAAGGCCAATCGAGCTCGCCTCCTCCTTTTGGCTCAGCTTGCCTGTTTTCCCGATCGCCGGTAAGTAGACGGCCAGTTGGCATTGGTCGAAAAGTTCGTGTTCCTATTAGCTTAAGATGACTTGCATTTGTGACTGTTCTCAGCATTACTAATTTTACCGGCTTCATGTTGTAGGTTCGCCTCATGACAAATTACCTCCGTCCATTACAACCGGTCGGAGGTAGGCTGCTGAACGAAGTTGAGCCATTTGGCGCAGTAGCCCTGAAGACCAGGGATATCAAGGCCCAAGATGTTCTCTAGGTCAGCTCTCACCGTGTTGGTCACATCGAAGCCGTCGCCAACTAGGGCCACTCTCGAATGAGATAACATTCTCGACCATTCCACCTCCATTTCGCCGCAACACACAACAAAACCATCCCAGTCGTTGGGTAATGAGAATGCAGTTGACCGGTCTTATTCCTGGCCGACTGCAGTGGACGCAAGCGCCATCAGCGGAATACTCTAGACAATAAATATTTTCGGGGTGCATGATTAGCGTCTTTCGTTGGTAAAGAGTGGTTTCTTGTCATATATAAATAACTTCGTTTTTTTCACTCATATCACGTCGACTTCAGATGTTTCGGTGGTGTCAGATAAAGGGCCTTTGTACTTAGTTGATCCGATGCATTATTTTGCGTATACCCTGTCCGCTTGGCAGAAAGTTCTATCCAAGTTAACAAAATCCGTCCACTACCTCCAGCGACAGGACGAATACAACCGACCAAGAGGAATTGATTTTCATGCATGCGTCTTCTGTCCTAGAACCTGCCGGGGAGACTGCAGTCTGCGTTTTTTTCCAAATGAACTCTTCAGCAGCACATCGCCATCAGCGTATTCAGGATTCTTCTGTTACTAATATTTCGGAGTTTTCTGTTGCGTTTTCGGGTAGCTTGGTTAGATGAGCCCCAGGTTATTCCAAAGGAGATCCTCGAAAAAGACGTCATTCGTTAGTCGTAATGATGATAAAACAGCAATAGTTGCCGGTGCTTCCACTATGGCGCTGGTTGTCTTTTTCCGTCCATTCCCCGCGCCTGTCAAGTGACCGGCTCGGGCAGTGGCTGGGACCTCGGAATGGGAAGGGAGAGTGAGGTCGACGATTCACAGCATTTTTCTGACGCGCTTGAAACTATCACGTGCGCTAAAAGCCGTGGCTTCGAAGGTTGTCAACGGACGATATAACTTGGACCTCGCAGTCGGCCCAATTTTGTGTGTCTGTGTGGAGCGCCCGGCTGGTCCAAGAGCCAGGCTGCAATGGCTCCCTCTTAATGTAGCCATTTTAACACTCCCACTCCGTGGGATCCGAGCCGGGTGTGACGGCACGCCTAGGTGCAACTTTGGTCGCGCCAGCCCCTTCTCTTGCTGTTGGCTAAAATCCTGGGTCATTCGCTGTGTGGACTTAATCCCTAAGGTGCGGGCTCGACCGTGTCATCCACCTGCGCCCTCCCCCGTCTCCGGTGTTCTTGACTCTGTCTTGACACGGGGTCCAGGTGGGGAGGAGGAGAGAGTGCGGTAGATGCTGCGCAAGTCTACTCCCGCTATAAACTAGGTCACGCGCAAGTCACCGTGCCTGATTCACCTTGTTGTGGAGCACGGGGTGGACATCGTCGGCACCGACGATCAAACTGTCGGTTACCTTTCTCAACCATGGTGTGCACGCCATATTTGCGCTATTATGGCCTGCTTGGATTTCTTATTTTCGTCCCCCTAGAAGGAGGTAGCGTTAACCAAAAGAGCCCCCATGTTCTACAGTAGTCTTACCACTCGATAGACCATTTGGTGATTTTCGGTTTCTTTTTGCTCCGAAATTCTCTTCCCACTTGCCTGGCACTGCGGTTTCTCAAACAACTTAACATTGCATAGGTAGCACGATATAGCATACTTGACAACACAGGCACTAACTAGAACTTAAGTATGCTGTCAAGTTTCGTATATCGTGCTACCTATACATATACTACTGGCTACCTATTGGCAGTTTATGGATATTACGCAGTTATTCCGCAGTGGCTGATGGACGTCGGCGTAAATATTTATATGAAATTTCGGTCTGGGCCTGTAAGTCTCAAATAGACTGATCTGATTTCTGAAGAAATTAAAAAGTCGCAATTCAGCGTTACTCCTGTAAGCCGTCTCAGCTCAACTCGTTCTTGCATCTGTTCTCTTGAGGTAGCGTCACATCCCCCTGATTGACCTGAACAAATTGCTATTTGACGAGGAAATACGCTAACAGCACCAGTCCAGCCTTTAACTGGCACAAGCTCACCTCGCGGTGCAGGGGTTTCTCAGCGAATCAAAATTTTCGATCAGGGGGTGAATTGTTTATTTGATTAAGTATTCTGCATTCGCCCATCCAACGTTCGTTGACCAACCGTCTGGAGAACGCGTCTCATTGACCATAATTCAAGCCGTCAACTGTTTTGGTCCTGGTTCTATGGTGCAGGGTGTTTTTTAGTCCTCGATTTCGTATAAGCTTCTATATAATCATCTTGCCAACCATTTTTAGCCTCTTTCTGCTGCGTCTCCTGACCCTGTCGTACACCAACCCCGGCGACCTAGATTTCGCACAGGCCTGCCTGGAACTCTCCGCCACACCCCTCTCTCCTTTGACCATGGACACCACGGATGCGAGCGAGAGACTCTTCCAGCCTCTTTTAAGTCGTATTCTGACTCGAGCGGACTGTCTGACAGACTACCTCGCACGTCGCTGCTTCATAGTTGCGGCGTTTGTCTGTCTGGTGCATATGGTAAATCCTCATCACTATCTCGCTGCCACTTCTGGTAACTCTCAGGTCTCGTTAGAGACCCTGATCGCAAATGATACAGTTCACGCCACCTGGCTGGAGCCTATCATCAGTCTCGCAGTACAGGCAAGTATTTCATTTTGGTCATCGTTTAACACCCCCACAACACGAAGTGCAGACTTAACCTTTCTGTTTTATAAAATATCCTTCCGTTCATTTTAGTTTACTTGACGGAAATGTAGTTGTTGTACCTTTGAACAGGCAACAAATGTATATCGACAAGTTGGAAACGGGAACATCAAACAGCCACACAGCAGTTGTCGAAACTGCACAAATAAACCAACTTTTCAAAGTTCTAGGAACGCTAACACCACTAAGTACGATGTACAACAGTCAGCCTGCGCATAATTGTGCTACAGAGAAATTAGTACAATTTCAATTATCTGCAGGCTCCTAAGTCAATGTTAGTGTGTACAAGGAGTTTGGAATAATAATACTTCTAAAAAACTGAGATTACTGAAATATAGACAGTAACAACTTGTCCCCACGGATTGTGAAGACGATATCGGTGGGGTGGCAGTACTAACTCGTGTGCTAACTCATGAAATGTTAACCAAAATTCTGAAGTACGCTTTCGATCTGAAAAGATTACTTAAGTAGCGTTCTGTTGATCACCGTGCAGTATAATGTCAAGATAATTCAGTTACTCCAGGATACCGTCTTTTGAAAGGACTTTTTCCCGGCCGCCTGCAAAAACTACATTTTGTAAAAGAAGACAACTTAAGAAGTCTGGACTTTTCTCATTGATTTTCGATGGTCTAATAAATTCAAGTGCATCTCATAGAAAACATGCATAAAAATATTCATTCATCTACTCATGTGGTAGAAAATTACGTCTTCTTCACATTTTATACTTGAAAGAAGGCTATGAATCGATTTTTAAAAAAAGTTTCTAATTATGAGTTTTTTAAGACTGTGAAATGCCCGTTCATAAAACATCGTGTCTCTGCGTTTATTAATGTTGCTGGTAAAGTTCATAATTTTATAAATCCCACATAGTTTCTCCTTAATGGCGTATAAAAATTATGAATTTCCGTACATAGAAAATATACAGCCTGCATTTAGGAAACCCTGAACGCAAGTGGGTTCAAAATTATTCGGGAATTGACAAAGTTTTTTAAAAAGGGAATTATACCCTTCCTTCAAGCATGAAATTTAAATAAGACGTAATTTTCTATCAAATGAGTAGGAGAATGAATATTTTTGTGCATGTTTTCTATGAGTTGTAGTTGAATTTATAAGGGCATCGTAAATCAATGGGAAATGTTCATACTACCTAAGTTGTCATTTTTACAGAATGCAGTTTTTGCAGGCGTCCGGGAAGAAATTTGTCCAAAGGATGGCATCCTGGAGTAACTGAATTATCTTGACATTATACTGCATGCTGATTAATATTACAACCCTACTTAAGCAATCTTTTCAGGTCGAAAACGTATTTCAAAATCCTGGTTAACTTTTCATGAGTTAGCACATCTACTGTACAATGTTTCATTATATACTGATCCAGTTTCTTCGTAAAATGCCTTGACAAACGTGAGCATAACGATATCTGCTGGTAGGGGATTCCGAGCTTCAAACACTGTTGAAAAGGGCAAACTTCCGTGAGTCGAGTCCGGGACCAGTTACATTTATTTTGAGTGGATGACCTTGCATGTTCGTTGTGGTCGCTACCTAACCCAATAAAGTCTTCAGTTACAGAACAGCAGTCTTGAACGCGTATGATGTAGAATGTTTGTATCAGGTCGCCTCTTAGCTATCTGTAGCACAGAGGAATGAGATTGAGACTAGATGATCGTGATTCGTAGGGGAGTGAGTAGTATTCATTAGCGAGTTTGGTTGCAAGCATTTGAACTTTTTCGAGGATGTTGAGATCTTTAGCGGTCCAGGGTTTCCACAGTTGAATATTGAGCTCCAAACGTGGCCGCATAAGCGTTCGAAAGACTTTTGCAAGGCAGTCTTTATCGAAGCTGGAGAGCCCGCTTGACAAGTCACAGGGCTGGCATCGGGGACCTGGCAACCTTTAAGCAGTGGAGCGACACTTTCGGTAAAGTAGCTATCCACACATTAAAGTCCTTGGTCGTCACATTCACACATCCACATGGTTCGTCTACTGTATGCGGTTGCTTGCATACATTTACACGGTGGCTTGGCGCGTTCTTAGGTCACCGGTATTACTGATGACGTTGCCGTTGTAGAGATTGGGGAAGCATACACACAGCATTATGCAGACGCGGTGAGAACACAGCACTTTAGGTTTGTGGATAATCTGCCACTGGACGGCGGAAATCCAGCGACTGTGGGACCTGTTTGTCAGCTTGGCTTCGGGCAACGGGGTACTTTCACCGGTGGCGAGTAGGGAGACGGTCGTCAGCGAAGGCCAGCCGCGAAATAAGTAGACCGTTGGGTCTGACGAATAGGCAGTTGGGGGACCGTAGAGCGGTAAAACCTTGAGGCATGGCTGGTTAGCGAAATGAAAATTGGTTGCCTATGAAATGGTTACAAGCCATTAAGGCGTTGGGACGTGGCGAGTGTTGTCCGCTATTTCATATTGCCATTTCCGCCACCTTCCGACACAATCCTGGAACTGCAGGCTCGTGTACCGGACGGATGGGTGGAGGCGTCCACTTGTATATTTCAGAACGGAGGAATCTCTTTCTTCACTAAGGTGTCTCCGGTGAGTCATGACTTAATTATGTTTTTGAATGGGCGTACGGCCATAATCAGCGCACTTTGAGTGGACTTGTTGGAGTTAAACAGTTTCCGATCCGACTGTGACACTCGCCAGTCTTAAAGTGGAGATTTGTCAGTCTTTTTAGGTTAGCGATGATGCCCATGTAAGCATTGAAGAAGTCACCTGCCACGTCGCGTGACGGCAACGAAACACAAACATAACGCTCAGGCACACCCCCTTGCTTGGGCATGTCTAGACACCCTCTTTTCGTCACCTCTGTCATGGGTTTTTCAAATTTTGCTGCTCTACCATGGCTTTCATTGCTGTACCGGCCAGCGGACAGGCAGTGATATACATAGGCTGTATGATTTTCACTGCACTTCCTGTTGACATTTTGTAATTACTATGCGGTTATCCCGCTGATACTGATAGATTTCAGCTCAAATATTTGTATCAGCTTCCAAACTTGGCCTATAAGCCTTCATCCCGGCCGATTTACTCTAAGTAATGCATTAATTTCTGAGAAGGTTAAAATACTTAAATCTCACAACTGGAACACCTAAAAATCACGTTGGGAACGCTGGATTCACACTAATGAACCGAACCCTTCGCAGCTGTGTCATGTAGTGACGGAATGTCTGCGAAACACATTTCTGGGCTTTTGCTAATGCCTGTGCTGTCAGTATGGTAGTAGGCATACAACGCCACTTGTGCAGTAAACATTTTCCTTCTTGATTTTCCATGCTCTGAGAATTCACGTATTTTTGGAAAATAAGATTAAAAATATCCTTTCTTGTTCTCGTTTGTTAGTAAATCATGTCTTAAATATTTATTATTGACGAAAAAGTGCTTTTCGGTTTTAAGAAAGTTTATAATTATGGGATTTTTTATGACTGCTAAATGTCCATTCAAATAATATCCCATCTGTCCGTTTATTGGTGTTCCTTATGAAGCATGTCACATGGTCCACATCCATTGCGAAGTTTTATGAGCGCCTGACGACAGCTTTTTAGAAATATGGAGAAATATTGGGCCTTCCCCTCATGAAGAAATACAGTTTGCAGTTTGGGAACCCTAGATGCAGGTGCAATCGCAGGTCGGGTTCATAATTGCTCGGGAATTGAAAAACTTTCTCGAAACCGAAATACGCATAAGAACATGAAAATTCGGTTGAAGAAATTCACACTATTTAAGTGGCCACTTTTTACCGAGTCTGATTTTTGCAGGCGGCCGCAAAAGGACGCTTTTAAAAGCCGACATCCTGACGTGACTTTATAACCCTGCGATTATGCTGTGTGATCACCATTATTACAATCCCACCTAAGTAATCCTTTCTAATTGTAAACCAATTTCAGAATTTCGGTCAACATTTCATATGATACACCATCTACTTTATATACGGTAGGAGGGCGCTCCTCGATCAGATTGCAGTTGTTCATCCCTTTCCGTCTTGGGGCTCAATTTAGAGTCAGGTTTTGTAGGACCTGACGAGCATCTCCCGTGACGCGATCGGCGAACGCACATTCAATGTACTTCATCTCCCAGATTGTAATCGACAGGACAACGGATCCGTTGCTCCATAATAGAGCGTCGGACTTGCTAATGCTCGATGACTAAAGAACGCGAGTTCGAACCTCAGGTCTTGCAAAACCCGGGGTTAGTTAAGGCTGGCTGACTGTGACCAATTAGTCGGAAATTGCCATCCCAGTCTTCATTCTCTTGGTTGGTACCACCATCTCACCGACAGTCAGTATTACTAATCATTGGCCTCCTGTCTAAATAGAACCCTTCGGAAAGTCACAACTGTTCATCTCAAGTTACATGGACTTCGGTCTGCTATAAATTTCGAAGCCAGAGTGTGCTGAGATCTTTAGCACGTCCACCTTCAGTTCGGTAGTAATGGTAGTATCGAAAATGACTACGCTGTGAATAGATCGATGCATATTCAAATTGTTCCTATAACAGTCGCCTGCTAATACGTTGCACCCTACCCATGGGTGTATCCCTGTTTTTACAGATTCTTTGTGAAGGCCAGCAGCAGAGAACGGCAGCAGTCGCCGTAGATGAGGGTGACTGTGGTCTTTGGCTGCCGCCTCCCACGGTGGCCTCCTTGGAGGGCTCCCGCGGTCTCCTACGCACGCTTCTCCAGTTTTGGCAGGAGCGGGTTGGAGGAGATGCTGTTGCCTCCGAAATCCTACTTGCCTACGTGGATCCTGCCATTCTAGAGCAGTTCCATAGACAGCTAAATCAACCACTACCAACGCTAACAGCAGAACACCAATAAGAGGTCCTTCCTACCGCCCCTCAGGGATTGGTTGTCCCCCTTGTTCTGGAGCCCCTACCCTGCCTATGGTCTTCACACAGTTGGCGCTTTGTTTTATCTGAGCATTTTTCCTGCATCGATCCCTCGCCCCTCTGCCTTGTCTGTTTCTCTGTGTGAGAAGGATATGCCCCAAGCTGGCAGTGATTAAACTTTTTTTTCTGTATTCACTGCGGGGATAAAACTCGTTGTATTTGGCGTTCGTTTATTACGCGATGATTTATTCCCAACTGCATTAAATCATACACCCGCTGACACTTAACCGCCTTGAGGGTTTGTAGCCGCGTATGTTTATCTCCCCTATTCTGGACAAAGAAATGAGAACGCAAACAGGAGCCTTCTTTTTGCAGGCCAGCTATAGCTCTTAACGATCTCCTTGGATGGAGGGGGATACTGTTGTAGCAGAATTTCTGTTTGTTTTACTATATTTCATCTTAACTCTTGTGTCATTCTGACGCACGAGAGTTTTACAGTCTTGGTAGTTGCGTTGTAAATCTGATCTCCCCAAATCACTGAAATTTTGCCTTTCCTGTCAGTGGATTTTACAAAGTCTATAAGTAATAAACCGGTCTATCGCGAGTGGAATTAGAAAGATTAAGCAGCCGCGAAAATGCAGCTTGACGACAACTTGCTATTGAACGTTGTACAAGTTTCTTTGCGCATTAAAGAAGACGCTTTTTCATGTCACTAAAAGTCCATCGCGGAGCGTTTTTACTTTTGGTTGGTCAAGCGAGTTCTGGAACTCCTTTTGGGTGCGATCGCTTCGCAATCATCATTCGGCCGCACTTGTGCCGACTCCAAGGTCATTTCTATCACCGTAAGAGGTTTCGTTTCCATCCCTTTTCTACAATGACCTGGATGATTGTAACCCCTGTAGAATTATTCCAGTTGTTCTGACCCGAGGCTAAGTGTGTAGTTGCAGGTTTGGTGGCGTAGTCGCCACCACCTCTCCGGGGCCTATCATCAACCTCACGATATTTTCGTGTGAAGGTTTTACAGGCGATGACAAGACCCCTGAGCAACTTTAAAATTGACTTGGCTTCTTAACTGGAACCCGCCATCCAACAGCAACTGATGTGGCTCTAGGTCTCATTGCCGGCGACAGAATAATCAGCAGTGGTGTACAAAAATTTTCAAGAGAGGGATTTTCTTAATACGGGCAAACACCCCACCACAAGTTTGCGTGCGCACCAACGTGCAATCAACCACGCTGATAAATTATCTCTGGTCTGCAGTCACATGCAAGTGCAGAACCACAGCTTCCCTTCGAGTCATTGGACGCGTCACTGAGATGGCCAGACTGGTGCTCGAGATTCCGCCCTCGACTGACACACGTAACCGAGAAATGGACCCGGATCCCGCTTCTCAGGTGTCAATTGGTCTCAGACAGGGCCGGGGTTATGTGACAGCAGCGAAAACTTGTCCATCCCGCATACCCTGATTTCTTCTTCCATATCTATATGTCGCGTACACCTCTTGTGACCATGTGGTACTACCCTCTCACGGAGTTTCGAGCACTGTTGCTTAGCAGCGCAGTCGCTGAAGGTTTACAAGTGCTCTCCATTTTGCACGCTCAATGGCTCCACCTCACCACCACCTGTGTTACTGTTAAAACCGCTGATTCACCTCCTGTGGACTTCCACGTCGTTTGCTGATTGGTCGGTCGCGGGCCTGCATGTGCACGCCTGCTGATCCGTGTCAGTCACTTGCTCCTACCAAAGTCAATTACCGGCCGTTTTTTCCCTCTGGCTCAATCACTCCTGTCACGCCATCTTTGCCTTCCTAACTTCTAATTTTGGAAAACACTATTTCCCTGAGTTGTTGTCTATATCGCATATAAAAACCACACACTAAGCAGATCTTATTCGTCTGGTGGTTACTCATCCAGTGGAATAGGCCACCCCGTAATTCTATTTTCGGTTCCTATATGCTCATTTCAGTTGGACATGGGAATATGAACTCCCCGCATGACAGATGGCCTTGTCTTAAATTCTAGAGGGAGTCAGGGTTACGGCTAGAGGGGTTAGAGTCACAGTTAGCACGTGGGAATAAGAACCCTCCTATAATTTAGCGCGAAGCCACTTGTAGTACTGGGGGTCCATTTCCCCGTGCCCGATCCTCACTTTTTACAGGCAACTTGAGCTTGGGCTGGGAATTCACAGTTTATACCCGTGCTCCCTACAGTTACACGGACTATCTCATATGGCTTACGTACCGTTGTTCATTCACGGTTCTGCTATGAAGAATTAAAATTCTCTTATCAGCGTATTTTCTTGTATTGCCAACGTCGCCATTTCGCTTCTAATGCAGAGCAAGACAAATCTTCCTTAATTCTATTGTGCTGTTTGCTTTAGAAGCTTGGTTATAGCGTTTTTCGAGCATTTCGCAATTCAGCTCCAGCTACTATTTTGACTAGCTTCATACTCCCTTACTGTCTTATTTCCATGCTCTCACTCCTAATTTATGCGCCGGAACCATTTCTTCAGTTCAGTGTTGGGTACTCTTGAAATCGCTGTAGAAATGACATTCAGGGATCTGAAATCCACATCTAGCTCAAACAAATCTTCCGCGACTCAAGTGTAAAACTACCCAGCGCTTCCCCAGTCCCTGTTGACATAAATCCACGACAGCGGCTAATGGCCCACTTCTTGGGAATTATTCAGCCTAGGATAAGTAACTCGTAGTGTGCCAGACTTGGTAAGAACGAGGACTTCATGAAATCCGAAATGTATCGACGCCATCCGGAACGCCAACGGCCGTACGAACACTCATAATTAGCTTCACTGGGGGCAGGCATTAAAAAGTGCAGAATACCTCCTTCTAAGCAACCTTGTCTTAGAGTTTAATCGTGAGAAGATGAGCCGACGCGAAAACCACAAACAAAATTTATTAATATTATTACAATCGCACATAATTCCTCAGACATGTTAACTCGTCCACCCGGATAACCTAAAAAAAGCATAAAAAGGCCAAATTGTTTTCATTAATTAAGTTAAAGCAAGTCAAAATCTTGCCCTAGATCCCGAACTTGACCAAGCGGCGCAGAAGCCTTCACGGCTATGACTCACCGTTTTCAGATTGTTGCTCTCAACCACGCGAGTGATTTCGATCCTCTTGAGGGGGCCTGTCTGGACATGCTTCATCACGCGGCCTTCTAGTGTGATAACAGACTTTACTGGCTGGCCAGAAACAGTGAGCTCGTCGAAAGGCACCCCTAATTCAAACACTGTCGAACTGCTCTTAATTTTGCTCTCTTCCCTGAGAATATATCTCTCGCCAAGGAGACTGATCGTTATCGTTGGTTTGGTCCCGTTTAAGGCTTTGCGGGTGAGAAGGCCCACTCCAAGGCGTGCCAGGACTTCCTCATAACCAGTGCTGTTTTCCAGTTTCCAGGAGCCACAAAAAACGTCCATTAGACAGCTGTCAGGATGTGTTAATGTTCTGCTAGTCACGTCAAATATGAACTAAGCTCAGTATCCGTGACGATGTTATAGGAGTGTGGCCCTCGCAGTTGAGTAGCGTTCAATGCCACTCAGCATGCAAACCAGCTTAGCTGATAATGACAGCTCAGGTGGAGATGATCATTTCGCAAAGAGAAAAAGTAGGCGTTTGACTAGTGTTCATTAATATTTTCTCATCGACAGAGATATACTCAGACAAGGCATTTGTACTCATCAAAAACGCTTTTTCCTATCTTCGCCAATATGATAACACAGAGTTATATAAGAACATGGGGGCCAGCTATTTAACTGTAATACCTTGAAAAATGATTACCACGTAGCCTATCGCTTAGTTTCTCTGAATCATCATAGACGCACTTACTTTCCACCTCATGGGGTGGTTGCTATAGTGGCTTTTGCACCATGTACACCACCAGTAGGTTTCTCAACAAGCGATCTGCAGCCAAGCGTCCCAGACAGAAACGAGATTGATACATGCGGATGCATGGGCGTCATCTAATACTGCGTCAAGCACACTGACGAGTAACCTAATCTTTCGTTGTTCTCCTCCGACTGGAGGCATGCAACCGCAGTATCATCGAGGGTTAAGTCCGAAAACTCGCGAAAGTTCAGCGATATCCTTGAATGGGCATACCTTTATAGGCTTGACTGTATAACGTAAAGTTAGCGATAAGACGCAAGTTTGAAACTGCGTCATCTTGACTGGCATTTTGATTTCGTGATCGCCGCCATCTGATAAAACGACCTACTTAAGACTGCATTTGTCTCGCAAGCAGTAATTTACAGCTAGGTCTCGCTTATCATCTGAAGTTACCTCACATCAGGAGAATTGCGGACACAGGCGGCGTCGCCGAGTGTGGTCAAACCCTCCATTCGTTGGATACGTTGAAATAACAGTCTAAAGTAAGCACATAATTTAGGAAAGGCAAGATTTGTTGAGGTCGCGATTGCTTTCCCTCTGACCGCCACGTTTGCTTAACAAATGAGAGAGATATCGCCAAATTAAGGGTTTAAATTTGCTTAGATGTTCGATAAGATAACTAACAAGGTGGTCATTCATAATACGCGACCAAAACGACATGAATGGCGAAAAAGTAAAAATGGACATGCGTGTGCTCAATACGTCCCTGTGTACTAATGAGCTACATAAAACTATTGTCACGGTCAGATATAGCGCGCATTGGTATGGTCTCCTGCCTATTTAAATGAGAGCCTTTTGAAGTTCTTCTCTTGTCAATGGTTGCAAAATTTCCAGCGGAGTAGAAATTTTCCGTTAAATTGTAGGCTATATGCGGACCTGTCTCCCGACGTATGCGATTAATGTCCACAGGCTGTTTACGCTAGTCAAGTGAGAAGGAATGAACTAGCCACGAAGTGACGGCGGGAGTCAAAATTTTAATCAGAGTTGTGCTTTGGACCACTACAGAGCCTACAACATTGTCATCTTGAAGGTGGCCAGGACAAAAACGTGATGGGAGGGATGGGAGTCCTGAAAAAACAGGTTCCCCCTTAGCCTGGCTACCCCGCATGTCCACAAACG
>CACRXP010000057.1:986195-999641 GCA_902702965.1 Spirometra erinaceieuropaei | reverse complement strand
GTTTCTCATGCCCACACCGCCCACGCACATTCATCTCTCGCATCGGCCTGGTCGGTCACTTGCGAATCCATCGCACAGAGACTGGCAAACCAGCGCCTGGAGCACCAACCTATACCCACCAAGCTCGACTCAACTGCCCACACTGTCCTCGCACCTTCAGGCATCGCATGGGCCTATTCGGCCACATGCGCATCCACGACGAACTGCGGTAGACAACCGCCGGTTACACCACACATCCACACACTCCCTACCCTCCTCCACCATCACCCCATCACACATCAACACTCACCCACCGCATGCACCCAACTGCCACCTCCCACGCAAGAGGGAAGTGTCCATCTCGACTCGGTCCCCATGCGACTTCGGCTGCAGGGGTGACTTGAGACCGAGCCTATCCCGACACGTCAAGCGTCGTGGATAGGAAGGCTGCTGACTGATGCCCGCTCTCGGCTCACGCAGTCCGTCCCGTTGTGTGTGTTGTGTGGAGTGGCGGACTGGTGGGCTGGGAACGGGCTGAAACAGCACCTTCCACTGCCCTCTCACGCAAGTGATTGACAATCCGCTCAACACCCGTTGTGTGAAATCCTGGTGTGTGTGTCTGTGTATGGGGAGCCAGTTCGTGCTGTGGCGGGCGCAGTCATGGTCAGTCGACCATGCCAGCCACCGCGCCCATCTCCAACTCCAGTCTGCTGACCGGCTCGGACAGCGACTGGGGTGTGGGGATGGGAAGGGAGAGTGAGGTCGACGACTCGGTGCATTTTCCTCCTCAATATAAGCAATCTGACGCGCTTGAAGCTATCACGGTGCGCTAAAAACCTTGGCTTGGAAGGTTGCCAACTGACGGGATAACTTAGACCTCCTCCTTAACTGGTGGTGGTGGTCTGAGAGTCAGGCTGCAATGGCTCCTTTTTTAATGTGGCCTCTATGGCACTCCCATCACAGTGTGGAATCCGAGCCAGGCGTTGGCGGCACGCCCAGGTGCGGTTTCGTTCGTGCCAGCCTAAAAATCTCTGTTGTGTTGGTGAAAATCCTGGTTATTTGTTGTGTGGACCAGGGGGTGTGGTGGAACGCCAAGGTGAGGATCCGTCCGAGCCATCCACCTGCGGCCTCCCTCGTCTCCGGTCTTCTTGACTCTGTCTTGACACCGGGCCCAGGCGGGGGAGGAGGAGAGAGTGTAGATAGATGCGGCGCAAGTCTACTGGCACTATAAACCCCTGCGCAAGTCACCGTCCCTGCTCCCACAATGCAGTCTGTGGGGCACACGGTGGACATCGTCGAAATCGACGGTCGAACTGTCGTGTGTGTGTGTGTGTGCGTGCGTGTGTGTGTGTGTGAAGTAGGTGGGGCTGACTTTCTGAGTGCTGGTCGTGATATTGGACGGATTAGGGGAGGATTAGGGGGACGCATAGTCGCTGGGGCTCACGGGTATCAATTCAGGTCGTCCGACGCGCATGAGGTGATAATAGTTCTTGGGGGCAGCCGGGGGTCATTGCAGCTGGACAGGAGGTGCCCCAGTTCTAGCCGGCGGGGGTGGCCGTGTGTCAGCGGCCTGGCAACGATTGTCGCGGCCGTCGACCGACAAAACAAGGAGCCGGAGAAATGGGGGACTGGAGCGGTTGCTACGACTCCCCCCCCAGACACCAAACGAAGTGAAGGCGTCGACATGCTAGCCAGCCACAAACCTGTCGGGCCATTGGACGTGACGACTAGATAGTGTGCGGCGAACCGGATGCGGTCTGTCGCCAGTATGTGTTGGAGTGAGGAATAGCCACTGCCCTCGATGTACGCCTGCTTGACTCAATCAATGCTGACTGTGTCGGTCTTGCGGTTGCGATCGATAACATCATCTTTGTCAGATCGACGAAGGACTTTATACGGCCCGTCATAGGGTGGTTGGAGTGGTCGTCGGACAGCGTCATGTCGAACCAAGACGAAATCGCACTTATCCAGGTTGGGTGGGATGCGGAGACTGCGCATGACACTACGCAGCTGCTCCACATAACTGCAAGGTTCAAAAAACTTTAGCGTGTTTGAAGTGGATACTAACTCACCGGGCAGTCGTAGGGAGGTTCCGTAGACAAGATCAGCTGCATTGCAACCGATGTCGACATTGAGAGTGGAACGGAGGGACAACAGCACCAGGGGAAGGTGATCGGACCATCGGGAAGGGTCGGGCTGGGCCATTAGGGAAGTCTTCAGTTGTCGATGGAAGCGTTTGACGAGACCATTTGCTTGAGGGTAGTATGCTGTTGTTCGAATTCGGTTGGTACCGAGAAGGGATATGAGCTCGCGAAACAGCGTGGACTCGAATTGGGACAGTCGCAGGAACTCCAAAATTAGACACCTAATGAGTCAGGAAGGCTTTTGCTACGGTTTCGGCACTGATGTCCGCAATGGGCGCAGCAACCGGCCACCGAGTAAAGCGGTCAATGCATGTCGGCATATAAGCAGAACCGTTAGATGGTGGAAACTGACCTATCAGGTCAATGTGCACATGAGTGAAAAGTGCATCAGGAGTGGCGAAAGTATCTGGTGGGGTAATAGTTTGGCGATGAGTTTTGGCGCGCTGACATGGTAGACAGGATCGGGTTCAACGCCATACACCCCGGTTGATGCTAGACCAGATGAATCGGTCAGTGATGAGTTTCACTGTCGCCTGGACTCCAGGGTGGGATAGATTGTGAAGAGCGTTGAACACTTGTCGTCGTAAAGTACTGGGATAAAAGGACGTTCGTGTCCGGTATAAAGGTCGCACGGTATAGTACCAGTGCCAGTGGGAAGAGGGACATCTTGAAGACGTAAAGAAGAGTCCTCGTGGCGGTATTGGGAGAGTTCGTCATCCGATCTTTGAGCCTCAGTCATGAGTGTGAAGTCTATTGCGTTTGTTGTGATGGAAGCCATCTCGATTCTTGAGAGAGTATTAGCAACCACATTTTTCTTACCATGGACATGTTGGATGTCGCAGGAAAACTGTGAGATGAAATCTAGATGACGAATTTCACGGGCCGAGTATCGATCGGGAGAGGCCCTCAGTGTAAAAACGAGTGGTTTGTGATCTGTTAGAACGGGAAATTAGCGACCCTCGAAGAAATGTCGGAAGTGCCGGATGAAGAAGTAGACGGTGAGGAGTTCTCAGCCGAAAACACTGCAGCGGGTCTCTGCTGAGCTGAGCTTCTTTGAGAAGAAAGCCAGAGGCTGTAGGACACCACTAACAGTTCACTGAAGTGATGCATCAACGACAGTGCTGGAAGCGTCAGTCATGAGAGTTAGTTGGGCAACAGCGCGGGGGTGGGCAAGCAGTGTTGCGTTGGTAAGTGCGGCCTTGACGTCATTGAAGGACCTGACGGCCTCCTCGGTCATCACTAGTGTCTTCTTGAAGTGAGCCAACATGCTGTTGAGTGGCTGCAGTATGGTGGCACCATGGGGAAGAAAACGGTAATAGTAGTTCACCATCCCCAAGAGGCAGCGTAGTTGGTTGATGGTTGTTGGAACGGGGAACGTTGATATGGCCGAAACCTTTTCTGGAACGGGCTTTATCCCATCTGAGTTCACTTCGTGACCCAAGAAGATTAGGCTAGGGACTCTAAACACATCTCACAGAAGTGATTACAACGCCGAAGGAGTCAAGTCGTTTGAATAGTTGTCGAAGACGAACGTCGTGTTCAGCAGCGTCAAAACTAGCTACCAGCAAATCATCAATGTAGGCGTAGACGAAGTCAAAATCTCGCAACACCTAATAAATGAACCGCTGTAAGGTTTGAGTGGCATTCATCAGACCAAAGGGCCTACGAGTGAATTCGAATAATCATAGAGGGAGTGATCACTGCAGTTTTAGGCACGTCACTGGCCTCGAGTGGGATTTGGTGGTAGGCACGAACAAGGTCAATCTTGGAGAATATTCGCTTACCATGCAGCGAAATAGTGAAGTCTTGGATGTACATGACGGGATACTGGTCGGGGACAGTCACTGTGTTCAACGCCCGATAGCCACCACACGGTCGCCAGTCGCCGCTCTTCTTTGGGACAAGATCGAGGGGTGATGCCGAGCTCAAGCGATGTTCGAACTCCGCCTTGGCGATCTTCAAACGGTCCGGAGCAAGACGACGTGTTTGGCAAGATCTGGGAGGTCCGGTGGTGGACATGTGGTGGGTGACTGCGTGTTTTATGTCCACTTCACGAAATGAGGGGTTGGTCAGGCGGGGGAACTGCCTGAGGAGTGAGTGGAAAGGACAGCCAGAGATGGGCATAACAGTAAGAGGGTTGACGCAGGGATTGGCAAGAGACATCGACGAGTAAGCGATTCCTCAAATCTACTAGTAGATTGCAGTAAGCTAGGAAAGCGGCATCTATGAGGGCGACGGAAACGTCGGCAATAATAAAAACCCATCGGAAAATCCGACAAAGGCCCAAATCAAGTGTGATGGAGCACTGTCCAAAGGTGGGAATGCTGGAGTTTCTGGCAACTGTAAGCCAAAAAAGCCGCAGTGTTTGCGCCAGGCCGGAGTTGGTGGAACCACGCTAATCTCGGCACCAGACTCGACAAGGAATTTGGCGTCAACGATACGGTCCCAGAGAAACCGACGGCGAATGTGGCGAGTTCGTGAAGCGTTCTAAAGCGTTCCGAAGGCCCGTGTATTTAGTACTGAGTTTCAGCAGACATGAATAAAATGAAGCCCATATTTCCTAGGAAATCGAATCACCTTTCCAGCAGACACAAATTAGGCAGAAAAATGCTCACAATTTTGTAGCTTCCACGGAAAAAAACGATTCTCATAGGTGAGCAGAAGTCAGTAGTCACTTCTTCAGGACCTGACTTGTGCTTAATTTCTATGCTTCTGAACACTGTAACTTCATGTATCTACATCATTCTATCCGAGTGCACGCCTAAATGTTCCATTCAGTCTTCCGACATTTGGCGCCTACTACGGGCCGTTTGGAAGGTAAAGTGACTGTCCCCTTCACTTCTATTCTCTATTTTACCTCTAGCTTCTTCTTCTTCTCCTTGCCAAAATATTCATGGCAAGTCCTACATCTTGCAAACAGTCGTTCCTGCAGTCACTACCGTTTAAAAAAATTGAAGTAGGGTGATTCTGCGAGGGGAAAACAGGCCTAGAAACCACGCGTTTACGGATATTGTTTTTTTCCAGTTTGGTGCCTTTTGCAGCTTAATCCCCGAAAACAAGCTTTCAACATGATTCTTGAATTTCCTTGAAGTCAAGGTTTTCACTTCATAGTTGATCACCTTTCGCCTGTTATTGCAGCAGCAGCAAGAGCAACAGAGGCGTCGGTGTGAGCGTTGTTAGTGCTCGTGCACCCAGACGAACACTACCAGCCAAAGTCGGCAAGTGCATTCGAACCGAAGTGCCGGTGCACGCATGTGTCCTTTGTTTACGCTTGGGTGTCGACGTCGTGCGCCACGAGAGTGTAATTTATGGGGTCTTAACGCACTTTCTACACGTAGCCCGAAGCAGGCCTATGATGCGTGATGCATGAGTACGGAATAGGGCGATATGAGAAGTGCATGCTAGTATCAGTGTCCTCTCATTTTTTCTACTATAATTTGTAATTATCTTTACTTATTTTGCCATTCCTCTATGCATACATGTGTCCCGCCCGTAGAACCCCGATTTCCGCCACTTCCCTTTAGACAGGCAACTTTTGCTTGTCGTGTGTGTTTGTGTTCCTTCACCCGATCGTTGCCAATTCGACTTCAGAATGATACATAATCTAATCATCTAATATGAACTTCGTTTCGTCAATGCTGGCCGACGGGGTCAGCCGGCGTCCGTGGTCGATCTACCATGTGCAAACGATTTGTCCTCACATTGCGAGCCCTGGGTGTACTCATATCTTAGCCGACTAACAAATTTACCGGCTGACTACGGTGTTGGGAGTCTTATAGCCCGATGGTCTTAAAACGAAGAATAGTTATCCCGAAATACCGGCTGTTTAGCCGGGATCTAACTGGATTGACTTGGGCGGCCTGCAGGTTGGATTACTCAGGATGAGCCAGTCTTACTTTTGGTCTGCTCCCTCAGCCCGAGATATAGTGCACGAAGATACCATGGGAGACCCGTCAGTCTGTTTAGACAGAACTACAGTTGACTGTCTTTAACACAGCGGTTGCGTGTTTGCTAACGCCTCTGGCAGCTGAATCTCATGTCCGGTAAAGTCCCATTGTTAACATAATGTAATACATCTAGATGACAAGATATCGCCAATCAGTTCATCAGTGAGGGGACTAAAGTCGACGACCTACAATGGGGGAGGCTGACAGACAAACCACTTGAGGCCCGATATGTTCGTGAAGATTCTACTCATACTGGTTGTCCAAAAGTCTCCTAAGCCGAACCTTCTTTTCCTTTCCTGAAAAACCCTTCCGACATGTCCTGTCATGTACCCAGGAATGTTTTGGAGACCTTAGGGCGCGATCAAGGGGCTGGAATTGCACGTCGATCACCACATGCCGTCACGTCATAAAAAGGAAAGACCAATCGCATTTGGATGAGCAGTCTTGTGTGTTTCCTCGTATTAATGACTCAGTTTTTGCAGAGGCTCAAGTGGTGGATGTACTTAACGCGCCAGTATCATAGGACCATGTTTCGGCTAGCAAGAGAAGGGAGACATGAGTTGACAGAAACAACCTATATATCCTCTTTTTTCATGCCTTCAATAATGCAGGGAAGCCCAACCATTTTTCATCTTGCCCAAAGCACTTTTTCTGGCATTTCATACTCTCCCTTGGTTTTGGCCTATCGCAGCAGAGTGGACTACCCACTTCACTTAAAAGGTGGGCGCCGTAATCGTTTTCGTATCCGCCTTGAAACAATACTGTTAGGAGATGGCGCCTTCTTGATAAGGCGTCTGACCTTTATCCGAAGGAAAATACGTAAGGATGATGTTAAGTAAACTATAAATTGTCTGGAATTTTCCGCAGTCAGATAACTACTAGTTTGCAGTTATGGGATATGTATGCCAAAAGACAACTTTTAACAAATTCATACTTTTGATCCAACGGTTAAGTTTGATCGTCACCGTAGTGGGACCGACATAATTTTGTTCATGAAGTCACCATATGTTGAGCTGAATTTTGGATATGCTCTAGTACTCAAGATGGGAGAATGGTGAAACAAAAGTTCGCACAAAACGGGTGCTACTGTTACTTCGACAGGTGGGCCTCATTCAACGTAGTTGACTGAAGTAGGCCGAAATCTTCACATATAATTTTAGACTCGATCTATTAAGTTCGACTCTGGCGACGTAACTACAAGATGAAAATGGTTTCCAACAAACTACTGTCGTTGAACCAGAAATAATTAGGAGAATGAAATTCAAGTACTGTGCGGTTAGGTCATGATCCACAGTTGATTATTGCATGCTAGCTTTCAGACTTATTGTTAATATTCCATAGGATTTCTCAATGCAGTGCTAGTTTATTCACCGGAACAGACACGGCCGAGATCAAAGGCCCTGTTAGAAGGCAGTTGGAATTACTCGTATATTCTGTAGGGTTCTATAGTAATAATCAGTACGATTAACAGAGCACGACTGAGTTAAAAAGACGGACAAAAGTGGACCTACACTCTGGGTGGTCCGACGAGCACTTGCGCGAATGACACTAACGCGTGGTGGTCGATTTACAACCGAACGACAAAAAAGAGCTATGAACAAAGAACTATGGGAATCGATGAGTAGGGATGCACGAACAAAGTAAGCGTGGATGTGGTGAAGTCTGGTTACTGTTAAACAGTCAGTAGCAAATAAGACAAGAACTCAAGTTAACGTGCAGAATGTCGTTAGTACCATTTTAGCAGCCTGTATAGCATAGGTGGTGCATATACGTCCAGCTGATTCGGTTGCTTACATAAATGTGCTCGCATGTGTTACGAAGAACGCATGTAATATTTAGTTCATCGGCTCACACTGCAAAAAGTTACATCCACCTTAAAGTTGTTGCTCAAAATCTCGAAACGCTGTTTTGTTTTACAGAAATGAATGCACACTGATCCATTGGTTTTCAGAAATAAGCATGCTCCAAATGGTCGGCAGAGGTCACGAACGGGTAACAACTACCGACAAGGTCGAACGCGACCAAACTGTGATAGCAGAGAGGCTGTCGAAAGCGATGTGGATGGATTGACACAGCATTGTTTTGAGATAAGTTTGCCTTCCTTCAATCGACATTAACTCTGACAAACGGGTGCAACGAAAAACTTGAGCATGCCCGCACATACAACGCAGATGCTTCTGGGACGAGTCCTATCAGATGCGTCATAAGCCCTTCAATGAACGGAAATTCATAAATGCCCAGTTCGGTCTTGCAAGGGCTAGCCTGTTCGTGACCCTTGGGACCTATTAGGAGCTTGTTTGTTTCCAGGGCCTAGTAAATTAGTGTGCGCCCACTATTGCGTGAACAAATACCCCCTCTGCGGCGACATAGGATGTCAGATGACGATATTCAGAAGAATTTCGATTGAGTACAGTGTCTGATGAAACCTGTGTGGGACTCGTCTGTGTTGTATGCACGCATTTTTGTGTTTTCCGTTCCTTCTGGTGTTCAGAGTAATAGTTAGTTGAATGAAGGCAGAATAACCGTAAAGGAGTACTCTCTCGGTCTGCTCACATCGTTGTCGATGTTCATTCCCCATCGTCGCCTCAGACTTCGCTGCATTTCGTGTGTATTTTAGAATAACGAGTGCTGGTTTAGAACTGGTTTAGAACTTTCCCAAATCACCTGCTTTAGAGTCTCTTCGCAAGTACATTCACGTTCTTCTTCGGGTCTCCGGTAAGAGACATTCTGATGTCCACAAAATATTCGTGAGGATCTGGTTTGCCTTTAGTTTTGAACCGCACTACAAGGCATGCTGTCAATCTTAACTTCCAGGCAAGCTGTAGAGGCCGAGAACGTCAAGGATGGCACACGCCAATTTAGCGGATCACTGAGAATAGTTCCCGTGTAAGACTTATCTGAATAGAGTTGTTAGCACATCACAATACTCATTCATACGAAAGAAAGGAAGAATTGGGCGGATACAACGGTATAATGGGAACGGATATAAACTAGAAATGAACGATAATGTTTAATTGTGCAATTGGAGTGAGTCACATCAGAGGAATGACCTGTCTGGATGGTGAGGTGATGCTGACGTGCCTGTTGGACAACCGACGAGGAATGCAGCGCTGTGGGCAACTGCAGGGGAGGGCCGGGGGAGGTGCCGACGTAGACAGAGTGAGGAGAGCGTTACGATGAGTTGCGAGAAGAAGGTCGGCAGTAGAGAGAGGGAAGGGCCATCGGCTATTTTCCCCGACACGCAGTGACACCATCACCATCCCGGATCCACGTGGGAAGTCCGATATTATTCAAACAACTCTAAACAGTTCGTGAAACGTTACAAAGCGCTCCGACGGTACTGAGTCTCAGCAGACATGAATAAAATGAAGCCCATATTTCCTAGGAAATCGAATCACCTTTCCAGCAGACACAAATTAGGCAGAAAAATGCTCACAATTTTGTAGCTTCCACGGAAAAAAACGATTCTCATAGGTGAGCAGAAGTCAGTAGGCACTTCTTCAGGACCTGACTTGTGCTTAATTTCTATGCTTCTGAACACTGTAATTTCATGTAACTACTTCATTCTATTTGAGTGCACGCCTAAATGTTCCATTCGGTTTTCCGACATTTGGCGCCTACTACGGGCCGTTTGGAAGGTAAAGTGACTGTCCCCTTCACTTCTATTCTCTATTTTACCTCTAGTTTCTTCTTCTTCTTGCCAAAATATTCATGACCAGTCCTACATCTTGAAAACAGTCGTTCCTGCAGTCACTGCCGTTTAAAAAAATTGATGTACGGTGATTCTGTGAGGGGAAAACAGGCCTAGAAACCACGCGTTTACGGATATTGTTTTTTTTTCAGTTTGGTGCCTTTTGCAGCTTAATCCCCGAAAACAAGCTTTCAACATTATCCTTGAATTTCCTTGAAGTCAAGGTTTTCACTTCATAGTTGATCACCCTTCACCTGTTATTGCAGCAGCAGCAGCAAGAGCAACAGAGGCTTTGGTGTGAGCGTTGTTAGTGCTCGTGCACGCAGACGAACACTGCCAGCCAAAGTCGGCAAGTGCATTCGAACCGAAGTGCCGGTGCACGCATGTGTCCTTTGCTTACGCTTGCGTGCTTATGGTGGGACACTGTGGGTGTCGACGTCGTGCGCCACGAGTTTAATTCATGGGGTCTTAACGCACTTTCTACACGTAGCCCGAAGCAGGCCTATGATGCGTGATGCATGAGTACGGAATAGGGCGATATGAGAAGTGCATGTTAGTATCAGTGGCCTCTCATTTTTTCTACTATAATTTGTAATTATCTTTACTTATTTTGCCATTCCTCTATGCATACATGTGTCCCGCCCGTAGAACCCCGATTTCCGCCACTTCCCTTTAGACAGGCAACTTTTGCTTGTCGTGTGTGTTTGGACTTCAGAATGATACATAATCTAATCATCTAATATGAACTTCGTTTCGTCAATGCTGGCCCACGGGGTCAGCCGGCGTCCGTGGTCGATCTACCATGTGCAAACGATTTGTCCTCACATTGCGAGCCCTGGGTGTACTCATATCTTAGCCGACTAACAAATTTACCGGCTGACTACGGTGTTGGGAGTCTTATAGCCCGATGGTCTTAAAACGAAGAATAGTTATCCCGAAATACCGGCTGTTTAACCGAGACCTAACTGGATTGACTTGAGCGGCCTGCAGGTTGGATTACTCAGGATGAGCCAGTCTTACTTTTGGTCTGCTCCCTCCAATTCTGCTGACCCAGTGCTAGAGACAAAGGTTTCCGCATGATTTATGAATAAGCGAAAGAATCGAATAAAACACATGCTGTAAAGCCAGCCTCTGGGCATAACGCCTAACGTCAATGAATGCGATTGTGAGTCTGGTCTTAATGTCATCATATCTGAATTAAAGTACATTCACCCCAATACCGTTTATGACAAAAGGACATGCTGCCGCCAGTTCATTCGGTCAATAGGTCTAGGATACTGCTGACTTCAACGAGTATCAAATGGGAAGTCAGGTAAACAATAAGCCAAAACGACAGAATTGGCAATTAGTCTTACTAAAGAGAAAAGTCATCCTCATTTGCTTTAAATCAACTGAAGCATGCTTTTGTAAGGTTACATTCCAAATACGGCGTCCAAAACATTTTTACAACCACAGTCAATAAGTTAGGAAAGGGTGTGAATGTCATCTCGACGTCTGTCTTTCAAATGCGCAGGTTAGACGCGGATGTAGTCCCTATGGCTGGTGAGTTCGTCAACCTTGACAATCTACAAATGAGAGAAAGCAACAAATGAGAAGCATAAAACAATTAATTCTCAAAGGGTTCTTTATGCATCAGGCAAAACAGGTAAATGCCATTATGGAAGGGTATCGAGCGCACTAAAGAACGCTGGGAACGAAAACGCCAGTGCCTCCCTGTACAATAACTGTTCTGGACTACCTAAAATACTCTGAAAAAAAAGAGATTATGACAGGGTTGTGAAGTCAACTTTTTTACTGTGTGCCCTGATAGCACGAAACAGGTTAGTTTTAAGGACTAATAAGGGTGATGGGAGAAAGAGTGAACTTACAGTTTTGAGCATGTTTCCGTCAAGAGTGCGGGTGATGTAGGTGGTTTTATCGCCAACCTGCACCTGCTTCATGACATCACCGTCCATGGTGATCGTTGACTCCACAGTACGACCGTCTGGAGTCACTTCTTCGAATGGTTCACCCAAATGGAATGTGAATTCGGACGTTTTGAAGGTGCTAGATGACTTCATCGTGTACTTGTCGCCATTTTTCGAGATAGTCAACGTCGGTTTCATTGCGTTACCAGCTTTGCGTGTAATAAAACCAACGCCCAAGCGCGCCATAACTTCGTCGAATCCCTCGCTGGTCTGCAGCTTGAACGATCCGAGGAAGGCATCCATAATCAGTAGAGTGACTAGCGCCATTCACGTCGGAGCGACTGTTTACAACAAACAGGCCATGTACAAGAAGGTCGTCTGTTGATTGGCTGACCTCGGAAGACGCCGCCGCGATCGCAACCATTTTCGGCCAATCAGCCAATAGGCCGTCCGTTCGTCGACTCGATTGGGCTCAGCACGACCGCAAGCGACGATGACGCACCCATCGCTGGGCCTAGTGGTTTCAGTGACCGCATCTGTCCTCCTTACACAGAAAGACTCACGACCTCGGATCATTCGTTGCCATAGTGCGTTTGTCGCAGGTGCACGGTTCCGTTACAGGCGCGGGGTTCATTTGTAATCTATCTTCCAGACCACGAACAAGGATATAACTGGTGCAGTCCAACATACTTATTCGCGCTGCGCTAACACGGAGCTGCTTAGTCAACGAATTTCCCTGATACCACACAATCTACATAATAGCTCCTCAAACGGAATGATCGTTCTCAAAACAGTCCTAACAGTTACCAACCTCTCATATACTGTCTGGGTAGTCATGCGTTCATTTCAGGGGATTAAGTCCATAACTGCTCCACGAAACAGCAGGGCAATGTCTTCCATGAAATGTGACAACGAGAACGGGGCGGATGTTCGCATCCCAATTGATTGGGACTGCCATAGAGGCCACATTAAGGAGGAACCATTGCAGCCTGATTCTCCATCCCGAGAAAAAGACAATTTATCCCATCATTTGGCAACCCTCCAGGTCATGGCTTTCAGCACATCGTGATAATCTAAAGTATGTCTGATTGTTTATAGAGAGGAATATGCGTTTTGACGGTGGACCTCAATCCCTCTTCCCTCTCCCAGACACCAGTCTATTGTCCAAGCCACTCAGTTGTCCGATGCGGAGATTTGGTACGGTGGTTGACAGAGCTAGGGAGCCCGTCAGTGCATGGCCCCGTACATGGCCTGGCCTCGCACGCGCAACACACCAGAATTTCACAAAGAGGGGTGAGAAAATCATGTATGACGTTTATATAACAACTAAATAACTAGACGAAGAAGGAAATTAGGCAAGTATATGGTGTGCACTTAATTTTTGCTGCCGTCCCCGAAGTTTCCTCGTTTCCATAATCAGTATGGCGTATTGCCTGCCTCCCCTGGTCTACGTCGTATGGAATAAAACCTAATTTTACCAAACAGGCATTGGTCTTTCAACTGTTTGGTCATGCTCACTGCAGTTACCTTTGTACATAAGTCCTTCGTTATGTATGCAAAACAGAAAGTTAGTTGTAAACAGGACGTGTACCGTGTAGGAGAGGCAGCACAAGCGGGAAGCCTTGTAGAAACAGTTGCGTATATGGTAGGGGAGGGGAATGTTATAGGCTGAAGTGTGGCCAATCGGCACCAAGGTTGTCTGAACGGGGGTACACGACCTTGGGTAGCGCGCATGTGGCGTGATGTCTAGACAGTCCGAGCAGCATACCCTAAAGTGG
>CACRXP010000057.1:966199-983408 GCA_902702965.1 Spirometra erinaceieuropaei | reverse complement strand
ACCGGAAGAAAATGAATAAGGGGGGGGGGGGGAAGCGGGGTTGGAGAACGAGGTAGATATGGCGCAAACCTGCCTCACTATAAACATACTCACGCGAAATCACTATCGCATCCGTCTCATATGGCATTAATGTGCCTCGTTGCTGGTGATGGATGCAAAACAGGACGGAAAGTCGGAACCAAGTTGTGCCAACTTTCTTTTTAATTGGTTGCAGTTCGTGCATCCTCGACGGTGGGAAACATTTGCCCTTAAAGAATCGTCTACATATGCGCAGATTCGGTTTCAGTGAGGGTATCTCGGAAATGATGTGTTGCCGAAGCGTGATTTATACAAAGCTCCGGCTAACTCAGAGCTGGCGAGACGCGTAGTACTTCGGCACCGCAGACGAACGATCCGAGTGCGCCTTCAAGACTGTCACTCAAGGCTTTGTAAATACCGTCAGAGGATTGACCAAGAGAAGATAAGGTGTCGTCAGTTCATGTACGAAAATAGTACTAAACAGCTTCAACAGAGGGTATGTCGAGATTGTATGGTCGACGAGACAGAGGCTGCCAAACCAGAAGTCAGGGAAGACGGATTGGGTTGGACAACTTTTACTGCTGAGGAAATGTGTACACAGGACCTTTGCAAACAGTCGCCGCATGCGGTCTCCCCAGGCAAGTTGTGTTTGTGTCCGCCCCGTGTGTGTGCGCCTTTCGGTCTGCTTCAGTGTCCGCCAGTCAATCAGGGAAAGGGCAGCATTGATTTGCCTCGAGCACTCGCGAGGCTAGTTACAAGCCTCGCGCGTCCCAGCAGCAGATCGACAGTGTGAAGCAGACAGGAGGGCAGCGTGACAAAGCAAGGGGGAGAGGAGGCGCCGGCTGACACGGGTAGCCGAGCGAACCCGCGAACAAAGAGCGACACGCGAAGCAGCACTAAATAACAAATTTCGTAAGCTGCATGCCCCAACGTCATCCAAGAGCGGCAACCTAGTACAAGACCTGTAGTCAAAGGAGCTGGCGATGAAACAAGTGCAGGTGTTAAGGCCTGAGGCCTCATATAACACAGTCGATACCAAACCTGGCAACATGATTGCAGAATTAGAGTCAATCATCAACCAGATGGAAGCGACATATGAAGCGAAGAACCTTATTCGACACCAAGTGTCATCCCTCCTCATGGCTCATAGGCCGAGCAACGTTCTTTCCAAGGTCAAAAGTGACGCACTTAAGGAATTCAGAGACAATAACGATCTCGTTATCGTGCTAGCGGACAATGGGCGTTCCACGGTCGTATTAGACAGGAGAGACTGCATTCAGAAAGCCAACAACTTATCAGACGATCGTCAGTCCTACGTCCCGTACGAATCCAACTCCATAAAAACGCTGACACGCAAGATCAACGCGACACTGCTGGCAACGGAGATATTAGGTGCAATATCACCGATCGACCAACGCATGGCGAGAGCGTACGAAACGACTGTGACCCGATTCCACGGTTCCCCGGAAGTACGCAAAGAGGACGCTCCTCCCAGGCCAGTTGTACCACTAAAGGCCACTGTGGCGAAGTGGTTGTTTCAAAGTCTAAGTTTCTGACCTCTGATTCAGACACCACAGTCAGTTCGTCAACACAGTTCTTGGAGAAACATAAGGGGGTAAGTCCCCTGACAAGAGGCGTCATGGTATCCGTTGATGTCACGTCCCTTTATACTTCTACTCTGCTGGATCTGGCAGTCGAGACCATCGAACTACCCCCTACGAGACAAGTATGATGAAACAGAGAATCGCCTCGGATACACCCAAATTTTTCAAATCCTGAAGTTCTGTCTCAAGACGTACTTTACGTTCGACAGAACAATCTACGAGCAGGTGGATGGCACGCCAATGGGTTCGCCGATTTCAGGATACATAGCCGAGGCGGTCCTACAGCGAGTAGAGTCGCTGGATTCCCGACACTACAGATCAAAATTTTAGGTTCGGTATGTCGTAATCGAACGGGACCAGATGCAGACAGTCAAAGAACTTCTGAACGCCGTTCAATTTACGATGGAGGAGGAAGAACACAAGTAGCTGGCCTTTCTGGATGTCCACGTTTGTCGCAAGGACTGTGGTGGCCTAAAAACTGAAGTATTCAAGAAAGCGACAAATACGACGCAAGTGATGGATTTCAACAGTAGCCATCCGATCGGTCACAGACGGTTGGAGTGAGAATCCGAAACGTCAGGCTGATAATACTCTTGTTACAACGGTCGTGTTTGCTCCCTCTCGACTGCTTTCTGGAACTCGCCTCTTCGCTTCCAGCGGACTGTCGGGTCTCATGGGAGTGAGAGTGCCGTAGAGAATACGTTAGAAAGGTCACTTACAACCTTACCATCAGTCTTGTGCAGGATCAAGTTGCTGACAACTTCCCAGGGCACAGCATTTAACGCGTCATAATAGGTTCAAAGCGCGTCCGTTTGGTCATGGTAGGGAATTAAGCGCACCATTTAAGCTGGTTGATCTCTATCTCCTTTCTCACACAGCAGTGGTCTGTACATGCCAAGCAGTCTGTAAATGAGATCAGGTGTAATGACTGACGACTGTGAAGTTACAGTCTATCGCGTGGCACACACACTGACCCCAGTCTTACAGAAGTGAGAGATGCCATTGTAAGAACCACTGCAGTGCCCCATTTTCCAGAATTAGGATGTCAGTCGACAGCCACGACAACTGAGCTGACCTGCAGACGTGCCACTAACGCATGTCATCCCTCGGGCTGGACCTGAGTTGCGCCTCATTCAGTTGCGCCCATAAACAGACGCTATTTGAAAGACGTGTTTTGGCAACCTTGGTGCCTAATGATGTTCAGCCCGCAGGTCGTTCAACATGCGGATGAGTCAGCCAATCACTTCTGCATGTTGACACAGATGTCCGACACCCGTAAACAATACGCCGCAAGCCACGTGGTCCCAGCCGAAGGTTTTGGTCTGATCTACAAGCAAACTACTCTGCACAAAGGACAGAATGACTAACTCTATGGGCTCTCTGGCGCCACAGTTAGGCAAGACGGAATTTATTGTGTAGCCAGTTGACTATATTTCCTTGACCGTCACACTAAGAAGGATGAGTCAGAGGGCGTCAAAAAGGTCAGATAGGGCCTTGAAGGGACGTTTAAACTGAGGATACCTGTCAGGTGTTAGACCTCGACAATTTTGATTTGCAGCATTCTGGTCTTGCGTGGTTGTCGTTCCTCCTTGGATACGATAGACTTGGAAGATGGCTGCTCCAGTTTTCACTACTGTTCGCCACGCTCTCGTTTCATTGCAAGTGTTTTACAAGTCTCCTTTTTAAATATATAGGAAGTCATAGTAACATAAAAGGCGTATGAGTGCGTATGCATAAGTGGAGAAGAAGAGGGTTCGAGCACCGAAACATTTGGTTTAGTGTCCTGAGCCTTTGGACTCATGAAAGAGTCCATCGTCAGAGATAGTAGCTACAACAGAACAAGCGACAGTTATAGGGCATGCAGGCCAACTCGAGGGCATTCATAAGTCGCTACCTACGCGGTCGCCCCAGAGGACTCAAGCAACAACACCACCGACGATATGGCATTCTCTGCGTATATCAAGGACGTTTCAGAAGCGACCGAGCACATTGTTGCGGAGCTAGGTGTTGGAATTGCATACCGCCCCAAAGCCACCATTCGCAAGAGGGTAATGAAAATTAAAGACCGATTAAAGCCTGAAGAGCAATCTGGAGTGGTGTATAGCATCCGTGTCAAAATTGTTCTCGTAATTACACACGCCAGACTTGACGCATGCTCGGGTCTGGGCTGCGGTCTCGTCTTTGATTTTGATTATCTGTGATGGTTCTACCACTGTGGGGCAAATTCCGTTGACAGTCATCGTATGTTCGATGTATTCGGCAGTTGGCGCCGGCCGGTGCATGATAACCGTTTCTGCGTGTTTATGGTCAGTCAGAAGTCGGTGTGTCCAAAGGTTCGGACATGGCCGCACATCCGCTCCAAATTTATTGTTGAATCTACGACAACCAACAACGAAGAGGTCGTGTATTCTGGACATGGAGATTTTGTGATGACTTGTATATGGTGGATGCTAGATAGTTTCTCACCAATTCCGTTATAAATGCTTTTATCCATTCGATCCTTGACACAGACATCCATTAGTATTGTGGAACAAGTTAGGCGGAAGAGGGTTGGGTAGAGGTCTTAGCCCTTCTTCATCTTACTTGTCATTACTATGGCCTCCGGTTTTAGTTCGTTGTCTGTCACGCGCCCCATAGTGTCACCATGAAGCCCTCTGATGATTATCGCGGATCGTTCGAGATATCCGAATCCCATTATTAATTTCCAAGGGCCGTCTCTCTTCATTGTGTTGATTGATTTGGTGAGATCCACGAATGCGATGCAGAGGGAGATCTTCGCTTCTTGATATCTCTCTTGCAGTGAGCTTTTGGTTGGTCCGTACTGTTCCAGAATCCCATTTGGCTTTCTGAAAAACGTTGCACAGATTGTAAAGTTAGACGGTCGAACAGGACTTCAGTGAGAAGAGATGTCTGATAACTGTCGAAGAGTTGGTGACTTCGCGTGTGTTTATGTGGTTGGCCTCGGATCGCGGCATTGCCATTTTGGGGGATTTGTTCCTGTCACCACACCTGCCGAAACATAAAGGCAGGCTAGAACATGACTTGAGGGTCACAGCGCTTGCAGATCCTGGCTGGAACTGGGTTTGTGGGCAGACGTTTCTTCCTCTGCGGTCCGCCGCACTGCCTTAACTGCTCCTCTTAGAGAGGATGAGCGACAGTTGCTAGTGCTGGTCTCTATTTGACGAGGTCTGTTGATGACTTCTTTGCAGACGGCAGATTGACAGTTAAAGACTCGCCTGGAGACCTCGACTTAACACTTCATAATATGGGATGTCTGCGGTAATAGGCAGCGGGTTGTCCGCCTGGGGTAAGGGCCGTGAACTGTTTTGATGTCTGTAAAGCAGTTCTTCATTTCACCACGATCTGCGTTTTCATAGACTTTACTAACCTTTGTAGTCAACAGGTTTTTTTGACTCTTCTTTTCTTCTTATGCAGGTAACGACGATATTGTAAGTGTGGGTATCTTTATGGGCTATATTTCTGTTCAGGTAACTAATGTAGAATCAATTTTCAGATACCATTCGCTGTATTTCGCCATTAATGACATCAAACCAGTCCGGGTGCCCTCATCATGCAAGCCCAATACCTTTAGCAGCAGTGACATGTCATTTCTCGCAGTCTCTGCCAATTATGCCCTACATCGTAATATTCTAGCATCTAGAGGTGGCCCAAGTTAGTGTTCATTTTGTTGGAGATTTCCCATCTGCTTCCAGCCGGGTTTAATGCCCCGTGTCCGACTTCATTGGCACTTTCCTCTCCCGCGACCATCTTCGCTGTCGGATTGGTAACCTCACATCCAAGACGAATGGACAGTGGTCGGTTCAACAACCACACTAAGAGGGAGCTATTGCAGCTTTACCCACAGTCTCGAGAAGGACCGAGGTATCCACGAGTTTGTAAACTCACACGATAAAACTCTTAGCGTGTCGTGATGCATTCCAGAACGTCAATTTTATCAATGTGTTTTAATGTGTTGATTTGCAATAGGAATACATTCTTCATCAGTATCAGTCTAAGTCTCTCCTTCTTCCCTTCAGCAGTGGCCTGCCCTGTCAGGTTAACTGGTGCCGAGGTGATGCACAGTGGCTGGCGTGGCGTGTGAGCCCGTTCTCAAGGTGGAACGTACATGTACAGTAGTAGTTAAGTACGGGCTCAGATCTCCGTTTTCATTTAACGCAGTTGTGGCGAAATATAATTGGTAGTGTGACAGATGCACACACGCGCAACTCCATCTTGTAAGCCAGATCCCGAAGACAATGGCTAACCTCATCTGGTTTGGCCGCCAATCGGAACGATTGCCGGGCCGTGGTCGCTGTTTACAGCAGATCTCCGTGCGACCCCAAGATTGGGTGTCAGCCATGGACTACCCCATATACCAGTACCCATCGAACGGACTGCCACTCGCCTGACGCGTCCCACCTATCTCGACACAAAAATAGACTAACGAAAATGCGTAACTCAAAAGTGTTTACTTTGAGTCATTCAGTAAATTCGCTTAGTTGATGTATAACAACGCGACTGGTACTAGTTATTTGACTTGATGCCAAAAATATACGTCATCGCACTGCTGTTAAGCGAAAACTCAAGTTTCATGCACCTAATGCCCTTGAAAAGCCACTGGGTGAGTGAGTGCGGATGCACTTATGAATAATTTTAAACGACGAACAGAGAGTGAGTACATTCACAGTGCGGAAAACGAGTGGTGCTGGCACGCTTAACCATTTCGGGGGTTTAGCGGCACTAGTACCCTGGTTAAAAATATCTTTGTCTCGGATAAGAATAACAGTTGAAAGATTTACGTACCGAAAACTGATAGAAAAGATCTTATTCCGAAGAATCACTACTTTACTGGAAAGAGTTTCCAGTGACCTTGATCTAAAGCATTTAAACACAAAACCCAGGGTATTTGTCAAAAGTTGCGATTCATTGGTCCAAACTTCGCGACTTTTAACAAAACACTTTCATATCATATAAAAGTCGTTGCGGTTTGTGATCCTAGCATTAAAGTTTTACTTTAATTAATTTCCTGGCATATCAAATCCGAAACGATGAATCCCACAATTTTTATGCAAGAGAAGAAGTGAACTTGATTATATATTTGAATGGTCGCGATTTTTGTAAGATCTATGCCCAACACTGTTCCAATGAATAGTGAAAAGTAGTATGTATAGGCAGAGTTCCGTAACACTTGTCCTGGTGGAACAGAGTCCGCTCTCGACGAACCAATACCAGGTACTTATCTTCAAACTTGTCGTAGACTCAGCCCATTTGTTGGCAATAGAGATTGGAGTTGACGGCACGGCCATTGGAAACGAATTCAAAATGAAGCACTCCTTCGAACTTTCACCAAATTGCAGAACTTTTGCCCCAGCCAGTACATAGGCTGAATATTTGAGCTGGATCTATGCATCAAATGCCGATTTCAGTAGACATCTTCATCAAGATATAATGTCGGGAAGTATTGCGAAAGAGCACAAAGAAAGGGGCACAAATGATAATATCTTTGGAAGACAATCGAAATCATGCATAAAAACACAAGACTTGACATAGACGGGCTGGGACTAAGATGATCACTGAATTTGACAAGTTCGCCTGACCTTCAGTGGAAAGTTTTCCTAACACAGCATGAACATCATGACAGCCTTAAAATTGTAAACGGGTTAACCGTACCCTTGTGGCAGGTGCCAGCTAAAAATCAACGATCCAATCGTAACCTCGTTCAGTAAGTTATGACAAAATTACTATGCTCCATTGGTAACTGCAGATACGCCAGGAACTGCAAATGAAACGCTGCGAGACCTACCAAGTAGCCAAATCATGCACATACATATCAAGAAGTCATAACTAACAAAAACTTTGGGGGGAGATATTGATCGTCCATGGTTTAGCTGCCATCGCCAGCTATCTACTTCTCAAAAGCAGGCACGAAATGTCCGAGTTTTTTTTAAAAAAAGGTTGGTTTGATCATTAATTAAAACGTTCTCCTAGTTAAGCCACGCGCTCACACTGTCGGCTATGCGCACAAATCGTACTACGGGACGGGTCGTAGGGTGACTTTACTCAGCTGTTCCACTTGCGTTGAGGGTATTAAACTCAACTGTCTGCATAAAAATCGATACTGCACCTGACAAGCCATGCCCCAACGAATTTATACCATGACTGTTTAATACACGATGATGAATTTCCAAAACGACGGCCGTATAAGTCCGGGATGCCTGAACTTGCGTGCTTGAGATTCGTTAGAGTCCTCTGATGTGTCGGGCTGCTTTGCTTAAGGTTATTTTAACGGAGCTACAGAACCAAATCTATCTCGAGTATTCAGCACTGATTCCCTCTTTCATTAATAGTATTTCTTGTTCAAGACGTCAAACGCCACCTCCCCTGTATCTCCGTGCGATGTCGACGCTTCCTCTATCCGTAAGTCATTTAGGGCTTATGGACGGTTTATTTAAAAGCAACGACTAAGAAAAGAGTCTCAGTGGGAAACCCGTCGTCTGCCGTCTTACGTCTTCAGCCAGCACAGTATTTGATGCCGGTCATTCAACCGGACGTGCCCTCCTTAGCTTCTAAATTGCAGGAGGAAAGGCAGAATTCGCGATACAATGCCAATCTTTTAAATTCAGACCTTTTCAATCGGGAGTCAAAAGCGCTGAGAAGGCAATTTTCGGAAGCAGAGATGAGAATTGTGTGCCGGTTGTTCCTGTGGCTGTCCAAGCAGTTCGTTACACAATGACTTTTGCACCAGCATTAATTTTTCAAAGAAAATGAAATACATTAGAGTCCCGACACTAATCCTAACCTCAACGGTAAAACGGAAGCCAAATGGGTCCCATGTGATTATGGAGTCCCACAAAATAGCCCCAGTAAACAAACCCTCCAGCCACCTGTAATGCGGGGCCTGGCTACCAACTGCAATCTAGCCGCGGGCTTTATTCTCTTCTACAAATATTGCGACGACTCTTTGACCGCCAGATCAATTGAATAAATGTTCAGATGGCTTACAAGCAGAATAAAAGTGATTCCATCTTTCCCATTACCACACACATTTTAACGACCGAATCATCCTCAACAACAAAACCAACGTTCGGAATCCTTATTAGTGCTTATACAGTTCAAACCTTGCGTTATTTAAGGACAACGTACTTTTTGGGGGTTGCGCCGATCAGTCAGCTCGTCTCGGCAGTCGGGCCGCGTCATCGATGTTTTTTCAACATCTCTTTCCTATTTTCCATTCTTCCTAGTCTTTTCCCGTATATTACTCCCATTTTATGCCGCAGTTCACTTGGCTTCATTTGTGCCTTTTGAACACGGGTTCGAAAGCCTTGAGAGATTTCCAGTTCGTAATAATTGTGGGTTTAACTCTAACCTCGGACCCTAACACGGTAAATATTCATCGCCCCCGGTATTTAGGATTCAACTATTTGTCTTTTTACGTTGTTCACATTATAAAGCAACACGTGAGAGCTAAAGAGCCCTCACAAAATGTGATGACGTCAGTGGATTCTGCCGACACTGGAATTCACGCCTTCTTTAAATACCCAGATGACTATTTCGATCCATCAACCCGAACACGTACTTCCAGTTGCGATTATGAGCAGTCGTGATTTCCAATTTGAATGAGGCTAGATAATCTGGCCTCTCGAGCAGTCGATTCTGCTCGTTTGTCATAGTGAGCAGGTTCGCCTTCTTTTAAAAATTTAACATTTGCTGTATAGTTTAGGCACAGGCAACGTCCCCCCGCATTGATCATGTTTCTAAATGTATGAAAATTACTTTATTTTAAAAAGCCGATCATCTAAGTACGTCCTCGAAAAGCGGACCCTTGGAGTCCATTAAACAGTTTTCATTAAAGGTGGACTACGTCTTAGACTTTAAGGGCGACATTAACAAGGACGCGAACATTAGGCCACGGGAATAATTTGGAAGGATTTTAACACGGACAAATGAATGTCAATAAAGGGTAGATTTTAAAACAACCATCACGTCCTACAGAACAAATTCATAAAAATAACCCTTGGTGCATTTGTTCTAAGATACACAAGTAACATGCTGTAAGCACGAAAATTAAAAGCAGTGAAATACGTTCCTCGTAGACAAGAATCAATTCTCGGATACAGTTTACCCTGTCGACTACAAGAATGCCCATCTAGGAACCATTTCACTGCTGCATGTGACTATGTCCCGTTTTTATCACAATCGAAAGTGCATTGAAGTGATGATTTTTATAAAAAAACTGATAACAAAGACGTATATCGTTCAAATTTATGAGGGTGGAAGTAAACCGCCTTTTGCAGTCTTATGTTTTACAGCAGATTACCAACTGTGCAGGGATTGGCGCCGAAAAGATCCCCTCTGCCACCTCTGGTTGCCTTTTGTCTCGCATTGTACTCCACTCCCTTGGTACAGTCACACGTAAAGCCAATCTTTGCAAATGCCTAAGCTTACATAGTTTTTACACCCAGCTTAAGGAAAGTCGTCACATCATATTGCCACTTTGCTGCACAAGAATGAAGTGTTGATCATTGAATTTTTACCATGCGTTCTTGCGCGGGGAAGCCGGCTTAATTTTCATTGAATAGGCTGGGTACCAGTATTGGAGTGTTTGACTTGCGTCTAAAACACCGTTATGCCCCTCGATTCAAACTAGTCTCAGAAGGAACTGGAGAACATTTACTTTGCTACCCCTTAATGACTCGTGCCAATCGGCACCAGCTTGTTGATGTCACCAGTGCTGTTAAGAAAATAAACAAATTAACCGTTATCCCTGAGGTGCCAGATTTATTTGGGTCCCACATGGAGCGGTCGTGTCTTCAGCTAAGCTAAATCTGTCAGGATGGAGGAAGTGGCGTAGGAAGGATTTGCAAGTTAGCAGAAATGCGCCCAGGTCCACTGACCAGACCATATCTCCAATGCTGTCTGTTGCAAGACGAAAGACAATGGATGGTATTCGCTCTAAAGCAACAATCACCCGTTAAGCACCCAAAATGAGAGAAATATCCAGATTGACAAAATTGAGAGATCCGGGCCGATAATTCGAGAAATAAGAAGGACTCGCCAGAGCAAGTTCATTCGAAGGCTGACATTTTGGAGAGCTTGATCGGCTCATTATTTTCAAAACATCAAGTACACATCATCGGACAGAAGTGGAAATCAGAATACCATTAATAGCGAAGACCGGAATGGTCATTTCTGGTCTATTAGCCGTTATCAGCCATCCATACGTAACCTCAGTTTTTCGCAAAACCAGAGACTCCATTCTGCGACCTTTTAGTTAGAAATCGAACACCCTAACCACTGAGCAACGGGCTCGTTACTCTGTCGGTTACGGTCGGGTGTAAAGAATGGTAGACGGATACTCACCGACCGTGTTACGAGACACACTAGTCCCGTTGTGCCTTGGCGTTCAGTCTAGAGTCCAGCTAGCAGCCGCACAGCGGCTACTAATATAGGCAGAATGACATCGTGGGCAAAGACAAGGGAGAATGGATTTGCCATTTCTGGATTATTGGCCGTCATCCATGCCGTGCCGTGCTAGTCGGTCTTAAGTTGGTTAATTTTTCGTTTTTTCGCTGATTTGGCCTTTTGGGGACATTTGGCTGGCCTGTCAGCCTGAAAGGGCGAAAAACGCCAGAGTGTGGACAGTTTAAACTACAAAGACGTTTATCCACACTACTGTACGAAACGAGTCAGACTGCTAAAACGTCTCATTAAGAAGTACTATGACGAAGAGCCACGTCAGTCTCTTATGTAGCCGACGTTTTTGTACTAGAGGCAGACAATTATTTCGCTAATTCACAACAAAATATAAAGCCATCCACGGTCAAGCGGAGTAGTAAACGTAAGAGACGACCAGTGACCCTCGGAGGCACAATGATTATGTCGGTCTGAACTGCGCGGCCTAAATGGTTAAGTTTCCCTTCTTGGATGCCTGTGGGCTTAGGGAGATTTTCCGTGCACAGTTGTCCGGTTTTCTGTCCGTGCTAAAACCTCCCACAGGGCGGCAATTTACACTGAGCTTAAGAATCAAGTTGATGTGGGAAACCAAGAAAGGTTATAGCACCAGCTGCGAGACACTTTTTCGCTTCTGCATCCACTCCCTTATAAGTTAAAATGAAATAGCAAGCCATGCCTACTTTACGTTTAGTGCTTTAGTTAATGCTCGAAGATGGCACCAGTGTCGTTCAATCCCGCGAAAATAGGTCGCAGTCCGACGGACGGGAAACAATTTCGTAACCGCAGACAGTGACTGAAATATCTTTTAGAAGAGCCTACAATATTCGGGAGTTGGCCATGCCTAACTTAAGAATTTAGAGGCTATTTTTGATAATACTGTTTGGTTGAGTGTAGCAATCTGTATGGCCTTGACGCCTGTTGACAAAACGGAGGTCATGCAATAAATTGTATTTGTAGAAAATAAAGGCGACGTATTCTACAGACTGATATAACTGGGGTGCTTGTCATATCGGGGCAATACCGAGCAATTGATATCTTCAGACAGGAACGATGCAAAGGATGAGAGCAATCGAGTGCGGAATGCATTACCCTGAATGTCCGCAACAGGCAGCATTCCGTGGACCTCTCTGACACAAATTATTTTAACCAAATCTGGAACAAATACCACGGAAGAATTCTAACCGAGAAAGTATTTACCAAGAAGCCCAAGAGGAAATGCAACAAACATGCTATTTAAAATGTTCGTGTACACAAAAAACACAAGATAGTATATTTTGTCCCAAATCTCTCGCAGTGACTCGTATTGTGCAGACACACCTCTTTGGTAAAATCTCCCTACGATAAAGTTTGTGAAATTTCGATTGGAAGTGGTATTGTAGCGGCCGAGGACGTCAAGGGTATACACACCAAAGTAAGAGAACGCTGAGAGTAGATCCTTGAGGAGATAGATCTGAACAGAGTCGTTAGCATCTCTGAATACTCATTCACATGTAGCAGAAGATGGTACGTCAGGAACGAGATACAGTACGCCTCTACCCACGGGGCCACGAGCCCGTTGCCCTGTCGGTTTTCGATCGGGAATATACAATGGTAGGGGCGCTCACCATTGTTAATGTAGGTCTCATCTTTGTTCATTCTTGAGAATAAATCGACTAAGAGGACAGCATATTTGGACAATTAAATTACCAAAATATAGAGGAATTACTTCTCTCACCGAGCAAAGTGAACTCATCTCGAAACTGCATCTCCTCCTCCTGGTCCATTCCTCTGTCTCTGCAAACTGGATTTGGGATTACTCCTAAACCGTTGAGTACACAAAGAGTGCACAGTTTCCGCCTTGGTAGGACTATAAATATTCACGGTTATTTCCTAGACTTTAACATGTCAAAGTTGGCAATCGCACGTTTGTGACCACTCCTTATCAGTCCAGCATGATATTATAGGTCTCGGTAGAACAGCGAAAGTTGAGAAACGACAAATGTACGATAGTGATGAGTGGGGGAAGGGTTAAGGGTGTCCAAACACGTCCGATTAAGGGGGTCAGGGATGATGGTCAGGAGGCATCGGGGGGCGGGCAGTATGCCAGCAGGTTATATTTGCGTTTCGCCACTGTAACCAAATGTGGTACGATGCGGGTAAGAACATGTGAGGTTTGGTAAATATTTAGGGCCTCAGAATATCCAGGAAGTAGTCACATCTAAGAATAGCACAAAAGGGCCTTAAATATGCAAACCGAGACATTAGACATTATTCATAGACTTTAACCAGGAAATAAGGCAATCACAACGGACAGACTTAACATATTCCGCAATTTTAGCATTCAAAGCTTTTCAAAGGATAGGCAATGGAAAAGGAGGAAAATCCTACAGACTGGGAACATCTGTAAGGACGGACAGAGTCGAAATATCGACATATCTCGATACCGGGTCGGGTGCTTTACCGTGGCTCAGATTACATCAGGCTCATTTACGAATCAGAGGTGTGAGACTATAGATCATTTGTGCAGCCTGGAGTTATGTTCTACATATCTCGATCTAAGCGTACGAGACGAGCAGTCGGATAACGGACGGTTAAATTCCACCAGGTGGTATATTTTCTGACTGTTCGAGTCCCCCCTTTTTCGTAGCTCCTATTATAAACACCCCGAGGATAAGAAGAAGAGGAATATCAACTCTCAGTGCTAGTCTAGCATAACAATAAATCATCGAAAATAGGCCTTTTATGTTAGTTTAAAATTAACATTTATTGTTGCCGTTAACATAGACATCTAAAAAATCGCCCCTTCCTCTTATCCAGATGCTTTCCTTCTCGACCAACCTGCTATTTCTGACCCTGACTACGTGCATTTGTAAAGAGAATGCTGGTCGTATGATTGATTCGCAAATATCCAACCCCTGCCTCTCATCTCGACACGCGTGTGAATTACCCTTTGTAATCCATGTGCGGGTGAGCAAGGCTGATGTTTCTATTGGCGATATTTCTATTGTTTTCGGAATTGCACGATGGGTGTGCATTCTGTGTCAAATTGCTGACCCGCCGAAACTGACGTCGTTACCAGCTCCATGACCTCCCTGCCTCTGCGGCGAGACAAGTCAAAACAGCCAATCGGGGACTGCCCTCTGCCAACTATATAAATTAACCGAAAAAGAGTGGAGCTAGAATTGAGTCTCGTGTTGCCCTCTGAAGATGGATGCATTTCTCGGATCCTGGAAGCTGGATCATAGCGACGGCTTCGACGAAGTCATGGGCCGCCTAGGGGTCAATTTTATTGTCCGTAAGGCAGGCAACACGCTCAAACCCACGCTGACAATCACGAAGGAGGGCGATCGCTACAAGATGGTCTCTTCCAGCACCTTTAAAACCACCCAGTTTGAGTTCAAACTGGGGGAACCCTTCGAAGAGACCACACCGGATGGTCGCAAAGTAAAGTCCACTATAACCATGGACGGCAATATGATGAAACAGGTCCAGGTGGGCGACAAAACCACAGAAATCGAGAGAAGGATTGAAGGCGATCATCTGAAGACGGTAAGTAACACTTGCTAAGTTCTCCGGCCTCCTTTTTATCCCTCTTAATGTTACTTTGTTTTCGGGAATAAATATTCCTTTGCAGTAAGTCAGCGAACTCAACCAGGTTTCGGACAGGTTTAAAAGTGTGATGCGATTGGACTGGGTTCACCTAATCCTTCACCGAGAGGGTGGGAATAGGGAACTGGAGGAAGTCTAAAGTTAGTTAGTCGGTAGATCTGCCAAAAAACGCCTTTCTACTCCAGACTCCCTCGGTTGTCTCCCACCTTCGCTTCAAATATTGACATTGCAACACTATCTCCCCTCCCGTTAATCATTAAAATAATTACAATTACTTAAGTTTTTTTCCTTTATCATCTCTTTTGCAGATCGTGAAGGTGGAGGAGCTGGTTAGTCACAGGGACTACAAGAAGGTGTGATTTGTTTCCTTTTGGGTTCTTATGTTCCTTTTGACGATCAACTGACATCAAATACACACGCTTTTCCTACACCTTCTTTATTTTGCGAAATGCTCTCTTAGAGGGAAATCTAAAAACCTTTAATTGTCACTAAGTGCTAGTTTCAGAAGATCGAGTGTCCCAGACAAAATTGCTGATCAGACGTGGCGGTTATGCCATCCCCCTTAATCGTGTCATTTAACTTATGCTCAGTTACACTGTGCGGGGATTCTGCCTCTTGAAGTTAACGAGATCTAAATTCACAAACCGACCATTCGGGGACTGAAACGGTTGACTTTGTTTCACATCCCAGGTCTTCTCAGTCTCGATTTGAGATACGGCAAACTAGCATCAATGATCAAGAAGTCAAGAAGAGCTCTCCCAGATGCCTCGATTTTTGTTGATACTGGGTATAATCCACAAAAATATCGCGTTCTAGAATCTCGGCAGAATTGACTGGATAGTATTTACTGGGCAAGCGCGTACAAACAACCGTTAGCAAGTGTACAGCCGCGGTTACTGGATGAGAGTTCGGCCAATTTTGCGAGCCTCCTAAAAACCATGGTGATCGAGTAATCAGCAGACAGTGTCACGGCAAACGAGAACACGTGAGAACGTTGTTGAGTGAGAAGAAAGGGAACGACGTGACTTTTCAGCGTGACGTGCTTGAGCAGTTTGCAGTTCAAACAGAGTTCGCTATTCACTTGGGAGAAATACGAATTGTTCGTACCTGTATCTCCCTGTGGGACCTTCATCCCAGGCCCAAAAAATAAACCTAGTGAATGCGCTGCGTCGCAAAACGAAGACTACTGTAGAACATTCCATGCAAAACAGTTTAATCTCAAAGATATGAGATGTTCACATTCATGACAGAATTAAAAAGACCTGATTGACGGATCTCTGTCTTAGAAGTCAATTCAACTATATGTAGCCTAGGTCGCCCAAAATGCTTGCAGAATTTCGGCGACTGCTATTGGTACTTTCAGAAAGTATCTCAAGGGAGGGTGTGGCGAGTCGTACAACGATGACAACAGCAAAGTTCTGACTGCAAGTTACCAGATGTTCACAGTCGTAGCCTCACGTGGTGAACGGAGGAACGCCAGCCAAAACCTTTTACTTCCATAAGGCTGCCGAATTAATCAGGCGCCTATGAATCGAAAATTTAACCAGGCACAGAGATGCTTGTTGGCAATAGTGAAAATCTCGTCCATAAATCGGGTTTCCCCGTTGTTTGTGAAAATACATTAATTTCGTCCGGAAATACTTTTGCACATGCCAAAGTATCATTTAGAACTCAGTCGAGGTGTAGATAACCGTGTTATAGGAAAACACGGTGAGATGAAACCGCGGGACACTTATATAACGTTTGAGCCCAGACGGGTCCAGCGGGTGCATTACGATCACGACGGCATAAAGATTAAGTGGCAATAAAGAAATCGAATGTATCACAACCCAGAAGGAATAGCTAAAAAGCGAGAAAATAACGACCAGAAAGACAACCCAAAAACTGAGGAGAAAAAGAAATCCAAATGTAAAATGGCCGAGAAAAACGGACGGCTACTTCCGGAAGATGCCTCTTTAGCGGTCGAAGCAGAGACATTGACAGATGCTCCGCCCCTCATGACAAATGCTGTGTTCAAACACCTTTGGTGACTCTCATAAACAGTCCGAGCTTGATAGACCTAGTACGAGCGGTGGAATCGATTCATCCATCACAGCCACAGATTCCTCTCCGCAGTCTTCTCCGCCAAGTACTTCTTCCAAGATTGCCAACATAAGAATCAAACAAACAGACGGCGTAAGCGCATCTGCTCCACCATCACCAGCGCGTAGTCCCCGAGCGTTACGTCATTTAGGGAACCACAATTCCGTAGAAAATAAAAAAGAGACCGACAGAGAACAATGTCTTATTATTCAGGGGCTCTCTGAATCAAGTGCAATTACTCCAAAGAAGCGAATTTCGGAAGACCTATCACTCTTCCAAGGTCTTCTCAATAATATTTTGGAACCCACGGAGGCTATTGAAATGATCAAAGCCTTCCGCCTTGGAAAACGAGCAGATAATCCATCAATGTCCACTCGACCCCGGCCTCTTAAAGTTGTGCTGACCAGCAGCGACCAAGCCAGTCTCATTTACTCCAGGCGATTCAGGATTAAAGGCTCCAACCC
>CACRXP010000057.1:951943-966014 GCA_902702965.1 Spirometra erinaceieuropaei | reverse complement strand
CTTCTATACAAACTTAGCCGTGCAGGAGTGCGGGGTAAGCTTCTGATGTGGATTCGGAGCTTTTTAATCGGCCGCTCTCAAGCCGTCCACGTCGGTGACCAACAATCTGCCGAGGTTGCCGTTAAGAGTGGTGTTCCCCAAGGCTCTGTTCTTGGCCCTACACTGTTCCTCGTATACGTCAATGACTGCGCAAACGAACTGAATTGCGATGTCGCAATGTTTGCTGATGACATAAAGATCTGGACTACTATACGAAACGAAGTTGACGAGGCGCGACTGCAGACAAGTCTGGACCACCTCGAGCAATGGTCGAAAGACTGGCTTCTACCGTTCAACGTAAACAAGTGTACTTTCCTACGCGTCGGCAGAACCAGTTATCCTATCCACACGGTCTACCGTTTGACTGGCAAACCACTGCAAGAAGTCGACGCCCAGAAGGACTTGGGTGTATGGATCACAACCTCGCTTAAGCCTTCGCTGCAATGTTCAAAGGTGGCCATGTCGGCGATGTCCATGCTATACCTTGTCAAACGGGCGTTCTCCTCCTTTGATGAAGACTGCTTCGCCAAGGTCTTTCAAACTTTTGTGCGACCGCATCTGGAGTTTGCTATCCAAGCATGGCGACCCTGGACCGCTAAAGACTTGGGCATACTCGAAAAAGTTCAACGGCGAGCAACGAAACTTGTATCTGGGCAGTGGTCACTACCCTACGAAACGCGATTAGCTAATCTTGACCTCTTTCCTTTGAGTTACAGACAGCTACGTGGGAACCTGATACAAGCTTTCCGCATCGTGCGCAATCAGGGCTGCTGCCTCGCGTTTGGAGACTTCTTCGAGTTGGCGACTACGACTAACCTGAGAGGCCATCCACTCAAACTGCGTGTGGCTGGTGTCCGGCTAGACACCCGAAAATTCTTCTTCACCAACAGAGTGGTTGCAGCTTGGAATGCCTTGCCTGAGGATGTTGTTATGTCAGGCTCGGTAGATACTTTTAAATGGAGACTAGATCAGCATTGTAGCGCGCACCACAATAACGCCGGACTACGGACACCTTGACAGCCAACACGGACAATTTAGTGTTATAATGATGCTACTACCAACATTATGTTATTTATTAAGCCTGGGCCACGTCGCACACCGCTGTTCGCATTCACCACGATGCCTGTAGACTAAACAATTTTACTTCTTTTCCCGTGTCTTAAGTGTGCCTCAACTGTCCGCTGTATTTCGACCAACAAAGCAAGTTAATGTGCCTCTAAACTCTGTTAAAGCATGACATTCTGTGTTCATCTGTACAGTTTTTGCTATTCCCCTCGCATTTCTTTCATGTTACTTCCTTTCCATTTCCTCCATATATATCCTCTGCATGTAACCAATAGGGATTTCAAAGGTACACACCTAATTTCCCTGAAATATACTGATACTGATACTGATACAACCAAACGTTTAATCAAGCCCAATGCCACCTCAGACCCGTAATTGATTTCGCATTCGGATGCCACCAGCACTCTTGTTCCATATATTGATAAGGCAATGTAGCGCATACAGGAAATTTCGGTGGCACCTGGGACCGATGACCACATTATCAGCATCCGACGCATGCCAGCCCCAACGCGTCCATCCATGACCACTGACCATGACTGCGAACGACTGCGCACTTAACACCGCAACAGAACCGGATATGTGATGGAGCCTGAACCTTTTCCCAGACGGCTGTGCAAATCCGTGCTGACCATCAGCACGGATAAACCGGGGGCCATGTATCAGCCGTCACTCCACACTGAATTCAACGTTCCTCGCATCACTGTCAACGGCACCCAACTGAAGCAGTGCTCTTAAGTAGCAGTAAACTCGGCTATGAAGCCGCACAATGGGTCTTTAAATCCAGCCAGGCATCCAACCGGCTGCAGTAGTCAGCGCGGAATCGCGACGGCCTTCATCTGAACACCAAACTCAAGATGTACAGTGCGATGTACGGGACGGAGATCTGGATTGTCTACGTGAACCAAGCGCAGAAGCTCGATCACTTCCGCCTCAGATCTCTCGGGAAAATACCAGATCTGAGGTGGCCGGACAGGATCCCGTACACGAAAATCCTGGAACGGACCAGAATCAGCGGCTGAGGCAACTGCAACTACAATAGAGCGGCCACATCGTAAAGATAGACAAAAACAGTCCACCCAAGTGACTATTGTACAGGGATGTTGTTACTTATGATCTCGACAGGGAGGACAGGCATGCTGTCACAAGAAAATTCTGAAGAGTTCTCTGGGACATTTTCAAATCAACTCGAAGATTTGGGAACACTTTATCCAGGACTGATAGGCCTGGAGAATAGCAGTGAGGATTGGAGCAGCATTATATGAAGCCACGCACGTAGCCGTTGCTAAAATGTCCCCAATATACGAGATCGTCGTGGGTAAAACTCATATATTGTTTACTTAAACTACTTACATTCCAGAAGCATTCAAGAGGTCAAACTTGAAAGATAGGTCAGGTCGGCAGAAGTTAGAAAACGTCTTTAAGAATGTCTTCATGACAGCAAAAGATAGGCAACAAAAGGGGTCGCAGTAAAGCCTCCTGCAACAGACTGAAAAACGATAATTGTTGTTAAAGCATGAACCTGTATACTGTGTTCGTTGCAATATGTTATTTTCTAAAAGCCTGAACGAACAATTACCGTTTTGGTATCTGTGGACTTGTAGTGACATTTAAGTCCGTTTTGTTTTAATCAGTTACAATACGCTTTGACACAACTTTGAATAAGAAAAAGAACACGCACGTACACTTTTACCTGCTGACGACTTTGTTCTTATTTACTAGTTTGTATTTGTTGGGATAATGCTATTTTCGTTTACCGGATAGCCTACTCGCTGTGCCCAACTAGTGGGTTTGTCTCTTACACTGGTGATCCTGTATCGTTCATAGCTCCTTCTGTTTAATTTCTATGCATAACTATTTCAATTCGGATTAATCCTCACTCTAATTTTTATCGATCAGCTTATTCATCTAGCCCTTATTTGCTATCCACACTGTCTCACCCTTTCATCCTATACGAGCGCTACCCTTCAGTCTCACCGTCAACGCGCCAGTCCTCTACCCCATTTATCTGACCTCTGATCGACCTCGGCTAATTATGTCCAACGATTCTACCAGCCAGCCGATAGCCGGTATTTACACCTTTGACCTGCCATCCGTGTGGCTCGGTGACATCGCGCTGTGGCTGCGCACTGTAGAGTCCCGTTTCGCCCTCCGTCAGATCACACGAGAGGATACGAAAGTTCACTATATTGTGGCAGCACTCCCAATGGACATCGCCACCTACCTCCGTGACATCATAGATTGCCCGCCCACAGAAGCCCCTTATACTGCCCTAAAGGAGGCTCTCATTTCCCGCATTTCCCTCTCAACGCAAAAACGTCTCCAACGTCTAATTTCTGAGGAGGACCTCGGTGACAGGAAGCCTACGCAGCTTCTTAGGCGTTTGGAGCAGTTGGCAGACGGACAAAAGCTGGATGCCACCATGTTTATGCAACTTTTCCTCCAACGGTTGCCTCCTTCTGTGCAAGCCATCCTTGCGCCTAACATTCCTTCATCGACTGTTCAGATGCTCGCGGAGACTGCTGACCGTAGACTCGAGTACTACCTGCCTCCTGTTACGGTTAACGTCGCTAGTCGAAGCACAACTGCCCCCACAATCGAGGATGTCGTCAAACGCCTGGATGCCCTCACTCACGAAGTTTCCCAGCTCCGGGCCACTCGTGTCTATAACCCTCGTAGTCCTGCAATTTCTCGCCGCCCGAGATCTCCCACTCCAAACAAACCTACAGCTGATGGTTTCTGTTGGTATCATCACAATTATGGTTCTAACGCCCATCGCAGCCACGCTCCGTGCAAGTATAAAACACCCGCGTCGGAAAACTCCCCTGCCGACCAGTAAGGGCGACGAACGTGGTCGGCACATCCTCTCCAAGTCGCTTACTCCACATCTATGACAGGACATCCTGTCGCAATTTTCTCGTGGATACTGGTGCAGAGATCAGTCTAATCCCACCCACATTGACTGACCGTAAGTCACCAAATTCTTCATTTTTCCTCCAAGCAGCTAACAATAATTCTATTAAAACTTTTGGTCAACGATCCCGAACACTAGAATTGGGTCTAAGACGTTCATTTCGTTGGCAATTTACTATTGCTGATGTCCATACTGCCATTATCGACGTTGATTTTATATCCTTTTTTCGGTCTCCTCGTTGATATTAAGTACCATAGATTATTTGATCATAAGACATCTTTACATTGTAATTGTTCCACTCGTACCCTTTCATCACCTAATCCACGCATTTCAACAATCCCTTCGTTTACTCCCTATCATCGTTTACTTTCGGAATTCCCATCTATCACACGATATTCACAATTTAACCAACCTATCAAGCATTCTGTTGTACATTATATTTCAACTACTGGACCACCCGTGTTTAGCCGTCCCCGTCGTTTAGCCGCCGATAAGTTAGCCATAGCCAAGGCTGAATTCAGTCACATGATGGAGCTAGGCATAGCTAGGCCTTCCGCTAATACATGGGCTGCACCTCTACATATGGTGTGCAAAAAGTCTCTCGTTGACTGGCGCCCATGCGGGGATTACCGAAGGTTAAACACCCGTACTGTGCCTGACAGGTATCCACTTCCCCATCTCCACGATTTTTCATCTAGCCTAGCTGGAGCAACAATATTTTCCAACATTGACTTAGTGAAAGCTTTCCATCAGATACCCGTTGCTCCAGAAGACGTTCCCAAAACGGCGATTACAACACCGTTCGGTCTGTTCGAGTTTGTCAGGATGCCTTTTGGGCTACGCAACTCCGCTCAAACTTTTCAACGTTTCATCAACGAAGCCCTCCGCGATCTACCTTTCGTTTCTGCCTACGTCGACGGTGTTCTGGTAGCAAGTTCCAGTGAACACGAGCACCTACAACATTTGCGTCTCATTTTTGAACGATTAAGCCAATTTGGCATTTTCATCAATGTTTCTAAATGCGTTTTTGGCGCACAGTCGCTGTTTTTCCTAGGACATCGCGTAGATGCTTTTGGTTGTCATCCCATAGATGCCAAAGTTTCAGCTATTCGCGATTTCCCTACTCCCACTTCTTTTCAACAACTGCGCCGTTTTTTAGGCCTTGTCAATTTCTATCGACGTTTCACCCCTCATTGTGCTCATTTAATGCCACCACTTACGAACCTTTTACGCGGAAACAACCGTGAGTTTTCTTTTCCTGACACAGCTGTAGAGGCTTTCAATCGTGCGAGGAAGGCTCTTGCGGATACAACTGTCCTTGTTCACCCTATACCTGATGCCCCACTTTCCATTGAGGCCGACGCCTCTAATTTCTCTATAGGTGCTGCCCTTCAGCAACAGACGCCCACTGGCACCCAGCCCTTGGCTTTCTACTCTGCCAAATTGGCACCCCCACAAACTCGCTATAGCACTTTTGGTAGAGAACTTCTTGCAATTTATTTAGCCATTAAGCATTTTCTTAATTATATTGGGGGCCGAGATTTTTGTATTTATACTGACCACAAGCCTCTTACTTATGCCCTCTCTACTTCTTCTGACAAGTATTCACCCCGCGAGGCCCGCCATCTCGATTTTATTTCTCAGTATACCACTGACATTCGATTTCTTAAAGGCCTTTATAATCAAGTTGCTGACTGTCTTTTTCGGCCTGACATTAATGTCATCACCCGCCCTTCCATCGATTTGGAGCGCATGGCAGAACAGCAAAATCAGCCGACTTTCAGTGAGAGCCTTCAACACACTAGTCTTCAACTCGAAGCCATTCCTCTTTCCACCACCCCCGGTACAATCTTGTGTAACGTATCGCTCGGTGCCTCCCGACCCGTAGTGCCAAGCGAGATGAGACGAGATGTTTTTGTCGCGTTGCACAATCCAGCTCACCCTGGCATCCGCACTACCCCGCGCCTCGTCAGCGAGCGGTTCGTTTGGCCAAGCATGAACACTGATATCCGCCAGTGGACCCGTTCATGTTTGGCCTGTCAGAAGGCCAAAGTCGGACGGCAAAAAAGCCCCCATTGGCACTTTTCTCGCACCCGACGCACGCTTTTCCTATGTCCATATCGATCTGGTAGGCCCCTTTCCAACATCTCGTGGTTGCAACTACTTACTTACTGCGATTGACCGATTTACTCGTTGGCCCATTGCAACTCCCATACCTAACATAACTGCCGATTCCGTTGCTCATGCTTTTTTGGAACACTGGATCTCTCACTATGGCGTCCCCTCAACTATTACCCCCGATCGAGGTCAACAATTCGAGTCTAGACTTTTTAACAGCCTTACCAACCTCCTCGGATGTTCTCGCATACGCACGACAGCATACCACCCCTCATCCAACGGCTTAGTCGAGCGTTTCCACCGGCAACTCAAAGCCTCGCTCCGAGCTCATGACAACCTTTCCCATTGGAGCGAGCATCTGCCTTTGGTCATGCTCGGTATCCTTACCGCACTCAAGTCGGACTTGGAGTGTTCCGCTGCCGAACTTGTCTACGGTACCACCCTACGGATTCCTGGGGATTTTTTCGGGTACTCTCAAAGCTCAGGCGACTTGGATCCCAGCGATTATGTGCAAAGATTGCTCCAAGCCACGAATCATCTTCGAGCCACTCCTCCACGTCCTTCATCAAGTAAGTCGTACGTCGACCCGAACTTACTAACGTGTCCCTTTGTATTTGTCCGCATAGACAGCGTTTGCCAGCCACTACAACAGCCCTATGACGGCCCATTTCGAGTACTATCGCGTAAGGACAAGCATTTTACAATTGACCGTGGAGGCCGCACCGACGTGGTCTCAATCGATCGCTTGAAGGCGGCTTATACCGAGCCTCTTTCAACTTCTCCAACTGAACAACCTCCACTTGGCACATTGCCACTTGCTATTTCCCAGACTCCATTTACGCCCAATAATCCCGCGTCTTCCCTTATCCCACAGACTCCTCCCATTACGCGCATCGGTCGTCATGTCCGTTTTCCCGACCGTTACCAACTTGTACAATATGCATAACAATCCCACATTTTCCTTCTATTAACAATAATTTTTTTGAACTCCGTTCTCCTAGGAGGGGGAGTATTGTAGTGTCATTTAAGTCCGTTTTGTTTTAATCAGTTACAATACGCTTTGACACAGCTTTGAATAAGAAAAAGAACACGCACGTACACTTTTACCTGCTGACGACTTGGTTCTTATTTATTAGTTTGTAACTGTTAGGATACTGCTATTTTCGTTTACCGGATAGCCTACTCGCTGTGCCCAACTAGTGGGTTTGTCTCTTACAGGCTTGTGAACTACCTGCATGTAGTGTAGGGGTGTCCAGTTGTGCATCCACGTGATGGTCGTACTAGGTCGCTCACTTGCTTGCAGATGCAGACTACATCTAACGTCCATTAACTGGCACCCAACTCTCCCATATGGCTCCCCAAAGATAGGCTATGCCTAGCGGCCACACCTTGGTAACCGCCTCGACAGGTGGGCTAAATCAGGTGAGGGTATCCGTGAGTGCATATCTGCACATGGTAACTTGGCCCCGCCCCCACCATCGGTGGCCGGATGGATCACCGCCTCGACTTCTCTGGGATAAGGCTCCGTCTGCGACCCCGCAGGAGGCAACAAGCACTCACTAAGCTACTGACCCAGTGACTGCAAGACCGCCCCCTTACTTGTTTTTTGCACCTATTCCCCACTCTCCTCCTCTGTCCCTCACGCACTCTACTCCACTCTAGTCTCTTACCCCACTGTCGGAAGTCCCATGCATCACCACCTCCGAGATGGACCTTCGTCCGCAATCCCGCTGGCGGCCCCAAGGAGCGTGAGCCCCCAGGTAAGCCGAATATCGCTCTGTTGGCCTTGTTTTTAACTGGGGCTTTTTTGTCTGCTTGCCTGTTTGTCCGTTTTGTAAGCTAAATGCCGTTCTATTGAATTTTTACGCTCACCGTTTATATTTCAGCAACCATTTAACTTAGAGAAGGATGGGAAACGCTGCTTTCCGGCCCTCTTCTCTTCCCCCATCCCTCCTCTTCCCCGTCAAAAAATCCTACGGCGAGAGCGACAGCGATCACGTAGGCGGTCCAGGCTAACTCGGGTCGTTCTTCCTCTAAACACAAGAGTCGTGGCTCAGTGGAGTTCGGCAGTCTTCTGATATTACTGAGCAACCCTATTTGGGGAGAGCACTGCTCAGCCCCGCTAGCGGTAACGGGCTAGAAAAGGTTCATTAAACAAATGCTGGGATCCACGTCGTCTGCAGGCTGACCGTGGCCGCAGACGCATAACACACGGTCAAAAGAACCACGTCAGAAACAATACCCTCTCTTCCCTCTCCTCCTCCTCCTCCTCCTCCTCCTCCTCCTCTTTCATTGCCTAAACATCCGCTAGGGTGGCTCCTGTACCCCCACCACTGCGCACAATCTGGACACACCAACAAACATCTACCTTCCCACCGTTAACGCCAGCGATGTGAACTCGATCCACACCTGTCCTCATTGTGACCGCGCCCCCATCTCACACATTAGCCTGACCGGCCACTTGAAATCCATCGCGCAGAGAATGGCGAACCAGTGCCTGGAGCACTCGCCACATTCACTTCCAATGTCCACACGACCACCGCACATTCATTCATCGCATGGGCCTTTTCGGTCACATGCGTATTCCCGAGAGCGGAATAGACCGCGGTCTCAACACACCTAGCACATCATGCACACACACACCATGTCTAACTCAACCCACACCCCGCCGCCCAGCACGCCTACCACCATCAACCCCACCACACGGCGCATCTTGCACACCCACGATGCCTGGCCAAACATACATCCCGTCGCCCAGCGCGTCAACCAGCAGCAGCTCCACCACCGTCACCATCCCCGAAACCGACGCTGACACCGCCGACATTTCCTTTCCACACTGTCCGTGTACACTCAACATACACATCGGCCTGGTAGCTCACATGCGAATCCATCGCACAGAGACTGGCGAACCAATACCTGAAGCACCAACACACACCCGGCACATCCGCTTCAACTGCCCTCACTGCACCCGCACATTCACCCGTAGCATGGGCATATTAGGCCACATGCGCATTCATGAAGACCTGTGGTAGACAACCGTCGGCTACCCCACAACAATACACCTTCCTCCACCAACACCTGCATTACACAACTTCATCATCCACCACAGGCACCCAATTGACACTTCCAGGCTAGTGGGAAGTGTGCGCCTCGGGTGCGTCTCCATGCTGCTTATTTGCTGCACGGGTGATTCAAGTCTGGGACTATCATGGCGCATCAAACGCCGTGGCCTGGAAAGCTGCTGACCGACACCACAAACCAGTCTACGCAGTTAGTCCAGTCGTGCGCATGTGTGTGTGTGTGTCGCTACCACACACAGGCGGCTTCGGCTGCAGGGGTGACTTGAGTCCGAGACTATCCCGACACGTCAAGTGTCGTGGATAGGAAGGCTGCTGATTGACGCCCGCTCTCCGGTCACGCAGTTCGTCGCGTTGTGTGTGTGTTGTGTGGAGTGGCGGACTGGTTGGCTGGGGACGGGCTGAAGCAGCACCTTCCACGGCCCTCTCACGCAAGTGAGAGACACGCCGTTCAACCCCCGTTGTGCGAAATCCTGGTGTTTGTGTGTGTATGAGGGGTCAGGTCGTGCTGTAGCGCGCGCAGGCATGGTCAGTCGACCGTGTCAGCCACCGCGCTCATTCCCCACTCCAGCCTACTGACCAGCTCGGACGGCGGCTGAGGTGTGGGAATGGGAAGGAAGAGTGAGGTCGACGACTCAGCGCATTTTCCTCACTATAAACTATCTGACGCACTTGAAGCTATCACGGTGCGCTAAAAGCCGTGGCTTGGAAGGTTGCCAACTGACGGGATAACTTGGACCTTGCAGACAGCCCATTGTTATGTGATTGCGTGGAGTGGCTGGCTTGTGGTCTGAGAGTCAGGTTGCAATGTTTCTTTGTTTTTTTGGCCTTTATGACACGCCCACTGCGTGGAATCCGGGTCGGGTGTGGCGGCACGTCTAGGGGTGCTTCGATCGTGCCAGCCTCCATTCCCCTTGTTGGTGTTGGTCAAAAACATGGTTATTTTAGAAGAAGAAAATTGGCTCTCCGGAACAGGTTTATTTAACTGCTGACGTTTCAAAGAGCTGGGTCGGCTCTTCATTGTCAAAGCGTAAACTGCACCTAATCGATCAGAAATTTAGTTTAAAGTGGCAAGTTGTGTTGGCCGGCCTCATGATGATCGATTTTTTTCCTCTCCTCCCGCTGCGTCGGCCTCTCAGGAGATGGTTGACGGGCGTTTTTGCCTGTGCGCTTTATAAGTCACCACTCCGTCGAGGGGAGCTGATTGGACTTTAGTCGGGCGGTCGGTCTGGCGGTTCTTGTTCTTCCTCACCGAGTAAGCTCAGCGTCGGGCTATCTCCATGCTGCCTTCTTAAGTCAGGTGTGGTTGTTTGGTCCTGAGCTCTACGATTGTGATGACGTAAGACTTTGTAAGCTGCAGGAAGGTCCAGATGCCTGTTGATAGAGTGGGCATCGGAGAAGCCCCGGATCTCTAAACTTTTCCAATCTGAACATGGTTATTTTTTGTGTGGACTAGACGATGTGGAGTGGAGCGTCAAAGCGCGGGTTCGACCGTGCTATCCGCCTGCGTCCCCCCGACTCCGGTCTTCTTGTTTCCTTCAAACTCTAACGAGAGTGTTTTTGGCGTCAAAACATTTCGCGAGGGTGTTCAGTTCCCATCTGTTGTTGCATAATATAAGTAAGAAAAAAGGCACACAGCCGAGTCCCAAATAACCTGGATGATGAATACTGATAATAGTAAGTCCACAGACTAGACTTAAGCCTATAAATATTGCGACGTGATCTCTCGCAGCTTTCGAATTCGAGTGCTAGATGCGTAGGGCGCATTTTTCGCGTTGGGGCCTTCCTCCTACGGTACTCTAGGATTCGCGCGAGTACGGTCCTCCAGCGGCTGGAACATGCACCAATGCAGCGTCTAGGAGAGCCAATGACAGTCGTCCACAAGCTCCGTAATTACTCGGCTAACTCACCAAGCAGACGCTGACTGAAACTAACATGGCACATGCACGTCCACATCACCTTGGCAGGCAGACGGTTAAAAGGTCTAAAGGCGTGTGTTATGCCAGTATCAGCAAAGCATGACCCTCACAGCCTGGTATGCGCTGGCATTTCCCTGACACCTGGTTCCTTGTCGGTAGATGCGCTTGCGCTCACGCTGGTTATACAGGTGGTAGGCTTGGCTGTCCAGTCAACCTCGTCTTTCTGACCCCTGTTGGGGTGGGGTTATTGCTGTTGTTGTTGGTCAAATGTATGTTTTGGTCCAGGAGGTGTGGTGGCACGCCTATGTGCGGGTTCGGCCGTGCCAGCCACCTTCACCCTCCCTCGCCGCCGGTCTTCTTTTCTATGTCTTGGAATCGGGTTCAGGTGAGTGGAGGAGGAGAGAATGCGGTAGATGATGCGAAGGTCTGCACTTACTATAAACTAACTCAGCGCAAATGACCGTGTCTGCTTCACCTTGCTGTGGAGCACCCGGCGGACATCGTCGGATGTGACGGTCGAAATGTCGGCAGGTAGACGTGCGGTTAGGCCCGGAGTCGGCCGCTCGTCGGCGACTCAGACGACAGCACGGAAGTGAGCTGTGCGTATTGTGGCACTCCAAGCGCACCCTTTGCTCAAGCGTAACAAGAGTAGCTCAAGCCAGGTAAAGAACGATGTAAAAAATAGTCATATATGGAAAAAAGTGATGGGAAGTGAAAAATATGAAATAGCTGTTGAAAAAACACCCACGGCCGAGCAAGATTAGCGGCACAAGCTAGTTACCTGAACAATTCGAACATAACGCTTCAATTGTACCTTGCCTCCAGATGACCGAATGTCCGAGACGTTTGAGAACGACTGGGGATTTTGAATTTTATTTTCATCATAAGGAACATACGGTCGCCAGCGGGTTTCTAGCAACGGGGAACGCAAGGGCCTTTATAGTCTGACTGCTAATCATTTGGACATTTGTCCAGATGAGCCGGTAGCCGAAGAGCCGTCTCCATATTTTCAAGCGGAGACAAAGTCTGCTGTCACGAGAAACCACTTATACCAGGGCTCTAGTGCATTCATGTGCTTTGAAGCATTCGGGTTAGCGCATCGTCATCCTATGCAAAAAAGGCCTAGAAAGTTAAATGAAGAGTCTGCAGATTTGTCGTGTCTTGACGTGCGGATAACTGCCTTCTGAAGAATCCTGACTTTGGATTAAATAGGGTTGAATCTGGAGAAGTCGAACACTGTCCCGAATTTTGTGTTCGATGTCGCAATTTGGAGCCCAAGTAGGTCAAGCCCAGTTGTATAGCCGGCATCAAAACTATCCTGCTGAAGACGTTAGACGAAAGACCATGATCATTCCTCTGAGAGCCTTTCCCTTGTTGTAGATTTAGACAAACCGCCCATCAGTCTTAAATGACCTATGGGTGATTGAAGTGTTGTCATCGCACGAAGATACAGGAATGATAGAATGTAACGTTTTGAGCAAGGAGTACTGCTTGTGAACGATGGGATTAACATTAGGTACTCGGAGTAAGACTGATCATGCAGCACACCGAAAAACCGAAAGGAGGTGTCAGGCGGCTCAAGCGTAGCATGTAGCACACCAAGGGGAGCCTACGGGTCTCAAACACGCAGGTTTAAGTAGCCCAAGATTTTATGGGCTGTCCTTTTAAGAATTCTCCGGAAACTATTGAGCAGTCATATAGTAAAATCGTCAAATCATGGCATGCCAGATGTAGCATCGACTCTTCTGAAAGCAATTAAGTCGAATACCATAAACGTCAGCGGATTAACTGCGTAAAATTCACGCCTTCAACCCGTGCGATAGTATAATTTGTGCAAATGGTCTACAAAACTCGAGCACGTAGCTCAACTAGGAGAGCGTTTGGCTTAATATTCGAATCGCGCCTTCACAAACTCTGTCCAGTGAAGTAGTGTTTCTCTGGAATACACCTTTTCTATCTGTTTTTGGGACTTAAAACCTTCCAGCCGCTACTCTTAGCTAGAAAAATATATTGTACCGACAAACCCTTGAAATGGTTAAGTGTGCCAGCACCTCTCGTTTTCGCTTTGTTTGATTAAAATAATTCCTGAGTGCATCAGCACTCACTCACCTCGTGGCTGTTCGAGCACATCAAGTGCGTTTCCCCTCAAATAGGCCGCGCGAAAGATGCATTGGACCAACGCAGGGGCTTGATTGGGATCAATCAGACGTTATTAGGAATGCGTACCAATGACAAATGCCAAAATTCGGGCAGGTCCACTTGCAGGCTCACGCCGCACCAAACTGGTTCCGAATCGACCCCACTTTCCTTGACGTATAAAATTTTGGTCAATGTACGTTGTGAACCAGGGTATGTGGTAGTGTGTCTGGGTGCGGATCCTCGCCGTGCCAGCCACCTGTGCTATCTCCCCCTCCGGTATTCTTGACTGTCTGTTGACGCTAGGCCCGAATGGGGGAGGCGGAGAGAGTGCGGCAGACGCAGCACAAGTTTACTATCACTTTAAACCAGTTCACGTGCAAGTCATCGCTCCTGCTCTTACCTACCTGTGGAGTACACGATGGACATCGTCGGCAACGACCGTCGAACTGTCACATTAGGTGCATGAAACTTGAGATTTCACTTAGCAGCATAGTGATAACTGATATTTTTTAGCAAGGTATGAAATATATTAGCCGTCTCCGATGTGTTTTCAAACCAAAGACGCATAAAGTCAATAGTACCACTCACGTTGTTTTATATCGGCTAAATTAGCCTACTGATTGACCCAAAGTAGCCATTTTTGAATTAGTACATTTTAAACAGTCCGTTTTGGATGTCGAGATAAGAGAGGCACATTATGTGAGTGGCAGTCCGTTCAACGGGCACGGACACACGGTGGAGTCCTTGGCTTATTCCTGGGGCCGCACGGAGAGCTGCTTTTAACAGCGACTACGCCCGGTAAT
>CACRXP010000057.1:900378-933108 GCA_902702965.1 Spirometra erinaceieuropaei | reverse complement strand
CCAACAAAAAGTGTGTTTAGATAGGCGGCTTGTTTGAGTGTTATTTCATCGCAGAAATGCGTGCCCATTTAAGTTGGTAACACATTAATCGATTTTACGGTAACTCATTTAAAATTTTGACAAGAGCCGACGGGGTCAAACGGCAGGATAGTTAAACGACATGAAGGCGAGTTGGCTGTGGGCATTTGTGTTCTTTTTCTTGTTTCCCGTGCATCTAACTTCCCATGTGAGGTCAAAATGTTGCGTACAGTGGATGGAACCATGCAAATGCCCACTCCTCTACGTTGACATCGATCACACGAAATGTGGGTCGGAAATAACTCCTTCGGTTCTGGACGGAAGATTTTCTTTTTTTTACGTGAACACAGAGAACACGCTCAGAGTAAGATGAAAATTGGTAATTTTTAAAAATTCATAGTTGACTCCTATGACTAGAATTCACTCAACGGTCGCAAAATTAGAACAAAATAATTGTCAGATTCTTCATGCCACAGATCGAGTTCTAGCTCTACCACCATGTTGCTTAACAGTGCACCTATTGAGTCGTTTTAATTCATCAGGTACGAAACTACACTCTCGTAAAATTAAGATATTAGGTAGGAGATAGTGACCGTTAGTCCAATAGCATAATAATGACGTTTGAAACATATAATCAAAGTAAAGGACGGTTACAGCCAGAACATGTTTTAATGCAAGACAAGAGTCTGTAGATAATTTAAAACGATAGAACTCGAGTAGCATGGCATTAGCCAACTAAGAGCGGACGACACTAGACTAGCATTAGACGAAAACGCGAATCTTGTAATTTGTTTTGTACATTCGGACTACAGAAAAAAGTGGTAAACCACGGGAATAAGTGCCTCTATGCTGGCTTTCAGGCGGATTGTAATCAGGATTAGGTTTAGTGTTACGGTTAGGATGCACAGGGTTGGAGTTAAAGTTAGCACACGGGAATAGGTGCGCTCCCTTGGAATTTAATGCAAGGCCACCTGTAATACGTGAGTACATATTCTAGTGTCCAGCCGAAGTTGACGCTGGTGTTTCGGGCATCGAAACGCATAAGACTTTGACCAGTATTCACACACAGGTGTAATGTCAACCTAAGAACCTAAAATGTTAAATATTGCAAGGATTTTAGGCCAGAAAGCCCCCCCCCCCCAAAGTCAATCCCCGCATGATAGTATGGTGGATTTTGAGTGAACGTCCATCTATCTCCTTGGGTAAATGCTATTGGTGCGAGATCCCGGCATTAGATACTGTGCCATTTGTCTGTTGACTTTCGAGGTCTGCATTAATTAAATCCTGTTCATCGTATAAACAGACATGATTTTCTCAATTTGTATAACTAACTGCTATATTTGTTTCAGTAGGCATTGGTGCAATTACTAACTCACAGCCACGGAATCTCCCCTTGGATGTTTTCTAGCGCAATGATATAGCCGCATGCACCGAGTTGATTCAGTATGACCTTTTTTAGTGATAAATTATTCAATATTAGTTTGCCTTCGATTTCCCCCCCCTCTCCACTCCGTGACCCCTTGTGTCTTACCTTGATTTCCTAGTTTTCCCAGAGCACTTGCACTAAATACTGCGTAATTTGTCTATTGACTTTCGAGGTCTCCAGTAAGTAAATCATGTTCATCGTATAGATAAATGTGATTTTTTCAAATATCTTATTTGGAGACAGGGCCAATTGTGATTTTGTAAATTTCATAGTATTCGCAAATCTCAAAAAAGATACACTCTCCCTTGTTCTTGCGGCTTCTATGCCACATACCATGCAGTTTCCCTGAGATGAAATCCACACGACCATATCTGGACCGGCAAAAAGCCATTCTGGTCTTCCAGGGGTGTTGAGATTGATGTCTGCCATGTAGTGTGATATGTGAACGACGTAAATAAACATCGGAATAGCCGGTCGCATGAAGTATCATGTCAGACTATCAAAACGACTCTACTTACAAATGAGACTCAGAACATCAAAGGGGGAATAATACTGTCTGCATCACGTGATTCTTTATTTCTTATATCCGATCTATTCTTTTTTAGAAGGAATTCTACACTGTTGTCTTCGTTTATACTGAAAGAGATCCGGATAGAAACGACCCAGCTAGATTTCGGCTTATGTGGGCCCGAAGCAATGTTGGGGTAATCGTTAAAAGCCATTCCTTCTTTATGTTAGTAATACTAGGCCATTTCAGGATTTAATTGCCAAAAACGCTTTTTGGGGACAAAGCCCAGGGGAGTAAGGTGTACAGTTCTTGATCATATGTTACCAATAGCAGTGACTCTAAAACCCGGTAGGGGAACCTCGGGCAGTCAGGAAAATTGATGCCCCGCACGCTAGACATCCGGCCTCGAATTCACACCTCTCAAGCTACAAGTGGGAGCATCCAGTCACGTGGTCTAAGATTCAAATTGCACGGGGTCCGCCATATGCAAAATGGCGATATCCCGAGGACATACAGCTATACATGACACTGACAAGAAATACCCACTTGGAAAGTCTAAGTTGTCTTGTTGTGCTTCAGAAGGCATGTAGGGCGACAGGTGGATAGGATTGTACATTTCTGAAGACGGCGCGGCGTCAAGTTCCAGAGGTCTGTCAATATGGCACTTCGACATGACGCCAACGTCCACAATCTTGGTAGTAGTTACATGGCGTCATACCACATTTAAAGGAATTGCCGGTCCTGTCGGTGGTATCGCCGTCGTCAGCGTGGTCCGTCCTGACTGAAGAAAAAGAGGGAGTTTTGACATAGAAACATTTTCCCTCTCCAGCCTCCCTAGATGGTGCTCCAGGTGCGGAAGCCTCTGGCAAATTGGGGCGTTTCCTGTTCCCCTATGGTCACAACTACTTACTTAGCGGTCTTCGTATTGTTGGCCTTGCTGCCGGGCCCCAAGACAGGCCTGTCGCACACAATTTAGTGGTCACTCCACCGTTTTTGCTGGCCTATCCTCTGCCTTGTCCTTCGCGTTTCGGTCCGCGACTGGCCCCCCAGACCTGTGTGATGCTGTTGCAAACTGGCTCGAAGTGAGATAGTTCGACAACGAGGATTCCAAAACCTGAAGTTATATAAACAATGTTAGTTGGACGACCTTTACCGCAGCAAGAGGACGTGCAAGCGGCTCAGCAGGCAATGGAAGCAAGTTGTCTTACCTGGCGAGTGATAGCAATTTCAATTATGATCCCTTAGAAGTGCGTGAGTGCGTCTGAGCTTTCTCCATCTGCAGCCAATCAGCGAAGGGGGCAACTTAGATTGGCGACAAACTGTCGCCACGCCGAGTTCAAGTCAGGTGCGGCTCAAGCAGTAAACTGACGGGAGCCGTTGGCGGACCGAAGGCGGTATGCGTAGATAACCGCGTTGGCGACCACGTGAGCCGGCTGGCACAACTACAGCAGATGGTGGAAATTACATACGAGTTTCGCCTTTGAGGCACCCTTGATGATATACACCGGAGAGAGTTATGGCGTTAAGCCCATGTAGACGCCAATGCTCACAGGCAAGTCAAAATGAGTGTTAGCTTCGGGAACATTGGAAACTTATGACAGTACCTGCGAGACTATGGCCCTTTTCCACATTCCTTCGACCGTTCTACAACCTCTGCTATTTTCGACAAAGTTGTGACACTACCTTTTTGCCTGAAGACATTAAAGTTCAACAACTTTGTCGCTTGCTCCTTGGCAGTAAGTTGCGGTTTTGAGCTGACGGGTAGGCCCTTTGGTAACTGGAGATCGGCGGGTGGCGGGTGTCTTTGTAAGGATCAATCTAGCCTTTAGCTAATGTTGTGGCATTTAGCTGGGTCGTTTATAATTATTAAAATAAAGGACTTTTGTACTGGCCTACGGCATCTGTATCCATACCGCTATAGTAGTAGGCATGTCACGATGAAGTAAGAAAAGCAGCAAGCTGGCTCGTTAAAATTTGCGTGTTCTTAACACCAATCACTCATAACTCCAAATGAATGGGAGCAAGGTCAGCGTGTCGGAGGTTTAGGGGGTGCGGAGTTTACAAGCTATGTTCCCATGTTGGTGATGCGTAGACAACATCGAACTGGTCGAGATAGGCAAACCGGTTCCTTTTTCATAAGATCTTATTTTTGGCCTGTGGCAGCGCCACACACGGGACGGGCGTCTGTCTGTCCTTCATATGCCGGTCAAGGCGCCTTAAGTAATACCTACTAGCTTAAAAGGCCGCTTATATGTGAATCAGCACTACTAATTTTCGGATGAAATCTGCGTCTTCCTTTCTGAGCGGTGGTAAATTTCCTTTCAGGTTTGAGCCAGATTTGTAAGAAGTTCCCTGAATACCCATAAGTCCCACAAACAAAACGGATAACCCAGCTTGCTCTCAAGCAGCTACCTGTCGGCGAAACATGTGGTTTGGCTTTTAGCGAGTACCTGTGCTGTCAGGTATGGTATATCGTGCAACTTATGGAGTTAATGAATTTTTCGAGGTTATTCCGCTGTGGCTGGCGGGCCATGGCCCAAATATTACTATCAAACTTCAGTCTGAGCCTATAAGTCTCAAATGGACCGATTTACTCCAAGTTAGCGGTTGATTTCTGAGGAAATTATAAACCTGCAAGCAGATCTTCAATGTTGCACTGCTCATTACCCCAACATTTCAGCCTCGACTTTCAATGCCCAACACCTAATTTGAATGCGCTTCAAAAGACTAGGTAATTGTTCATAGGACAGGTCTGGGTCTGCTAGTGGAATACAACTTTACTGGCGTCCTTACCATGACACACAACGGAGCCAAAGTCGGACGACTTGAGCGCGCGGACGGAATGATAATGAGGAGCAGCTGCCCATCATGGGTTTCCTTCTTTTCCCATAAGTCGTATTCCAGTGACAAGTGTAAGCCAGCGTAGCTGAAAATGAGATTTCGCCAGAAAAACAGACACTCCATCGCGTCAAACCCAAAGCTGGCGACAAGTGGACGCTGCAGGCCATTGGTGGAGGCTCGCGCAATTAACCACCGCGTCTAATCTCATTTCAGTCTGCGTGGCCGGGACATTTTATTGATACTTGATCGGAGAGGGAGGTGAGGGTAACGTCGACCCCGTTCACAATTTCTCCTCTCTGTGTCCTTACGCTTCCCGAACACGGCCGATAAAACAAAATATGGTTTGGAATCAGTTATAGAGTTGTCTGGGCTTCAAGTCCTTGGCTGTTAAGTTCCGGTTTACCCAACAGTAAAACAAACGAAACAAAAGTACTTGCAACAGCTTACTCGCTGTGATTCTGACGTAATTTGAAACGCTGTGGCTTTGAAAGCAATCAACTATGATGATAACCCGACCCTCCCCCTGATTGTGTGCCAGATTACAATGACCCCTGGTAGGGTCTTTGTCGTGTAGCACCTCAGCACATAAAGGCCTCCGGCCTCTGATGTATACTTCGCGCTGGGAATAACGTGCTCCAAGGGGATGGATCAGGCCCGAGTTCAGCTTCAGGGCCATCCGGTCACTAAAGTGATCAAACGCTGTAATCACCCAGTCAGCTCATCAAACTGACACACGAAATTGAGCCATTTAGGTCCGCATAGTCTTCGTGGACGTGAGCGTGAGCCCAGTCCCGGCTCTAGCCAACACCAATCTCTGATACAGAATACACGTCTCCTACTGGTGTATTACTCCTATTTAAAACAAGATTCGGTTCTAATTATTGTAGTGGTTGAGGTGCAACTCACATCCAAGTCGCTAGAATGGCAAGATGACTTGGAGACCGACACGCATGTGGCACGCGCAGGTGGGATTCAATGTAAGGTCACTCACCGCGCTCCTCCACCACTGATTAGCCTGGACTTCCTGTATAACTGGGGCGCGATCGTCTTGATGGGAAACAGTAAGGTAAATACTGCACGACTTTCTCCATCCTCCAGTCCCCGCTGGGATAGTGGCGTTCAGCATAGATTGTAACCAACAAACTATCAGCCATTAAAGAGGTACAGTGGGTGAGCGCACGTCTGTCTCCAACGTCCACGCTCCGCAATACCGTTCTGAATCGCAAACGCATCCGATAAGGAATGTTAACAGGCCTTGTCAATGTCATTATCCGGTAAAAACGACATTAAATCCCCACCAACTAGTCTCCTAAGAATGTTGTTCTGGAAGCTAGTGATGTGTAGGATAAAGTAAGTAGTCAAAATGAACATTAATTAATCCATTTTTTGCCTCCTCACGCCTTGATTTAGCTTTTACCGATGCTGTTTGACTTTCGGCCGTCTCAGAGGGCAGATGATGAATTTATTTTCTTTGATTTTATTAGCGCGAAAGACTGGCGTACATGTTCTACGAAACGGAGTATGTTGAATCTATATGGGTAAGTTAGCCGACATCTCAATGTCTTGATTATTTGCATATTCAGTTGCCTAAGTGAAAGGCTATTTTCTGAGGCAATACAAATGTAGGCCACTTAAGGTCTTCTAACAGAGATATGATAAAGTAAATCCACTGATGCGAAATGGGTACATACTGTAGGTGTGCTAACTCATGAAACCTTGGCCAAAATTCTGAAATGCGTTTTCGTTTCGAAAAGATTACTTAAGTAGGGTTATACATTAATCATCATACATTATTGCTGTATCCAGTTGGTCAACGTTTGGAATTCTCCATGACTTCAACATTAGTAAATGCAGAGACACGATGTTTTATAAACGGGCATTTCACGATATTAAAAATATCATAGTTAGAAACTTTCTGGAAACCGAATTGTACACTTTTTCTGAGTATGAAATTGGAAGAAGACGTATTTTTCTACCGAATGAGTAAAAAGATGAATGTTTTTATGCATGCTTTCCATGAAATATAATTGAATTTTTAAGGGCATCGGAAATCAATGATGAAAATTCACGCTACTTAAGTAGTCATTTTTACGGATTGTGGTTTTGCATGCGGTCGGAAAGAAGTTCGATCGAAAGCCGGCATCTTGAGGTAACTGAATTATTATAGAATTATGCTGTACGATAATTGATTCCAAAACTCCTGAGGTGATCTTTCGAACCGAAAACGCCTTTCAGAATTTCGGTTAACATTTCATGAGTTACCACACCTACTGTAACTTCGTGAAGTCCAGGCCCATGAAATGCTCTGCTAAATACTACTCATCCAACAAAATGGATGAACGTGCGACAACGCCCCCTTGAAATGCACTATCTTTCTAACAGGCATACTTACTTTCTCCACTCACAGGGAATGGAAAGGTAAGGAAAAAGCACAAGGTACTTGGGAATGAACAACAGCGGCAAAGGTGCGGACATAATCCTTGCTTAAGTAGGAAAGCTAGTGAAAAGAGAACAATTAGAAAGACTGGCAGACGTAGATACAAATGCATGATCTGGCAAGTGAGTAGATGAGAAAGCCACGGAAATCTGTCCTTTGTTGACACTTACACTCCATTTATAAGCAAAAAGGCGACTTTTGGGGAACGATGAGGAGAAGTACTCGTTGAAGCATGTTCCCCACTGCCCACAAATTTCGGATTTCCAGTCAGACCTCTCATTACGAATAGTATCAGATGGTGCTGGTTCAACTAGTAATCCTATATGCTAACGTAGTGAGTACTTACCCATTCAATCAGGTCTATGTGTTATTTATTGCTGAACTCTCGTCTGCATCGATGCCGCCACCCAGAATCTCCAGTCTTTGCAGCTGGTATTTGATAATATAGAGTTTCATAAGAATGTCCCTGTTTCGATAACTGAGAATGGTGCATATGCTTTGCTGATCGGGAATTTTGAGACAGATTGTTTATACACCCTCCTTGAGGCGCCACTGAGAGCTTGCTTTTCTGTCTAAAATCCGCTCAATTTTGCGGTTTCGGTACATAGGAACATTCATCCCCAAATACAATAAAGAACACTGGCAATATGCATTTACAACTTTTCATAAAACCAGCTTTTTAAACTTGACGAACCTTTTATGTTTCTAGCTAAATCGTGAAAGGAATACCTTTTACAGTAAGTTTCGGAGGCCGGCCTCTTATTGATATCCTTTCATTTGTGCTTTCTGTTTTTTCCTTGATACCCAGAGAGAAGCGTTTGAGCTTGCATGCTGCCCAAATGACAAAATCTACTTCAAATCGATTGCCAATAGGCGAAAAAGAAGAGCACCAACTGTAGAAAATTCGCCCTGTGTACTTTTGGCTGGCAGACATTTCAAATGGCATAGGCAGAATATTCACCGATCGACCCTGATTTCAGGATTGAATAGGTTCCATTTCTTCGGGCTCCCGATTGGCGGCGATGGTTACTTCAGTCACACCAGACATCGTAGCATAAACATTTTATCTGTATACGGTCCTTGTGGCGGTCAAGGTTGTGAGATTAACAATAATTTCGTTCCGTCTTATGTCAGAAGTCAGGGGGCTGTGAGAACACGTTTATTCTGTACACAGGGAAGGTTGCCGCAAGTTGGCTGTTTGCTTGTGACAGAGCTAAGCGTCCGGTTCCGGAGAGCGTCAGTCGCAGTGTGGTGTTTACGCGGGAGCGTGCCTGTGTCAGCAGAGGGGGGTGACTGGCTGAGTGTTGGTCATGTGATCGGACGAATCAGGGGAGGAATAGGAGGGCGCATACTCATAAGGGCTCACGGGTATTAAACCAGGGCGTCCGACGCGCGTGAGGTGGTGAAAGTTTGTGAGGGCAGCCGGGAGTCACTGGAGCTGGACGGGAGGTGCTTCAGTTCTGGCCGGCGGGGGTGGCCGTGTGTCAACGGCCTGTTAACAGTTGTCGCGTCCATCGACTGACAAAATGGAGTCGGAGTAGGCGACACTGGGGCGGTTGCTACACCCTAAAAGCGGCCCTCGTCGCCTGCAGCATCATGTTAACCGCAAAACCGCTTGAAACGTTTGATTTTCGAGGAAGATCTTGGTGATAGGGAGATTATGAAGCTTTTTAGGCGCTCTGAGCAACTGGTATACGGACATACTATTGTCGCCACAACATTCAACCTGTTTTTCCTAACGGTCCTCATTTGCCCACATACATGCGGAAACTGCTTGCGGCATTCTCGAGTATCACCAGAATCGTGTGGTGTTACAAAGCGTTGTTTCCAAAACAAGGAAGTGTTCCTTCCAGTCTCCACACATTTGGTACCCAACTTGAGTTTGCAAAAGCATAACAGAGCTACGAATGACAAAATCGATATGGGAATAATTTATATATAGATTATGAATACAGTTGGGACCACGAGGCACATAGTTCAGAAGGTAGCGCGACTGGTATCATATGCAGTGCCTTCAGCTTATCTCGGGAGTAGCGCCGACCGACTATGCTTTTGGCACAACCTGAGTGTACTGCTTTCATCCTCTCGTTGCTGAATCTCAGACAAAGATGCCTCCGATGCAGATGGTTGTGATTTCAGTCACATCGCCGCTGTATCAGCTATTGATGCCATCAACGAATTTTTAAACACTTCACATGCTAACTAGAATGTTGTACAATACGGGCTGTATCTCTCTAACCCATGAACAGTAAACTTCACATGCAAATGCACAAACTACTGTCCATGCACAAGTTCACACCCACCCTAAAGGAACTTGGTGCATACGGTACAAAATCCTCTCAATAATAAGCCTGTTACAAATATTCCTCGCATTTGATCTGCCCTTATAAATTACATATTTCAAGAAATCTCGTGGAAGAAATCAAGTGGAAAAAGATCCAATGCCCAGACAGTCACTCCAAGTGTCCCCCGGTTAATCCACCAGTCGTCGGATACGTCGATGAGACAACCCAGGCCGACATGGACATAAGGTAGAGCGGTTTCGTCCTACTAAAACCGCACATGAACCACCTGCTGCCACAATAGTTGGCGTTAGGACTCTGCATGAACCACTCCTGCAAATAGGCGTTAAGAGTAGAAATCTCCTTGCTAATCCATACCACCGAGTCGAAGCTTTGATACTCGAAGGACGTGGTACGGCCGAAGATGTTTTTAACTATTTTGTAGGCGACAGCCCTTGAGGAGCTGAAACTGTGGCAAGCTGCTAGGCATTCTTTAAGGACGTCACCATACGTTCTGCGTCTTGTATTTACCCACGTCGTCAGTTGAAGCGCAGGATCTCAAACTACTCAGTGGATCATGAAGGATGTCTGTTTTAAGGAATCTTTGGGCTGCATCAGTGACCCCCCTCCCAAATACCTAAGATTGAACTTTCTTGCGAACTCATCCGAGTTCCGACCATATTCTTAAGGAAGAACTACGCATTTAGCACTCTCATGAACGACCATTTTTGTCGTTTTTGTCTCTCCACTGGTGGCGTCCGCGCGCAATTGTTCACCGCAATTTCAAGAGGCCAAGCGATTTTTATTATCAAGAAAAGCGGTTACAACGACAGTTTGACCGTCGTGAACAACTATATCCACCCTGCGACCTACAGCATGGTGGGTGCAGGGACAATGATTTGCTTGCCAATTAGTCTACGGCGACAGACGACATGTGCTACATGCAGCACACATACTTTCCTCCCACATCCACCTCTGCCCGGTGTCGAGACTAAGTCAGGAAGACAATAGGTGGGATCTGGAACAGTGGGTGACAGGGTTAAGCAGCCTGTTTGCGCCTGCCACACCAGGATCTAACCAAAACAACAAAGAGCGGGTCATATTCCAAATAAGTAGAAGCACCGTAGAGGCCAACTTGAGGAAGAGCCATTACAGTCTCCAAAAAGCTGGTCGGGCATCTGATGCGGGCGATTGGTGCGGCTTGAGCCTGAGACTAGGCCTGCCACCACATCCCCATGGGTGTCATGGGCGCGCAGCTCGGTTAGAGCGTCCACTACCCTAGTCTGGATCTCCTATTAGTCCGGCACGTCTCTCGCGAGGTCCGTGGGGAGGCTGAAGAAAAGTACAAATACTTAACTGACTACATGGGCCTGGTAATTAAAGCTATCCACCTATGGATCTGCCTTTTAGCTTTATTCATACCTATTTGAATAGCATCTACAACCTGGTTAGTGCGCAGAGAACTAAAACGCACGAATGCAAATGTCTTCAATTGAGGCTCCTTTGAGAGCACTCTGTGCCCGAGACAACGTACATTTTTGCCAGGAGCCTTTTTCTTGCCATTTCCCGTTTATATCTCTCCACCTTTTTGCGTTGACATCTTTTGCTAGATTCGCTGCCTAAAACGTAATTTCTATGCTACCAGATCGGCTGGCCTACTTTCCAGTTACCAAGGCGACATTGTCCGCAAATTATCTGACAAGAATCACCGCTTTCCTAGTCGAACAGGAGGGCTTTCACTCAACTCAGCCCTCCGTTAATGAGACCCAGGCAAATGATGCCAGCCGGGCAGATCTAAATACTCTTATACCGGGTCTTACGGTGGCTGCAGTCAGCTACCTTTTCAAACCCGTTGACTGGCGGTCTGATACCCTGCTTGATCCGACTATCTGGATTCTGACACAGGACTTCTCCCATATTAGCATAATTGGGGAACATGAGTACGTGACTAATACATTCCTTAATATGTAACGCAAAGTTCAATCTATATCTCGTTCTGAAATGCGCCAAAACCCCTTCAGCTATCTATGTGTAAGCACGTTTAAAAATTAAAGAGTCGTTAGAAGTCCACCCTTGTTATGTACTCAGACGGCTTTCTAAAGTTCACAGGAAACATCTGTACGAAAAGTGTCGGCTGATTTTTTTGATGAGGCCATCAGATATTGTAGTTGGCAGACGAAGACAGAACGACGATACAATGGGAGAGCGGCTGTTTCAGTCTTACTCGTGTTCCATGGGTCAGGCCAACAGCTATAGCCGAGCAAAAACCGAGCGCTTGCACAATATAGATAGTCGCAACTGATTGTAAGAGAGAGAGAGAGAGAGAGTCAGCAGGACTGACTATTAACTAATTAAACCGTTGACAAGTATGTGGACCTGCCATTTAACTGTGGTATAACTGAGGTAATTAAACAAACTCCGTAAGGTCTTCTTATCATGCCATACTCTTGACGAATCTACTCCGAAGTAGGTTAAATAACTACAAAGAGAAGCTAACCCATTTGTTACCATCAGGTATGCGCAATCCGATATAGGGCTGCAGTGAGTGGTGTATGTGAGACCTGTTCTTGACTTATCATAGATCAAGTATTCAAAAGAGAAGGCCTCAGATGAGTAAGAATACGCACCCATAATGTTTTGGGAATCGCCCGCTAACGGAAAACCCGGAGACGTTCTAGTGGATAGAAGTCATGAGATGCAGCTGACTGTGGACACCATCTGGTGCTGAAATCCTGACCGAGACGACATTGATGAGCCAGCGCTTTGTCATCCTGTAGAACTGATTCTGGCAGGCTTGACAATACGAGAAGTTGATGCATCAGCAGTAGCGCTATATAGCACAAAACATTAGCGTTCTCTTGAAGGCAAACAACGTAACTCATTTCTGAAGAAAATACAATCGTTGGAACTCATTTCTGTCCTCCTGACAACTGAGCAAACACGGATAGAACCTCCATATTTTACGGTCAAGGAACTCACTCTGTGATAGGATAGTTGGCACTTCGACTCCGAAATCGATATTTGTTCGTCAGTCCATCTCAGTTGGTACTGCGAATCACCAACCCATGCAATATGACTCTCTTGGGAATGAAGTCGTGTACACGGTCGCAGATCCAAGCCCGATGGGCTCTTTAATGGCTTCCAGTTAACCGCTGCACGTTATTGAGTCTTCTCTTCTTTGAGCAGCTTTTCTTGAAAGTACTCTCTGCATTACGAATGCATGCTTAAAATCTACCTTCGCGTAGCACAACGAAAGAGGATGTTAACAGCCTACAAATGACGCAACTCAGCAGCCTCATGTGAATTTCCACCGTCGTTAACGTTAAATGGTCGTTACCTGTAATCCACTGATAAGTGCTCGCTGTTTCGTTCCGTTCAAGATATGGTATGGCAGTGGTTCTGAAGTTACCCCAATAGTTAGCTATTCACTACTTTGGATTGACTGCATTCTGCATGTTTTCTTCGCCAACTAGCGTAGTGGCCTCGAAATAATGGTTTGGCCATGGAACGAACAAACCATCCATTCTTGAGTGTGGAAAGTTCCGCAGTACGCCCAGTTCGCCATGACGAACGCGAAGTGCCTTCTTGTCTCAAATATGGGGCACAAATCTACCTAGGTTGGCGAAGTTGAGGGTGCTGGGGTGATAAGCCGTTAAATAGGCAGAACTCACAGGAACAGAATTGTTATGGCGTTGGCATTTCTTAAAGCTTGGTCGGCTCACTATTACGAAGCATTGAATGCAGAAGAGTGAACAGAAATCTAAATGACTGGCCTAGCTAGTTGCCCCCCCAAGCTGATCGATTATCTCTCTTTTCGATGCCTCGGCCTTTGGGGGATTTTTGGGGGGCTTGACTGCCGCATATGGTAACGAATCATTCCCTCAACGAAGGACGGTTGTGCCTCTGCAGGGTTTGTTTGTTCTTATGGCTCTTCGCCTCCCCCCCCCCCCCTCGGGTGAGTTCGCTGTCGGCCGTATCTGCCCATTTTCCTCAAGTTCGATGTTGTCGTCAAACCCGCCAAATATCCGTTCGAGACAGCTACTGAAGAAAAGAGCTCAAGGCCGACTAACTCAACCAGACTTTCATATTGTTGTTCGATGTTCTGCATTTAACGCCCTGACGTTAGTGAGCCAATAAAGCTCTTCGAAATCTTTCCCAGTGAGCCCTTTCTCCCTTACAGGCGTATTTAGTTTGACGATACACTGGGTGATCCAAGCAGACCCTCATGCCTGGCTGACAGACTTCACTGCCGTCCGCCACGTGATACCGCTTTATTCGTGTTCTATGTGTGACATTAAGCTCCTTAACAGGCTTAAGATGAAGACAGGTGACACGTTACAACTGTAGTAGTTGACGTAACTAGTACATTGTGCGTACACCCATGAACAATATCTAACCAATTAGACGCCGTTTTAAATGAATGACCAGAACGTTCAGTGAATAATGAACGATCTTGAGTTAAAAGTGCGGCATGGTAAGTAGTATTATTTTTGGCCAAAACTAAAAATTTTCTTAAGAAACTCGAAGACAATGAAGACGCGAAAATGTATGTCAAATGAGTAGGTCCAAATTTCAAAAGTGCCTAATGAATGTCATTGCAAACAACCTACACATAAGAACATTTAAAATACATATATAGATGTTCCCCTGTGTAAGTAACCTCCGAGAATTAGTAGAATACGCAGTATGACATTTGGTCAATTGGCTGGTGCTTGATTGCGTTTCGAAACTCTACTACGAACATTCGGTTTAATATTTTCGTTTTTGTATTGTTTGGGATGTCGCAAACTACGGCGGACAAGTTTTCGTTTGATGTAACGTAGAGAAATAGAAGTTCTCCTAAGATCGCCTACAGATTAGTCGACCAGCCAGCATGAAACTCTAGTAGGATTGGAAGGTGCGACAATAGGCGTACCATTTTCTGTGAACCATTTCAGTTTTCTTCCGCACAGTTATTGTGTTTTTTGATGATGGAAGAGCCTATTGAGATTCAGGGAGTCCTTGAGATGTGAGTTAATAGATAACGAAAAACCTTCAAAATATGACAGCTATTTAAAATATTCGCTCAAGTAGTAAGTTTGCGGATGTTATTTCTTAAGCAGATGACGATTTGGGCCATACTAATAGGCGGAATGAAAAATGAAACCTAATTGCCGAAGAAAGCTGCCGTCCACAGCGTAAACGTGTAAAGAACATGCTATTGATTAAATGTCAGACCTTTCTAACAAGTTATCTTTCAAAAAATGCTTGGTCACGGTGCTTTGCTGATGGATGTCCACGCCCTTCATTCTACCAAAAGAAAGTCGGGAAAAAATTGAAACATTTTGCCCGCTTATACGTCTTTCTGATAGATACTGGTAGACATTTTGTCAGATTGTGAATGCTTTGTTTTGACTCATTTGGGAAAAAATCGAGGATCTTGGTGGGACCGGAACCCACGACGTCAAGGGAAGGTTTGAGCACGGCTAAACGCTCCGGTCACCCGAGCTAGGAGGCCACGTGCGGAGAGGCGGGCTGTTGTCTAAAAAGTCAGATTACAGTTGAAAGAGCTATTAGATTCAATGGAGAGGAGGATTGTTGTGCAAAATTATTGTATCAAATCGGCGTCAGTGGATGTCGTTGAAATCGAAAACACCCTTCACAATATTGACGAGCACATTGCTGTTGATGATGTCCATGGTCGACCACCGGACTGGCTGCTCTCTGAAGCTAATAGCCATCCAAACCAATAACCGTTGACAATTCTTGAAGGTTGCCGTCAGTAAAGTGTGTTCTTTCGGGAAGTCCTTTCCGCATATGACCATCTGGGACGACTTCGTGGACTTGCCTAAGAATAAACCATAATCGCAGAAGTAAATGCTCCTCGGATTGAGGGTCGGTAATCAATATATTTCTTAGCAAATAAAAAAAGCCCTCTGATAAGTTTTATACTTAAAAACGGCTTAATCATGACCTTTTGTTGATGAAGTTTACATTTGTACATCATTTTCCCAAATATATTCATAGAAAACATCGGTAGATGTTACCTGTGAATAGTCTTAATGAGCATATAATGACATTTTTTTGATGAACGACGAATAAAATCGTCTTTTTGCTCACTTATGGACCGTTTTGGTTCACCCAGCTTATTTCTGGGTACAGTTCTATCATTAAGTATTTGTCACAGAGTAACCTTACTAATAGTGAAAATACATGCTAACGACTCATGCGACAACCCTTCCGCTGCAAATTTCCGTATCCTTTTGTAGTCGACTGCTGAAAGACATTGTCTGGGTATCTTTACCGCACGGCGTGGCACAGAAAACTGAGGGCATGTCGCGTGTACTCAATATATATCTGTTTACGTCTATTAGTTATTGGTGCAGTATAACAGTTGAGCAGGTTTATTTTTATGTTTTATGGCACGAAACGCCATAAGCTGAATCTATCCTTTTTTTCTCAAAAATAATGCAAGTTCTTATACCCGTACTCACCTGATTTTCATGGAAGCGGGAGCAAATTTTCCGTTCTCGGACGGGATTTATTTCGCACTTTTCCTTTTTATATTAATCTTCCTATAAAGCGCAACGTAATTAAACATGAAATTTTTGTCTTCAAATTTCAATAGCACAGGAAATTTTCTGGATATCAAGAAAGGTCGGATCTAACCCATATCTGACTTGTTTTCGTTTTATAAAACAGGCTAGAAATGGAGTGCTTTTCAGTAACTGTTTTTCTGCGCCTCAAAGCATTTTAATAAACACAAATAACAATACCAAATGGAGGACATACTTCTCACTCAAATTTCGACCTCTAAATTTCATAAGTTAGACCACCAACTGTCCCTATGCGGAGATACGCTCTGTGGTGGTTATTANACGTAATGCCCATTCTACAAACAAGTAGTACTACGAGTAGTATGAATTCCATATGGTAATGGTAGTATACCGTACTCCCGACCTAGATACTTGCTAAAAGCCCAGACACGTGTTTCGCCGATATTCTGCCGCTGCGTGACACAGCTGCGAGGGGTTCGGCTCTTCAGTGGGACCCCCAGCGTTCTCTAGCGGTTTCCGGTATATGAACTCCAGAGAATAATCAGGTGAATAATTTCAGAAATTAATCAATGCAGAACTTGGAGTTAAATCTCCGGGACATGACTTTTTAGGGTCAGAACCGAAATTTCAATGAACATTTGAGTCGAAGACAATCAACTACTGTGGAATAACCACGTAATGCCCATTCTACAAACAAGTAGTACTACGAGTAGTATGAATTCCATATGGTAATGGTAGTATACCGTACTCCCGACCTAGATACTTGCTAAAAGCCCAGACACGTGTTTCGCCGATATTCTGCCGCTGCGTGACACAGCTGCGAGGGGTTCGGCTCTTCAGTGGGACCCCCAGCGTTCTCTAGCGGTTTCCGGTATATGAACTCCAGAGAATAATCAGGTGAATAATTTCAGAAATTAATCAATGCAGAACTTGGAGTTAAATCTCCGGGACATGACTTTTTAGGGTCAGAACCGAAATTTCAATGAACATTTGAGTCGAAGACAATCAACTACTGTGGAATAACCACGTAATGCCCATTCTACAAACAAGTAGTACTACGAGTAGTATGAATTCCATATGGTAATGGTAGTATACCGTACTCCCGACCTAGATACTTGCTAAAAGCCCAGACACGTGTTTCGCCGATATTCTGCCGCTGCGTGACACAGCTGCGAGGGGTTCGGCTCTTCAGTGGGACCCCCAGCGTTCTCTAGCGGTTTCCGGTATATGAACTCCAGAGAATAATCAGGTGAATAATTTCAGAAATTAATCAATGCAGAACTTGGAGTTAAATCTCCGGGACATGACTTTTTAGGGTCAGAACCGAAATTTCAATGAACATTTGAGTCGAAGACAATCAACTACTGTGGAATAACCACGTAATGCCCATTCTACAAACAAGTAGTACTACGAGTAGTATGAATTCCATATGGTAATGGTAGTATACCGTACTCCCGACCTAGATACTTGCTAAAAGCCCAGACACGTGTTTCGCCGATATTCTGCCGCTGCGTGACACAGCTGCGAGGGGTTCGGCTCTTCAGTGGGACCCCCAGCGTTCTCTAGCGGTTTCCGGTATATGAACTCCAGAGAATAATCAGGTGAATAATTTCAGAAATTAATCAATGCAGAACTTGGAGTTAAATCTCCGGGACATGACTTTTTAGGGTCAGAACCGAAATTTCAATGAACATTTGAGTCGAAGACAATCAACTACTGTGGAATAACCACGTAATGCCCATTCTACAAACAAGTAGTACTACGAGTAGTATGAATTCCATATGGTAATGGTAGTATACCGTACTCCCGACCTAGATACTTGCTAAAAGCCCAGACACGTGTTTCGCCGATATTCTGCCGCTGCGTGACACAGCTGCGAGGGGTTCGGCTCTTCAGTGGGACCCCCAGCGTTCTCTAGCGGTTTCCGGTATATGAACTCCAGAGAATAATCAGGTGAATAATTTCAGAAATTAATCAATGCAGAACTTGGAGTTAAATCTCCGGGACATGACTTTTTAGGGTCAGAACCGAAATTTCAATGAACATTTGAGTCGAAGACAATCAACTACTGTGGAATAACCACGTAATGCCCATTCTACAAACAAGTAGTACTACGAGTAGTATGAATTGAAATTTCGGTTCTGACCCTAAAAAGTCATGTCCCGGAGATTTAACTCCAAGTTCTGCATTGATTAATTTCTGAAATTATTCACCTGATTATTCTCTGGAGTTCATATACCGGAAACCGCTAGAGAACGCTGGGGATCCCACTGAAGAGCCGAACCCCTCGCAGCTGTGTCACGCAGCGGCAGAATATCGGCGAAACACGTGTCTGGGCTTTTAGCAAGTATCTAGGTCGGGAGTACGGTATACTACCATTACCATATGGAATTCATACTACTCGTAGTACTACTTGTTTGTAGAATGGGCATTACGTGGTTATTCCACAGTAGTTGATTGTCTTCGACTCAAATGTTCATTGAAATTTCGGTTCTGACCCTAAAAAGTCATGTCCCGGAGATTTAACTCCAAGTTCTGCATTGATTAATTTCTGAAATTATTCACCTGATATATATACATACATACAGAAGAGCATGTTCTTATGTTTGCGCCGAAAAAATATCAGTATTGTTTATGAGCGTGAAAGAAACGGCCAAGTGTCAATTTTCTTATTGGCCTCACCATGAAATAAGCAAAGTACACCGAGATCCGTCAATGAAGTACAGCATTAAAGCACTTCTTAAAGATGTAACTTATGAGAGAGAGTTTTCTAAATGATCGAAAACATATTCGTTGCGGACGGCCACTGTATTCGGAAACGAAGTTTCATGTTTAAATGAGTCTTCAAATATGACCCAAACGACATCTTTCATGAAAACGAAGGCCCAAACGCTCGCTAGCTCGGTAAATGTATTCAGATAATATCTTATTTTAAAGCTTTTGACAGATACACCATATAGAATCTGTCTTTATGGGTGGTCTGAGGAAAACACTGAAAATTATGAAGTATTCAGCAATATTTTAAGTCCGATCGGAAACTCGACGTAATCAAAAACGAACGAAAAGTGCAAACTGATTCAACGGAAGAATGATTTTCCCCATAAACTAAAAATGGTATGTTTGCGATCACGCCTGTCAATTCTAGCTAAATTTATTAGTTTCCGATCGGCCTGCAAGTATGTGACCTTATGAAAACTTTTGTTCCTACGATGTCCCTATCGGTGAAATCAAACAAACTCCGTTTCTTATGTTTAACCGCATCTCTTTCGATTTAAACGAGTTAAGAATACTATGAATCCCTGAAAGAATGTTTTGGAATCTAGGTAAGACGTGGTTTGGTAGCCCAACCTGATGGACACAATGCTGCTGGGGTTGGGGTTAAGGGTTAGGGGTTGTGGTTAGGGGATAGGGCTACAGGCTGGGGTTAGGGCTCAGGGTTTGTGATTAGGAGTTATAGTTAGGGGTTAGAGTTAGAGGTTAGCGCAACTATTTCTCAACCATTCAAAGTACAACCGCGCATTCCAAATAGCTTTTCCATATTCATACAATTACTTGACATCGTCGCCTGTGTGTTCCCGGCCCTACCCGTAAAAACCGCTATTACCACCGGCCCCGTAGTAGAGGTGACTGAGGTTTGTTTACTTCAGGTGGAGTTACATAACCACATCTGACCGCAATCTATACTAAAAATGCAGGCTGTAGACAAAACGCCATATGTGAAATTACCCTAATTCTTAAAGGATATTTAGATGCAAACTTCACGTAAACACTATTTGTAAACGTTATTCTATTTGTTCTTTCATATATGCTTCGTTTTTGCATGAGAAGAATTCGTTTCATATAAAAACGAAGTCTAAGAGATTGCAGCCATTTTGAAGTTTTCGGGATTTTGCGCTCTTCTAAAAAACGATATTTCTAGGCAAAACAACACTACCTTGGGTATTATTTTCATCTTTTTAGTTCTTTAAAAGTTGAAATTAATCAACATAGGTGTTGGATCCATGAACTGGTGTCAGTTTGCGAGTGATTGAAAATCATTCGTAAATTTCAACACCTTTCAAGAGTGAGGTCACGCACTGTATGTGTGCTGACTGGGTTAGGGTGTTCGAGGTCACGATAACTTATGAAATCCCATGAGTGGAGCCGTCTTAGACAGTCGGTCAGGTTTGCCACTCCTTCATCCGTGCGATCTTTTGCTACTTTCCCGAATTTCTTCTAATCTGTCAATATGGACTGTATCTTTGGTACATAGTTCGATCTGTTCGTTATAACGATGCCTGTTCCTTTATCCGGCCTAGGTACCAGCGGAGCTTTTTATGTGGTTTATAAGGTCCCATCGCACTACCCTAAGCTACTGGACCAGCGCCTGTTAGCAACAGCAGAAGCGGCCGCCATCAGTGTGAAAATCAATCTTGTGGGCACAGAAGGACCACGTTCAGGCTCCGCACCTGCCGTGACCGAAGATCGACTAGTTCTCCGCGCCCTTCCGCTCTCACCCCGAGCCTGACATTGACTGCTATTATCCACCAACCTCACTCTTCCACACCCCGCCAGTGTTTTAAGACGAACTTAAGTCGATTTCTCCTATTACTGACATGCTTCTATTTCTATCTCATTCCCATATAAAGGTACTGGCCTGACGAGGATTTATCGAAAGCAAACGCATACTCGCCAACTGGTCTTCTGAATACTACCATGGGAATTTGCGATAGGCTATTGCTTTGAAACTACCGAGTGAACTCGTAGCTGGTTTTTCTAAAAAGCTATTTTTTTCGTTCGATACAAGACAGCTTAGCGTTATCAGCCAGAAAAATTATTCCATTGAACGCTGGGATCTCACTAATGGGTTGAACCCCTCGCGGCTCTGTTATGTAGCGACAGAATTTCAGCGATATACGCGTCTGAGATTTTATTTAGTACTTATGCTGTCAGTAAGGTAAATTATGCAACATGAACATACTTTTAACGTTAACGTTCATGTATGTTCGTCTCAACTAACGGGATCAGTTGCCTACAAGTATAAAAAGGCTATTCAATGAATAACTGGACGAAATAAACAGACTTTTCGTGGATTCTAAAAGATGGCGATTCTGATCATAAAAACTAATTACCCGACAGGGGAAACCAACTTGACTGCAGTGGAAGCGTGACTCCTGGGTCTCCGGTCATAGATCCTAGGAAGTGGAGTTCGCCGGCCCACGGTTCAATTAGGAATCTCGACCAAATAATCTTAAGGACTGGTGAATCCTGCCAACGGTACGCGTTATAAGACCACGGACAGCCAGAATCACCATGCCCATCGATCAAATTACCAATATCGGTACCAACGTGCTACTCCATCAATGTTACCCAAAATATTTCAGAAATTCAGGAGTCAACACGGATGAAAAACGCTCAGACAATCGCACAAACCGAGACAGGCCTTGTTGCTAATTGCATCGTTAGTAGCAATAAATATTTATTTTACGGACTCCTTTTGCTCCCCGGAAGAGTCGGCCGCAAAAAAATCAGACTGTATTCGAAAAATGTGGTGTAAATAGGGAAAGAAGCATAGGTTATCTTTAAGGGATTTTAAAAAATAGGGATAGCATGAAGGAGAGTATGGAGACGAAGGACGTGGGCCTTGTGATGTCTTGAACACAATCAAATCAACAGTCATTACATCAGCTCAGTAATTACTGGCGGAAACGAGCAAAAAAAGCATTCTAGGGTCAGCTTTGGTTTCTCATTTTCTACGGTCGTTCTCAAGGCAAAACATAGAGTAGAGTGAAAACCAAAAATGGCATCGAAATACACGCAGTTATTGACAGTCGCACAGCGGCGGTCGTGTTCACAGTGCCTTCCTGGCGGTCTTGATCCTTTGTTGCAGGCGATGAATACTGGAACGTCGTCCCCAACCCCATAAGACAGTTCTCGGTCCCCCAACCCTCTGGCGGGTTTTCTCGGGAGGGTGTCGGCGGTTCCGGTGTGTACTTAGCAATAATCTCAGTAGTTGTCCTGACTGGCCTTGGGGTGCTGATGACGGGATCCTCAACGCTGGCTGGCCGCCGCGTGCGTAACATCATCCTTCGCTCTCCCGCTGTTGAGAAAGGCTCCGGAGTAGTAGGAACCCGCGTCGACGTCATGATATTTGCTGACAAACTCCGAGCGAACATGTTTGCCCTATTTATATCGTACTCCACCTGGGCAGGGTTTTTGCCCACGTCTATTAACAGCCGTTTCATTATTTTCAGTCTAAGCGGAGAGGCCGGTGTTGGATCGTGGCAGTTATTTTCGAAACAGCAGATTCGGCATGTCTGTATGTAGAAATGGGGGGAGGGATTTGGCAGAAGAGGAAAGGTATATATTTAATTACTGGTTTTCCATTGCTCATACCGTGTCAACTTAGAAATTCGTAGAATTTACTTTTCGAAACTCGGGACTTCTTGCAAAAGGCTGAACCCGTAGAGATCTCGACGAAACAGCAACAACCACTCATTTTTATACTCCAGGATTAAATGTGCGAAAACGTTGACTCGCTGACGAACCAAGAGCTAACTAGTGAATGGACAGAAATGAATTACTTACAAAAAAACCAATTAATCCATTTTTTAGCTCGACTCAGATGCGCCAACCTGGATTGTTCCATCAGCACAGAAGTAATCGAGAGTCGGTGTTTGGTAGGCATTCCATAATGGAACACCCTGAATTATAATACTGCCGAACAGGATTTTCTATGGCGATAACTGTCGTATCGATTTTGGGATATTCTAGTAAAATTGCAATGTTGGATTTTGGGTGCAAATTTCATAACTAAAAGTTTTTGACTACTATCAGTATGCTGTATTTGAAATCGTTAGAAAACTTACTTAACTAGGCCTAAAACAAGCAGTTTGCGCATGGACTCAGCTATTTCACGAGGTGAGTGATCCTCAACATACGTGAGCTAATGAATTTGCCCTTGAAGATTTATTTTAACTCCCAAGCCATTTATAGTTAGGGTTTTGAAAAAACCCTCCAAACTTATGAGCGTTTTATGGTGAATGCAAAACATGAATTATTCGTATTTGAGGCGTATCGGTAGATTAAGGTGCCGCACAGCGTACAGAACTAAAGGACGTGCAAGCGATCGTCCTCCAGAACTGGCAGAAGGCACTTTGAGGTGAAAAAGTACACAGGATTAGGACATAGTAGGACCTTCCGGTAATGTTGTTGCGCCTAATTGGAACGTCAACGTACGTTCAATTTTGGAAGGCCATACCAGAGTGATGTTCGCAGATCTAACTAAATTGTGCAACTGAGTGCGGATCTTCACTTCCATCTTGACGCTCCAGGTCAGAGACCTCACAAAGAAGCGCCTAAACAAGAGCCTCAGCGATAATTTGAGTTCTTGTATGACACGGCACACCTCTGACCGCTTAGCAAAACCGTGATTTTGTTAAAGGAGGTTGCCCGTAAATTCCCACTGAGTCAAGGTACACATCCCAGGTTTTATCATCCCGACGAAGAGGTTTTGCTTACGGGTTAACGACGAGAGATGGACCGGAAATGCGATTGTCAAGTTCCTTGACGTGGTGATGTTGACGAATGTTAATTGCCGTCGTTAAAAAAGCAGATGGTCAAGCAATTATGAATAATTATTAGAATCTGCAGGGCCATATAGACTGCCTGTGTGAAGTTGTGTCGGGACATATTACACGACCAGTCATATTGTCTTTAGACAGGTATATCTCGATATAAATAGCACGCAGAATGTAGGTGGTGAAATGTTGCATGTGAAAGGGAATCTATTGCGCCCACATATTACCTGTATTTTGTCCATAAATGGCGTGCACATGAGCTCGGTATATCTTGCTGGACAGTGTGAAGGTGGTCCACACCTTGACCGAAAGACAAATGCGTTATGGCTTTCCGGTGTAAAAAAGAGTTCAACCTGTAGGTGATTCAAAAAATGCAATAAATGTCCATGCAAAATGTGGTTTGGACCTATTGGCAGCAGCATGCAGTGCCAAGGAATCTTAAAAGTACAAAAGACTGTGTAGCTTGATGGACCTTCTGTACGAGTGGGTAAAATGGTCTTCAATGGGTCGGGTAGACTGCGCAAAACAGCAAACTGTTTTAGTGCCAGACCCTCCGCAATCTGCTGAGAGTAAGCCTGTGTGGAAAAGTGTCAAAAGACTTAGGAGATAATGATGCCATCACATTTTGTGACTTTTTTCAACTGCTAACTGTCTTTGCAGGTTTACACAGCGTTGAATGTCTTGTGGCCAACCGGATCTCCAAAGTCAGCTGCAGGCCTCAGTATGGAACCGGCATGATTTCTATCTCAACACAGAAATTAAGATGTGCAGAGCTGTTGTCTTGACAACACAGCTGGACGGAGAGGGGACCCGACCAACCTACGAGAACAATGCGCGGGAACTCAAACACTTCCACTTTAACTGCATTCAGAGAATACTAACTTTGAGTTAACAGGGCATGATTCCGGGCAAAAAGGTCCCGGATGAACCGGAATGCTCAGCGTCCACGTCATTCGGAGGCAAATTCGACTGCTTTGGAGTTCGTTGGATGAATGACGGGCACCCACCCAGGCGATTCTTCTACAACGGTATGGCTAAGGGTGCTTGCTGACAAGAAGGGCAAAACGACACTACAAGGACATCTTGAAAGACTCTCTCTTTCAACCGCATATCAACCAGGAAACCTGAGAGGACCTTGCCCAGGACCGAACGACCTGGAGGTGAGCAATCGCCTCTATCGTCACTCCTGTACCGAGCCCCACGACGGCTACCACCAGTACCACTACAGATGACCAAACCCCTGATAATCTTACGCCAGCGCCACCAAGATCTTCGTCGACCATTACCACCCCATTATCTCTGCCACTAACCCCGCGATGACAGTGACGACGACTGCAACTTCTCCCTTGCTGACCACTAGTGGGGACACTCCTGACATCCCGCCGAGCACCATCCGCACCACCACCGTCCCCACAACCAGAAATATGGATTCCATCGCAACCTATTCTCGTTGCAATCGCGCTTTCACCTCACGCATCGACCTGGCCGGTCACTTGCGATTCCGTCGCACAGCGAGTGTCGAACCGGTGTCAGGAACACTAACGTTCACGCGTTTCCATCGCCTCAATTGTTCGCACTGTTCAAGCACATTCAGCCATCGCATGGACCCACTCGGTTGCACGTGCCTCCGTGCTACTTCGCAACAAAGCACCCCAAACCATACCCCATCATTACGCATTCCCCACTACTGCATATATCACGGAAGAAACCCATCCCACGTCACTTACAGCAGACATGTAACAAGAATCTCCCAGTTGAGTGGAAAGAGCGGTCATCAGCTCCACTACGCGGCCATCTGTGACCCGAGTAACTCACCCCTTTGTGCAAATTTTGGTTTGTACGGGCGGTTAGGCCACGTGTGACACGCACAGACGAACTGTTTTAGCTCTGTCGGTCATTGCGTCCATCCCCCGCATCAGTTCTTCGACCGTCTCGGACAACCGACTGGTTCATGGGAGAGGGAAGAGAGAGAGAGTGAGGTCGGCTGTCAGGGCACATTCCTTACCAGAAATAAGCTGACCTCCTCGAATCTATCCCAGCGCACTGAAAGCTGCGGCCTGGAATGCTACCATCCGATAGAGTAACTTTATTCTCCTCTCAGAGTAAAGCTGCAGTGGCTACTTTTTAATGTGGCCTATATGCCCCCCTCCATTCAGTTGGGGTCCGAGCGCCCTATGTTGTTTTTGTGAAATCCTGGCCCATCGCACACGGACTGAGTGAGTGTGTCCCGCGTAGACCGAATTTACCACCCAATACGTTCACTCCCGCTTCTGGTCTTCGTAACTCCCTCTTAACACCGGGCACAGGGGGGGTGAGGGAGGAAAGTCTGTATGTTAGATGCAGCACAAGTCTACTACTACTATAGGCTGATTCGCGCGAACGTCGTCGTCCCAGCACCTACCATGCTGTGGGCACACGGTGAGCATCGTGAACTGTTGGGTGTGCACTGCTGGTATGCACGGAAAATCTAGGAGTTCACTGTGATAGAGGACAGCTCACCGATCGCTCTACGGAACTCACCCGTCCCGTTGTAGCTTGGGGCTCTCTCTTGATCCCCACCAGCAGCCGCACAGCGGCATATAATATAGGCAGAATAATATTACCGAATAAAACGAGGGAAACTGGAGTGGCCGTCTCTGGCCTCTTAGCCGTCGTCAGCCAACAATACCAACCTCTAGGCGTGGGATACCTAGATCTCCATCCCGCGACCTGTTGGTTAGAAGTTTGCTGTTCTGGGCGAAAAATGCACAAAATGCTTTTCAGAGACTTGGAAGATGCCAGATGAGAAGAACGGCGAGGGCATACCCCGCAAGGAGCAGGTTTAAGCCAATCGGTGCTGTAACAAAGTTTCGGGGCTCAAACGACCATCGGCCATTCCTAATAATACTACTGGCGAAAGCTAAATGTTGGAGCTTCACTATTACATCAGGTCTTTTCTTAGCCGCCCGGTTGATATAAGTGTCCGCAAAATTCTCGACAATACCCTTTTCCTCAACCTAAAGCAGAAGAAAATGAATAGGTCTGGAGTTTCACAATGGTTGAAATCATTAAACGAGATTGATGTTTACCAATTTATCTTAATTATAGGGCAAAATAAGACTTTATTTATTTTCCTAGCATCTCGATAAAGATTCCTCCCAGACGGTTATCTGTCAACGAGCGTTCACTAATCAAGAAATACCCCATAAAAAGTCAAGGGTGATTAAGCCGACTGTTCAGACTTTCTGCAGTCATCAGTCCGTTATGCCTAACTTGAAATCCGGAAAAATCCGCATTTGAATCTGGACGCTCTGGCCACGGAAACAGGTGTGCAAGTCTGATTGGTAGGAGCGTCATCTCTTTGTCTCCGTTGCATTGAAATTTAGAAAATATGTGAATATAGGAATGGGAAAAGCAAGTTCTAAGAACAACTCTATAAGCAAACGTTGAGTTTTCGGCGGGTCTTAGGGGCTCGCCAGTGAAGGACCACTGTTTCATTATTTCCTTTGCTAAAACCCAAGTGATTTCAATGATCAAAAATGGCCCGTATGCCATGGCCCATTGCACCTATGTAAATAAGTCACTCGCCGTCAAGAGAATAACTCACGATAAAGACAGGTGGTTTCTATCATAAGAGTTTAAATGGAGCAGCACTCACAGAAGAACGGTACTAAGTAAGAAGAGAGTAATAATTAGGGTTGGAAAGGACAGATCTTTCTGAGTCGGAACTCACTCGTACATAAGACGGATTTCATTAAACTACGGGACTAATGCATTCAGAAGACAATGGAATGATATGAAAACAAGTAGGTAGGCTGAGTGTTAGATTTCTGACGCTTGCCGAAAACAAGAGATGAAATTAGAAAACACTGAAACCGTTTGAAAATTAGCGTGAAGACCTAGGTGAGCCCCTAACAGAGTATGGGACTTTGAATAATGTCATAAAGCAAAGTAGTGTCTAGAAGTAATTCAGGATTAACATTATGATAGCAAATTAACTGTTTGTTGTTGTCCGCCATTATGGCCAACAAACGGTCACAATCAGAATAAATAATTACTTTAGAAGTGCATACCCCGAGCATGCTAATCGATATTTGATGGAATTCGCGAACATGGCACGGAAGCTGCAAATACTTTACATATTTTGAAGAAAATCAATCTTTGAAAAAATGTTTCCGGTTAACGTTGTAGTGTCGTTTTAAGGGTGCTTACTTATTAACAAAAATTCTAAAGGAGAAACAATCTCGATTAATTGTTCATAAGGACTTTTAAACACAAAGAGACTTCGTCAGTATTAGACCATGGATAACTAAACCGACTAAATGTCAGGCAAACCATCCGAAATTTCAGCACAGGGCAGTTCGTAGAGGACCCCGTCGGGCGTTTGGGTGCTTCCTTTCTCATCTAAGTTCCGGGATCTTATCTGGCGTGCTTTCAGCAGCGGCTATTTCCTCGCGAAGTTTACTGGCTATCCTGTCACACGCGTGATTGTAGATATTTACATCTCTGATTTCTCCATCAGATAACCGTGGTCAGTATTGAGCTTCCTGGGTCCAGTAAGGCAACTTCTTCGGTAAGTGTTAAACCTTGACATCGTGACATCATGCAGATGACTAGCAAAAGTTCACAATCCAATCGAACTTAGCTTGAGCCAATCAGCGAACAACAGATTACCGATAGACGGCAAAAGATGCTCCTTCCCTTCTCATCCACTCAAGTACCTGAGATCGTGTAATCCACGCCTGTTTCAGTCGTCTTCAGTCGTCAGGATGTATCCCATGATGGCGAATAACCACTATCCTCAATATCTCCATGACACACTCACTTAAACCCACACACACTGTTGTGTCTACTACAAGCCCATGCCAATCACTTTGCTTAACTTCTGACCGGCAGATCATGTAGGTGCCTGTTCGAAACGTAGCTACCCCTCAGTCTTGCATTCTCAAATCCTGACTTGGGACAATCACAGCTCCAATCAGGGGGACTGGTGGTCCTTCTAAGTGATATAAATTCGCGGTAATTCGCATGACCTCTTTTGGCTCTTCAACGTTTGATCCGAAAATGCGTCGGTTCTGATTATTTGATTGTCCCATTGAGCGGAATTTACTTAATAATTATGTTAAAATATTGCATATAAATCTTCTCGCTACTCTGAAAGGACCTTCAGACACTCAGAAGATATTTTAATAGATTGTTCTAGCGGTGCTGCTTGTTGTTAGCATATTGAACGATTCAAAAGGCTGCTGGTGTGTCTAAGACATAGTCGTAGTTTACAATGGTCGAAAATCAAGGAATTGTATATCTTTTAAGATAAAATTGAAAGGAAGTGCGATTTCCGATAGAGGGAATATGTGAAATTAGGTCATGTAAATGATTTTGTGGAAATTCAATCGAACTTACGTAAGCATCAGAAACCAACGGGGAAGATGCATACTACTCAAATAGGGATTTTAAAATAGGTGACAAGAATCGCACGCAGGTGTGAAGAAGTCCGCTACTGAAAAGAAGTAATCTCCGTATGAGGTTTCATGGCTGTTACGATTGTTATATCAGCTAGTTAGTCCTCTCTACTTAGAACAATATTTGAAGTAGTTAATAATTTTCGTGATTGACTTCCTATCCACGGACCCTACATCTCAGTTACCTGCTATAGTTAGTAAACAGACATAGTTACTGGATGAATGACGTTGTGAATCTCGTACTTAAATCATAGCCCTACCTAATGACACACATTATGAAAGGAGTGCGCAGAGTCATCGGAAAGTGGCGTCTGACATATTGGACGGCCTTTGTACGCTTTGTTCTGTTCGAGATGGCCCTTTAGTCTTCTCTTAGATTTGTTATCAAAATGTTTTAACACCGTGCTGTCTGTACATATTGCACTTTGTTAGCAGAGTAACAGGCTATATGCGTAGAGGGAGACAGCTGAAGACTTCTGCCGGCGAAGAAGACTATTTCTGAACCCGTTTTCACATGTTAGCTATACCGGATGGTCGGCGTCGAACAGTTAAAACAGCTTGATTCCTAAGAAATACAAAATCGCTTTTGATTAAACTTGTTTAACCTGGGATATAGTATATTTACGAGACATGTGCACCATAACACTAAAAACTTGCCACTGTTTCGCTAAGCCTAAGGTATTTAAATCAAGGAAGCCAGGAAACTTGAATGATGTAGTCTGTCTTCTAATCTTATTGCTGGCGATCCGGAACGTCCATGTCGACGGATAATATAGCAGGCTTTATATGGAGGTTTGGTGAAAAATAAAGAGACTTGCACCTGCCAGATAAGCAATCGCGAATCAAAAGCAGTGGCTGGGCTAACTGAATAGCACAGTTTAAGGTCCGGCAAGCACTCTAAAAATACAGCATAGCTCGACAAAAACACCGTAATATGGCGGGTAGGAAAACCTATCTAGTATGTACCTTGTCTTGCTGGCTGAGCTCCTCACGAAGAATGATCAACTAACTAGAGGACAAATCTTGCCAAATGTACAAACTTTCATCAAATGTGAGTGCTCTGAGTAAAGATTTAGGCTTCTTAGGCAGAATGATACTACCGACAAAGACAAGGGAGACTGGAATGGCCATTTCTGGCTTATTAGCCGTCGTCAGCCAGCCATACCCAAGCCCGAAGTGTGGAACACCCGAGCCTCGAACTCGCGACCTGTTGGTTTAGAAGTCCACGCCTCTACCCATCGGGCCACGAGCCCGTTAGTATTCTGCTACGACCTGAAGACTTGTCAACCCGGGACATCTCAGGATTTGCAGTTGTAGAGGACCAAATGGTTGAACTGGACAGCGAAGTTCCTGGACTACTAAATGACTTCTGCCACTCTGGATTGAAGCGTCTGCCAAACAGGCAAGGTAAGATTAATTCGTCCACCGAGCGGACTGGACACACGCAGCCTACGTCAGACTTTGCTCAACCCTCCATGATCGATGTTAAATCAGTCCAAAGGCCAACTGCGAGCATAAGATGCCTCTGTCAGGAAAGGCTTTTTATGCGCAGGTGAAAAAATAGGACACGTATGTTCGAAAGAGATCAGTCGCCTGCAAGTACTCCATCGGTGATCCTTGTGCAAGATTTTCCGAAATCGTTTTTAACGCAGCACTTCTAAAGAACGGCCCCACGATTGGGGAGGAACCAAACCCTTAACCTGTATTCTCCCTGCCTGCCGACAAAGATAGGTATGCCATCTTCTGAGCCAGCCAGAAGGCGAAATCTAATGGAACGCTACAATGTCCGAACCTGGTTCTGGTTGTCGGAAATGTTGAGGCAGCCGAGCAAGGATGTTGATGAGCATGATAAAAGCCGACCTCGGCCCGATATCTTGCATCCATTGTCTTCATTTTGAGAGAACGCAGTTTCACGAACATTTAACAGAATGACACTGGAGGAATCCGCGAGATGCTTTGAGCTTTTACTATCGGACCGATTGAATTGGTCTTTGTGATTATCGATAGGAGTATGAAGAATGGTACAGTTCCCCTAATGGGTCGCCTTTAAAATTCACGAGGAAACAACTTTTCCTTATAATTGTTCCTTTGCATACGAATAAAGTTGTCCACGGTACGTTAGAAATAAAATAATGGTTTTACAGTTGACTGAAATGCTGCAAGTTGCTCCAGCCATCAGTATTGGCGGATGGGAAATGTTTATGTTGTCGGCAGTTACGTTCATTTGTCTATCCAAATTATATTAAGGACTACGCTTAAGTCTACTCTAACCTTAAGCTCTGGCATAGGCTTCCCGCGGATGCTAGTATGCAGATAAGCAGTCATAAATTAAGTAGTCTTACCAACTAGAGCAAGCGTGACTGAAATGGTTAGTTTTAAGCACTTTACCGTTATAAACCGGCCGTCCCCCTATTCGGGGCGAATCGATCTACTACGCTCTGTTTAGTCTGCATAAAGGTCAGTCATTTCGCATTCAGCCACATATTCGTGGTTGTGTATGTCTGGCAGATGACGGGTGTGAGCCGGAAGTTGCCATTGTAATTCATTTCACCTCTACCTGTTAGACGTCTTGGATAATATTTGTTACGAACAACTCCGTTGTCGCCTATAACTTCCTTAGAAACCATTACCATAAGCCTTGGAAGTAGGCGTTTTTTTAAAATAAATTACTGTTAAATGAACTACATCAACCATGTTAATTAATTCGAAAGTCCAGTCCAATACTCTCCATGCATCCAAAAATACATGTGGTCTTAGGCGGCAGAGATCGAAGTCGTGAACAGTGGGTTATCTTTGTGTCGACTTACTCGCTTTTGGAGACTGGGTGATATTCTGACAAAACTGTACGCGAAAAAACATTAGCTACATGCATGCCTGACACATATTTCTTAATCAAGCAGTCAAAACATATTTAAAATGCATTTCTAATTAAACCACGGCATCCATTACTAGGCGAATATTGACATTTATCTGCCATTTTCCCATTTCCATCCGCCCGGGAGCACATTTTGATTTTGCGGAGGAAGTTGCCTAGCTGGTTGACAGAAGCTGACCATTCTTTGACAACTTGTGCTGCTTAAGGACACCGAATAATGTCTGGACCCGCAAGTCCTCACTGGTGACGAATTCCGCCACGTTAAATCAGCAGTTTAGTAGCCTGAAGTCATCACTTTTACTTTGAGTCTGGGTTTAGAGCATATTCCCGTAAATATTTCAATGATCTTAAAATGCTTCCCTATTCTTTCTTATGTCAGACTTCATTAAAAGATTAATGCGGTTATTAGCCTTCGAATTTATTAAATAATATTTGTGCAGTAGCTGTATATTAATTTTCTAGATAACAATGCAAACAGACATGGTTTACCTTGCTGACTTCAGGCGATTTATATGAGAATATGCCCTTCGATGTGGATATTTTAAGCATCTTGTGTTGCAAAGACATTAAATAATTGATATGTACACGATAAGGAGCTACACAAAACTTTTTCTACAAATATGATGTCCGAAGGCTTCGGTAGATAGATTTCAAAAATCCCGTGGCAAGAAATTTTATTGAAAACATACCGTGCAAGCCTCGGAGTCTTCCTCACACGTCTCGTTTACTTGGGCCTCCGGCATGCATCCACCCGCATTGTCATCGCAGGTGGTGCAGTAGTGCTGAAAGCATAAAACGAATTATCTT